>JAVXUO010001022.1:0-354411 GCA_033065855.1 Escallonia rubra | reverse complement strand
TGCCGGCTGTGGCTGGAGGTGGCTGCCGGCAGTCGCCGGCGGCTGCCAGCGGCCGGCGGTGGTCGCCTGAGGTGACTGCCGACGGTGGGAGGGTGGTGGTGGTGGTCTAAAAAAAAAAACCAGTTTTTGGAGGTTTTTTTTTTACTCTTCAGTTTAAAAACTGATTTTTTAATTTGAAGAAGGAAAAAAAAATATGATTACCAAACGCACTTTTTTTTTCCAATTTTCAAAACTGAAAAAAAAAAGTGTATCAAACCCACCCTAGATAGTCTTACTTTTATTTAGGGCAATGAAAAGTTAAAGCTAAATACCTTCCAAGGTGCAACCTCTCATTCAAGGTCAAAGATCCAAGGATGGCTACTACAACAAGCATCAGAGGGTTAAAGATTGATACAAATAGGGGACCTCTCATGTGTACACACCATGCAATTAAGGTAAACATCACTCCGGAAGCCAGAACTCCCTACAAAAAGTTTATGATATGAGAACCCTATATTAAAAATTGGGATAATTGCGTAAAATACCCATATGATTTAGGGTAGTTGTAAAAAAATCCCTCCCGTTACAAAAATTACAATGAGTATCACGTGCAACACTCGTTGCACGCTCGTGCAATGCACGTGATACTCATTGTATGAGAAAGTATATACAATGGATCCATAGAAAATTATATATTACACTTTTAGAATGTATAACTTGTTTTTTATTTTCTAGTACATTTTGTCGAACCATTCTAACGCAAATGAGGTATGGAAAAAGTTTTATACGTGGGCAGTCATTTTGGCAGTCGGTGTGTAGAGTTCAATGTTGCAAAGCAATGCACGGAGTTGGTCACGATAAGAGTGGTACCAGAGACACCGTTTATATATTTGTCTCACTTCACTAGCTATTTTTTTTTATCAGCTAGGAATGTCATAGAAAAGTATATTGTAAATATACTTTTTGTTTATAACTTGGAAGTTGATACTCTAACAAGTATCAGAGGGTTAGAAACCAGTGGTATGAGAAGGAGAGAGATATGCAATGTACGTACCTTCCGAAGTGCAACTTCTTGTTTAATAAAAGAGATCTAGCAATGGCTACAAGAACAAGTATCAGAGGGTTAAAACTCAATACAGATAAGGGGACTCTCATACGTACACACCACATGATGACGATTACGGTTAGTCATGATGCCCCTGTATCCTGCAAGCATGTGACAAATAAAAAACGAAAGAAGTAATTCAGTGCACAAGTTTGTGGCTTTTACGAGGCCAAGATGTACAATAGTGATTATAACGCGATATACTGTGTAACCAACCGAGAAGAGTCTAATGTCCCGGTCCAACCTCCATTGGCTCCAATCTCTCTCCAAGTAAAGAGTAAAAACAACACCTTGGAGTGATCCCATCACAGCTATCAGAGCAGTGCTGGAATAATGACATGGGTATCTCTGACTCAACTTAGTCAGTCCCGTTAAGACATTAGAAGATGTATATGACCAGAACTTTCGAGTTAGACATTTCTCTCCCGCACGTCTATCAAGTTTTGAAAAATGAAGAAGAGGATGATCATGTGCCAATATCTGCAGTCTATTATATTGACTAACCAGTAAACTCTTATAAATAACTACGTGCCAATATCTGCAGTCTAGTACACAGACTTACCAGCAAGCTCTTATAAACAGCTGCGTGCCAGTATGTGCATGTACCTCTACGAGTCGCTGCTGGACAATATATAGGCAATATATGGTTGCTGCTGGTGTATTACTTTCAACAGTGGTCGAGATGATGACAAAAGGTTAAATTCGCAGATATTACGTACGACGGAACGTGGAAATATGCATTATGACATAATCTAGTAGCTGGATTTTTTATTTTCCACTTAATCAAAATTGATGTTTCACTACAGAGAGACAAAACTGATAACCACAAGCTTTCTTATACGGCTCTACCTTACTTGGGGCACTGCATTCATGGTGGAAAGGGCGAGCAATTGAACGGGGGGATTATTGTTTTCATTGGTAAAATGTGTATATCAATCATTTCCCAACTTCTATATGTTTTAGTTCGATAAAAATTAACACTTATCCATATCTTTTAGATAGTATAAATAAGTCATCCCTTTTTATACTATTTTCAACTTGGATCATAGTTTTTAGTTCTGTGGTAACCATGATGATAAAGTTCATTCGTGCTAATTATATGGCAACTTTTATAAACATCTTTACTTAGCCAGCCTTTCAAAATAAATGCCCTTATGGATGACAGTTTGGATTAATCCAAACTGTTCTCTCCTTTTTTTTTTTCTTTTTGGTCCGTCTAAGATTTTGAATCCAATGCAATCTAATTTTAAGAAATTGATGTAAGCCGCTCCTTTTATTTCGCTGGCCATTCAATGAGAATGTACTTCATCCGGAAAATCAAATCGCTCCTTTGTCAAAAATAAAAAATTAAACAAATTTGAGAGTAACACTGAATCTTAGAGTCTATGCAGATTATTGAATTAGAAGAAAAAAAACATGAATACTGTAGAGAACAAGACAATGGGGGTGAGAAAACAAGGGAAACAGACAATGAGACAAATCATTTCAACAGAATATTCAACCACAGCTGCCTTTAATTGCTCCATAACAGATCCTAAATCCCAGTGATAACCCAGTGTTGAGATCTTAAGCCCCCAGTGACCACCCTTACATCATTTGCAGATTGAAAAGCTCTTTACTTCTGTTCAGTGGTCGCTTCTGTTACCTTCTCCTCTTCAGCGACGACTTCTGGGGCAACCGCGGGTTCCTTCTCGGGTTCAGGCGTTGCCGGAGCAACGGCATCTGAAGCTGGAAGTGCTTCAGCGTTGGGTTCTTCTTCCTTAGGAGCCACTTCTGATTGGGAGGCTCCCTCGTCCTTAGGTGCTTCCTTCTGAAATAACAAATTAAAGTAGTGAAGTTGGGAAAATAATGCCCCTTCAGAAACAAAAAAGCTATCCCTTCCTATTACCCAAGGAAGCAATTATTTTTATGCCTTATATACTTTCTAAAACTTTTTATTTTATTGTTAAAAAGTGTATTTATAAAATAATGATTTTTTAGCGACAAATAAGAATATGAAAAATTATGTAACGGTATCAAAATAAGCATTCCCCATCACAACCTAATGTGGATCCCAAGAAATACGACCGTTATGAATCCTATACCCATCGTTCGATTGAACGGAGTTTTGAATGCTGTATGAGTCAATGGATTGTTAACTTTGAGAGATCCAATATGGACAATGATTATGGGATATCATAATGTTGTGGAAACAAGACCAAAATGAATTGATTTGATCAAATGAAGAAGGAAAGTCGGATCTCCACTAATTGATTACGTACGTAGGTATATGCCCACGAGTACATGTAATCTACAACATTTACGTCAGTATGACCCAAATCTCCAATATTTACGAAAATCAAATCCAATCATCGATAACATTTTATGTATCTCGCTTGCATTTCTTAATTTAAAGATAACGAGGTCAAAGAAAGTTACTGTTTCTTTGTACCTGTTATCACATGACCGATGAACTTCTTTAAAGTAATCAAACATGAAATCTCTGATCGTGTGCATATGCTTGTCTGAACATAAGCATTTCGAATGTTGGTGGCAAAAACAAAAAGGAAGCAAAAGGTCTTAAACAAAAACAATTCAAGCCCTTTTACCTCATTTAGCAAGGAAGCAAGAGACTGCACGTTATTCTCTTCCGCCGCCTCTTCATTCTCTTTTTCTTTATCATCACCACCTTCCTCCTTCTCTTCTTCCTTCTTTTCTTCTTGTCCCACCTTCACCTCCCCCTCGGCCTTCGCCTCCGCCTCCGCCACCCCGGTGGTGGTTTCCTCCTTTGGCTGCTCCGGTGCCGGTGCCGGTGCGGGTGCCTCCGCCTCCTCCTTCAAGGTCTTAGGCGCACTAGCACAGGCTCCCATTTTTCCTCTTATACAAAGGACCACAAAGAAAGAACTCTTTATCTCTCTCTCTCTCCCTCCCTCTCTACGCAAGATAGTGAGAGAAGGACAGGAAGATGGCTGAAAACGTTGAAATGATTGTGAGAGAGATTTGATGTCCCAAGATGGGATTTTATACGGGGATTCTCTAAGCGTTAATTCGCCAGCTCCGACGTTCTATGTAGGGCTTAGAGAAATTTAAGGAGTGAAATGGTTGGCGGTAATAAATTTCTTGAATTTGTTTACAAATTTAGATGGGACGTTGTCAATCATAGGCTGTAATCTTTTATTTACCAACCGTTTTTACTCAATTACCTAACCGTTTATTTCTTTTGAGGCTCTCGCGTTTGTCTCGGTTGAAGTCGCGTCGTTGTTATTTATATTTGACGAGAAAATATTTGTTATGACCGTTAGAATTATAGTCTTGACGATGTCAAAATATGGGTTTCCGGTAAGCGTGGTCCAAGTGTAGATTCAGAGCCATCCATTTGTTAGGGACCTGATTAGTGGTTAAGAAACCTCGTTACAATTTTTGGTTTGCAATAACATATGAGCAAAAAAAAAAATTGACTCATATTTTGAACGTGCTTAGAAGAACCGCAGTCAACGTACGGATGTCATTTCTCTAAAGTGGCTAGGGAAAGGGAAACCGGAATTCATTTGGAAATTACCTGCACATAGAAAATACATTCATCTAATTATTAAAAGGAAGGCAAACAAAATTTATTGAGTTATAGAAAGATAACATAGAAGAAGTATAGAATTTCCTTTAATTATCTCTTTTTTTGCCACTCTCGGTGAGATTCGAACGCACTCTCCATGAAACTCGAACGCATAACGGTTATGCGTTCGAAAACAACAATTTATCTCATTGCATGCAAGGTTATGCCATAACCTTGCATGCAAAGGGAGGGCTGCGTATGCTATCGCTGCTCTATCGACTTGATTTCATCCATAACTTCAACTAACAATCAGAAACATCAAGAAAAGTTCCCACGCTAAAAATATTCAATATTGTTTGGTGAGATGGCTTGATTTCCATAACGAGAAAATCTCAGATGTCCTTTGAAAAATTCTTTTGAGCTCGCTATAATGATTTCATATTTCCATTTGTACTTCAATATGTCAGCACATACTCCCGGCTTGCAGGAATGTCCTGTGGCTAGAATAGTATGCTTCTTTGTGTTTATCAACTATCATAATTCCTTTTTCAAGTGGTTGTTCACTTGGCATACCAATAGGAGATTTTTCAGAAAAGCTTCGGTTAATTCTGGTCGTGTTTTAGTTGTTTTCAGCTCTTTTGAAGAAGATTTTATGGTTGCGGTCGTAACATTTAGACGGTTCAACGAATTTCGCTGTACTTTATTTCATTGTATATTACTTTGGTTAGTTGTTCGTGCTCACTAGCTACTTCAACAGCTTCTTAGCATTTTTTTCTTAATCTTTCTACTATATCGAGAAAAAAATAACAATGAAGCATTGTTTGAATTTTTTACATGTCCATATATGCGATATTCAAAGTTATTCAAAAGGCTTTACTTGACACGGTTGTTTGCTTAAAATAGACAAGTAATTTCATTTATGTTATACTCCATAATGTATTATATAGCAAGGAAAATATATTGACATTAATGGCCAGTAAGTTGGTTGACGTCAAAATGTTTGTGATAAGATAGCTATTGCAGGGTTTTTGCATTGTCGATGCTTGCATATTATTCTTCTCACTTCTCATTCGAAATTGCTCATGCAGATACACACACCGAATATGTGCACTGAGTTGTTTCGGGCTTTTTTGTGTAAGATAGCTAGCTGCAGTATGGAGGTGCATTCTTTACATATCGCCCAAGGCACAGAAAGTGTTTTGCAGTTATCATCAGTCATGGCGTCCTTTGCTGTTAGCTCTAGTAGAGGGCTTCGACAAGAATGGTTTGACGATACCCAGCCCGGTGTGCTTTAAGGGTGTTTTGCTCTTTATTCAGCTCCTTATGTTTTAAAGTAAATTTCCAAACCTTGTGTAAATGTTTTCTTCATTCACCCCCCCCCCCCCCCCCCAACCCCAACCCCTTTTATTGTATGTAATCCCTGCTGATTGTACATGATGTAAATATTTTTCGGTTGCTATATATATTCCTTACTTCCTCAACAAAAAAAAAAGGCTGAAAGCATAATGATCAGCAATATTCAGGATTGTTATTAGCTTCCCGAGGAAATTTTTTTATAGTAATGCAAAGTTTGGGTCCTTAATTCATTTTTTTTAGCAGTTTGGATGCAAATTCCAACAACATCGTCCGACAGCCGAAGTAGGCATCTGTGTCATGAAGCCATTGGGTGTATGCATGGTCACTACCCCGTTCTCGTATCTTAACCCTCAGCCTTTTGCAGCACGAGCTCTAGCGCCGTTCTAAAAGTTCTTATTTGGGCAGAGTAACAATGTTTTCTACATGTGGTAATTTAGACTAGCTCGAAACTTTTATTAAGCCTGATGGCAGGGCAGGAGAGATGATTAGTACTGGAGCAGCAGAACCGATATGCAGGTTGTTTTTCCTGGTATATCACCAAATTGTTGGTGGTAGAACCTACAATTCCGGATTTGTAATGTTTGCTTAGTGTTAGATGATATATATTAATATGGCAATTACATTTTCTCTATGTCCTCTGTCTAGAACATTCTAGAACTCTCCTAACTTATATAGGATTCTCTTTTATGTTTCTGGTAAGATAGTTTTCTCTATGTCAATCGTGATTGATGTCGATCGGTCGCCGGAGAAGGGGCCATTGCGGCGACAGATCTGTGGGCTAGCTTGAACAACCCTCTTTTTTGTTTTTTTTGGTGACGCAAGCCGTGGGGGCAGCGGCGCGGTGGAGTGGATCTGGTTCCTCGCTGACCATCGCGTATCCTCTATGATAGATTGGTGGGTGGCGACGGTCACCGGCAATGGTTGATGTCGATCACGGCGGTGGTTAATACCGATTGTGGCTGTGGTATGGCTTTTGTGAAGGTTGGCGACAGATCTACACCGATGGGACATGTGGTGGAGATCCGGCAGATTTGGTGGTCCCCGGTGATGGCATTTTGTGATGGTCACAAAAACAATCTCCTATCTACTTTTTTTTATGGCATTTTGTTTCTTTAATTCTGAAATCTCGCTGGTGGGTGAAGCCGTGGTGTGGGCCAAATCTGTGGTGATGACAGTGATGTGATGATGCGGTGGGTGAAGCCATGGTGATTTGGGTGAATTCATTAGGGTTGTAGGTGGTTATGATTTGGTATTTGCGTCTCTTTTTGTTGTCGGTTTTCTTTTTCTTTGCCATTCGGAGGCCACATTGCCGGAATCTGCTGTCTGCTGGTGTGACTGTTGCCGCCGCCGGGGGGTTAGGGGATGGCTGTTACTGTTACCGGTGATTTTTTTTCTTAAGAAGAAGGAAGAAGAGAAAATTTCAAAAAGAGAAGAGTAAAAAAAAATAAACTTGACCGGATAATTTTGCCCCTGACGATTTTGCCAAGAAAGTTAGGAATTTGGACGGAAGTCCTTATTTATTGCGAATTTGAAACTACAGACCCTTTTGTGAAGAAAAAAAATAAACATTTAAATCCTTAGGTGAGATTTCAGTGTAGTTTCAGGGTACTAAAGTGTATTTAACCCTTAATAATAGTTCACCTTCGAATAATTGTAACTATATGAAAGTTGACTTTTGGTAACTTGTGAACGATTTTTAAAATGTCAAATATCTAGTATACTTCAGAGCGGTGTTTGGTGTGGATAAATGGTTCAAGTAAAGTAATAGTAATTTGCTCCAAGATACCGAGTGTTTGAGTTGTCAAATAAAGGCAAGATATATATATATATAATATATAATACCAAGGATGGGCTTTATCTCATCCGATGGGATGATTCCATCCCTGGGGTGGGGTGGGATAAAAAATTGAGCTTCTTTATTAAAACTTACCACCGGCGTCCAACACCGCCACTTCTAATACACCTCCATATCATTGTTGGCCACCTCCACCAACCTGTTGCCACTGTCCAAAAGCCCAACCTCCACGGTTGTCACTGTCCACAACCTCCATTGCCGCCGCGTTACTTTTAATCAGATTCCACCATAAAATCCACCACCTCCACTCATTCTCGATCTGCTTTTGTGATGACCCAATTTCGTGAAAGCTTGTGGTGGTGACCATGGTCCTTGTTAGCTGTGAAGTGTTGTTAATCAAGAAAGTTGATTTTTAAGTTACAATGGATGGTGATGTGGTGGTTAAGGATGGCAAATTTAACTAAGTAAATCAATCAAATATCGGTATCCGGCTTGTAGTCATATGGCTGTCCCAAACACACTGTGGGATCAAGTCTTTATCCACCCCAATTTGACTAGAAAACAAATCCTCATTTATCCCGTCCTTTTAGCCTATCATACTCGATCGTCCAAACAAGGTGTAGGTGTTAACTTTAAGAGTACGAGGATAACAACGAATAAATAGAAGGAGTAATCACGGTCGTAGATCTCCAATATCCGTTGAAAGCCGTACTTATTATTATTATTATTTTGTGATAATAAGAGAATATCATTGATAATTGAAAGGTTACAAAGTCTGCCCAACGGCATATAAAAGTCACAACATTTCCGTGATTCAAGCGTATACAAGACCATTTAGGTCATAAATTAATGAATAACATTTAAGTCTATACACATTACAATTAAGCTGAAGCAGAGTATATCCTACACTTCAACATAACTTTAAGTAATATGTCAAGACCTAAAGGACACAAATTAACCCATATTAGAACAAAGAACAGAGTAAAATAAACGTGGAAGACAACATGGAGCCGCACAAAACCACAAAGGTGTACATGACTACCTATGCAATCTCAGCACAAAGATGAGGGCGAAGTCCATCAACGCTACAAATTTCACACATTCCACCGGCAAAACCAACACCAAAAACCGCTAGTCGGGGCAATGACCCAAACGAGCAGACCCAACATGCCACTCCTTAGTTCATTCCACATCCTCCCACCCCCTCCCCTCCCCCCCCCCCCTCCCCATCTCACCTGCAAAACCCAAAGCAGAAATGCAGAACCCTGACTACCTCGAAAATCCCCCCCCCCCACCCCTCCCAAGGCCCCCACCCCAAACACTAACCCCCCCCCCCCCAACACCCTCCCAAGGGTCACGGTACACCCACAAAAACCCTAAACCAGCAAAAATATATTTTTTCATTTTTTTTTTCTTTCCAACCCCACATACTAGAGAGCCCCCATAACCAGCAAAAAATTTGGTGCCCCAGTGAAAATCCGGTCGCCGCCGACGAACTTCCGGTTAACTCCCTTGATGAAACCTCTAGCCCTCGAAAGCCACTTCACACGTGCACAAGTACAGATCTACCGCCGGCCGTCCCAACAGATCTTCGTAGATCCGTCCCAAGATAGATCTTTCAGAGTGTCACCATCTCTGATCACTCCTGCTGCCGCTACTTCGTCTTCCACCCATGTTTGTCGCCGGCCACCGTTGCCCTCCTCAAACCACTAACACAAATAGAAACGGAAAGGAACAAAGAGACGGAAACGAAAATGGAGGAGAAAGAGAGGTAGCCATAATGACCACCCCCCCCCCCCGGGGGTAACGGTGACGAGTTTTTGTGGTGGGCTTCTCTATCTAGAGAGAAGGCGGAGAAAAGTTTTTTCTCACTAACTTTTTTTTAAGCCGTACTTATTTCAAAGCATCTAAATCGACTAGTACAATGAACATAGAACAACAGACCAAGGTGATCCTTTCCTGTGCAATGTCACATATTCGAGCCTCATAAGAGTTGAGGGTAAGGGAGGGGATGACTAGCCCATACATCCGATGAATTGAAGGAGAAAAAAACCAGTCAACCTACCAACTTAAGAAATTGTCAATATGAAATCCATTCATCACTGAACTAAAAGTTGACTACCCAGGCAAGAATTTTACGGCTTAAATCAGAAGATGAAAAAAGTTATAAGTTGGTCAATCTTTCAGCATACTCAAGTGCGCCCGAAATGCGAACAAGAATAGGAACTTTACTCATGTAATAGGTCGCAAGATATACCTTTTAGTAACCTCGTTTTCAGGGAGCTCCCCCTAGGCCTAGGCTAACCCTGCCGATATGACCTGAGATTTCTTGTTGATTCTCTTACATCAATTCTGCAGACGGTTAAACTAAAGCCAAAGAAAGGAGCAAAGCACAAACGAATCTGATCCTACTGAGGCTTATCGTACCGCGCTAATTGAAGAACTGCCTGCAAGGCATCATCCAACTAACTTCCACTTCAGATGTGTGCGATAAAAAGAGCACAGGCGGCCAAGAAAGTTCGATTGTGAACTCGCATGAGACTTGCAGTCATAAGCACGGTTCCAGTGTGAGAAAACCGAGGGTGAGAGCAGGAGCAAAGACATCGAGCGATTTCACATGCAGACAA
Organism: Escallonia rubra; assembly: GCA_033065855.1. Taxonomy (NCBI): domain Eukaryota; kingdom Viridiplantae; phylum Streptophyta; class Magnoliopsida; order Escalloniales; family Escalloniaceae; genus Escallonia; species Escallonia rubra. The sequence continues at coordinate 344,020 of JAVXUO010001022.1, read as the reverse complement.
GTTCATACGCTACCAAAGGGGTCATCCAAAACTTAGAAATGGAGAAAGAGGTAAAGACAGAAGCGCAATAAAAACAACAGCGCATTTTCAAGTTTCCAAGGCAGTATGATGAGTGTAATCTGCATTCAGGAAACCTCTCGCATGAACTTTTGAAGCCGCAAACAAAATAAATCACTTCAGATGCTTCGACAACTAGAATATAATAACATCCTCCGAAATCACCACTAAGAATTTTTGCCACAGTACTCGACATATAGAGGAAGACACATAAAGAAGCAAAGGCCCCATTTATTGACAAAATTGGAGGCCAGTCCAGTAATCAGAAGCAGCCTATTAGAGCATGTTTAGGGGAGTTCAAGATGCCTCCACTCATGTATACTCCACTTTATTAGCAGAGGTTACTGGAAAATGAGATACAATTGAAAATGTTTGACATACTTGATGAAAATAAAAAGGGTATATCCATAACCCAACCTGCAGGTACTGCAGAGAAAATAAAGGCAACAGATGACATCGTTCAGTCCAAATAAGCACCGAGTTCTCGACGTTTAAGTTCAAATGCCAGTTGCGCGTTCTCAAGCTTCAGAAACTCATTCTCCAGCCTCATCTTGTCCAGCTCCCTGTCTGCACGTCGGCTAGAACTCAGCCACGCAAATTGCTTCTTCTCCAACTCGAGCCTTCGTGCTTGGATCTTTAACTTCTGCTCTTGCAACTGAAGTGCACCCGACATCATCCATTGGTTCTGCAACCCTTGTCCCTCCCCACTGTCTTTGAAAACAAGATTATCATTGGCATGATCTTTAGGTGGATATGGTTCAGAACCATTAAATGTGTTATGAGAAGATCCAGCTCCATGTTCTACACCTAGGTTGTTCATTTTGGCATGATCTTTAGGTGGATATGGATCTGGTTCAGAAATGTTAAAGGTGTCAAGAGAAGATCCAGCTCCATCTTCTTCGCCTAGCTTGTTCCTTTTGGCAGGGACCCCCGGAAGAATACATGTTACCCCGAGGTTATCAGGAATGTAGAGCTTCTCCCCATAATACTCTGAGTAATTTCTACCTTTAAGAGCTACCTGCAGCGACTGTTGAAGAGCTCGATCATGAGGAAGATACAACCGATTCTCATTGTGATAAGAGCACATTTCTTTATAGAACAACTGTTTAGTGTTTAGAATTTTCCTGACATTCTCCTTTTCGATGTCAGGCAGGTCTATTGAATCCAAAAGTGCCGGGTTCTCAACAACATCGCAAGAAATGCCTCTTCCAAGCATATCATTAAGCTTTTTATACTTTTTATTCAGATCATAAAACTTATCCTCACATTGCTGAGGTGAGACCTGGCAACCTCTCTCAACCATGACCATCGAGATAGCCTTCCACTTTCCTATCTTTGGTAAAAGCAATGAAGTCTTTCTTCCATTACCATTGGAATCACAGGAAGCAATCTCTTGAGCGTAAGAAACTGCTGTAATCAAAAGCTTCACCATTTCATCCGTCCATTTTACACGTTTCCATGGAGAGTCCTTTTCCTCTCCGCTACTCTCACGGTGCGAATCACCACATTGCTCAGCAACATTTTTCCCGTCATTAGCACCAGCAAAATTTTCCACTACGTCTCCCTGGTTATTGCAGTTGAGAAATGGAACCGATTGGTCAAATTCTTGCATGTCCACAACCCCAAAAGGAAATGCACCTTCTATTTGTTGGGGTTCAATAAAATTCGGGTTTGGAAGTTGGTATTGTTGGGAGTTTTCCGGCATTGAACCTTGTAGTTCGAGAAAACAATCAAAACTGCCCGGCATCAAATAATTCCCTTCCATTGTAGATTTACAAAGCAACCTCAAACCAAATCCAATCGCGAATCTGTCCATGTGTAGGCCACACATTCGACAAGAATTAAAAATCAAACCTACTCTAAATTTGTTAAATGCTGCTAATATGAAAATAGGAATACTCGGGCTATAAATTATGCAAAGTAACCAATTTATTCATTTTCCGCCTAAGGATCCATTAAGATATATCTAAGCAGATTCGATCAATTAAGAGCATATCCAGATATTTTGATTGGTGTCACCAAAAGAAAATGCGAAAAAGTTTCATTAGAACATATCATCCCCAAATCCAGATTCTAACCGATCAAAAATTCAGAGGCAGAACGAAAATCCATCAAGATTACCTCAGACGTGCGCATCCATTTCCAGACTTTGAATTGAAACCTAAGCTTCAGAGTGAGAACGCTATTGCATTGCTTATACATAAAAAAGGGCACTGGGAAGTGAAAGGAAAGTGGTCAATTTATATGTAGAGGCTTAGAGCCCTACAGGCACCCAAGTGGTTGTGGGTCTGTCGGATGCACCGATCAGGGCTGCACCACATTGGTAGGTCTGCTGTTAGGTGCTCTCCGCTTGGTTTATTAATGAGGTCTAACTTTTCCATCTTTGGTTTTTTTCGTGTGTGGTGGTGGGGGGGGCGACTAAGGAACTTTTTGGTATAGCTAGTTGAGTAAGACAAAAATGCAAGTAAAATTAAAGTTCTGTCATGACATGGTAATTTGCTACACTCGACAAGTTTGGAAATAACAACTTGGACTTAGTGATACTGGGAAGAACTCGAGAGTGTAAAATATGGAAACGTGAAGACGAAATTCATCAAGTCACTAAAACACTAGAAGAACCTAGCGAGAAATTTGACGGTTGAGGCACCCAAGTCATAAGTACATGTAAAGCTCTGGAAACAGTTACAATAACGCCCATACCCTGAAACCGATTATTTAAGAGTTTGTGCGAGATTGGAATCCTAAATTTGAGCAGAGACTGGTTAGTGGTTACCAACCAAGACAATTCCTTAAACAGAACATTATAGATGCTACATTGGCATCTATTCAAAGTTTTAAAACTAGTTCTAAAACTTGTGTTAAAAGTTCTGAAAACTACATCAGACATGTCCATTACTTCCACAAGAAATTTACCCCCATTAGCTACGTAATCCAATAGAGTGCTTAGAAATTGCCCAAATTTCTAAGCACTCTCGAACAATGCTGAAGAGAACTTCAAGTATCCAAAATGTTTGAGGAAGCCTAGAATGGCATCTATCTTCTAAAAGGCATCTCAAGGAGTCATGTTACCAAGATATGGGTAGAAATAAAATCTTAAAACAAACATTAAAACACTACGCAAACATAAAATTGCTGTCATCATCCATATATGGCACATGCAACATATCCACACACGCATGCCTAAACACGTATAGATCTCATAAAAATGAATGAAAACATAGTCAATTCTGCAAACATTGTAATTAAAGTACATCAAGTTATCAGAAGGCCAAATTTAGAACTCTCCAATACTGGAAAAGAAGGCCAAGCTGCATGATGAAAGCAATAACTTCAGCAAAAATGAATGAGATTAGTAGAGAAGATGACGGAAGTAACAGCAAGGTCTGTCGTGTTCACCTGGCATAAAAATGGCGACACAGACACATCGTTTAGTTGTCGTCAGCACAAATTTTGTTGCATTTAAGATTTTGATTGCATAGACTCCTTCTCAAGCTTCAAGCACTCTTTTCCAAGCCACATATAGGCCAGTCACTTCAGTCGCAACTTTTCCAGCTCCAAAGGCTGGGCATGATTGTATTGCCCCTGCTCTTGAAGTAAGCAAGAGATCACCCACATATCCAATTACTGTTCCTGCACCCAACTCGGTGAGAACATGATTTAAGCTGGCAAGATCATTCATTCCAAACGCTAGAGTCCCAGAAAGTCCATTGTTTACCAGAGTAAACATCTTTATGTCCTTCTACCTATCTCTCGCTCCTCGAGAATACCCCTGGAGCACAAATGTTTACCCCTATACTCTTATCTAGAGCATAGTCCTACATCCCCCATCCCGTTCTGCATCTTCATTTTCTTCACCAAGGTCACTAGACTTGTATGGCTTTGCCTCATGGGACTCATAGTCACCTCGACTTCTAAAAAGCAACTGCAATGACCATTGAAGAGCTCGATAATGAGGAAGATACAACAGATGCCTATTGCCATACGGGCACATTTTTTGACAATACAATTGTTTCCCAGTTCAGAATCTTCTACTCATCCTTCTTGCAATGTTCAAGAGGTCCAGAATCCAATCTCGTCAGGTTCTCAACAAAGGCCATCTGCAACTATATCCTGCTGTGCTGATACAGGATCACCTTATTGGCCATAACCTTCCAAATATCCATTCACTCCATATTCTAGGGTGAATTCAACGGATTCCCTCTTCCACCGCCACAACGATCCGATAACACATTTCCTCGGATGTAAGAAACAGCAGTAAATAAAAGTTTATGTTGGTATTTATTAAACAAGAAGCTGCCACTGACATGCCCTTTTCTCTCTGCCACCTTCACCAAGCCCACAAAAACATCTAAGTACCATTCCACTTGTCATCCGTCCTAGCAGAAACTTCCAGGGCATTCCACCTGTCATCCTTTCTAGGAAAAAAATTCAGCTTATCATTGGTATTACAATAAATATAGAAACAAATTTGTCTGATCCCTCACATTCAACCCTAAAAGAATTGTGGGTTTATTGGTGTTTGACTCGGATTTTTCCTTCTAAATCCTAAGAAACAAGCAGCCAGCTCATGAACAAATTACTACCAGATAATGATTCTCACTGTTAGTTACATAAGCAAAACTACAAAACCAAACCCACTCAAGTTTTTCTTTCAACAAATTAACGAAGAAACCAACTACGCTGCTTCCAGGTCTATCCAGTAAAACCATCAGATTGCCATAGATACAAGAATCAAACCCCTCTAGATTTTGTCACTTATATACCTAAGGCAATTAACAGAATCACGACGAACTGAAAAGATTACCTGGAACTGGAAGGAAATCTGAATGAAGAAAACCCACTTCAAGATTCCGAGACGACCAAACGAATCTTGTGAACCCATTAAGATGCAACATTAATTTCCTCCCAGTGAATGATTATGGAAGAAACGGAAAGAAGGACGAATATCTGCTCGGGTTGTTTTGGGCACCCAAACAAGGGTCCATCTGGCCCAGATCGACTGAATAGGCCCAAGTTGAATGTACTGGGGGGAGCGATTTTTGTACCAAAAAAAAGTAATAAAGAAATTTTTTGCGACCAAAGTTAAGTTTAGATATCACTTTTCAAAGTTTACATGAGAAGAAATTTGGGTACTATTTGGATTGTAACAAGATAGCTGTAACTCTTACTATAGCGATAATCGATGTTCGTTAGCATTTTGAGTGGTTTTCATCAATTGATACCAAAATTACTGCTAAAAATTGTCGTTACAAGTGTTAAAAAATGTAACTAACGATATACAGCAACCATTAACTGTTAGGTTGTAACTGTCTTTCTAAATCCCATTATTTGACCAACTATTTGTGATCCAAATTTCTTGTTATTAGAGATACTGTTGGTTTGTTAAAATAGTCAAGCTCATCGTCGTTGAATAGTGACGAATCTCTTTATAATAAACACATTTTTGTCGGCCTTTTACTGGTAAAATTTTTTTAGCAATGAACAACAGCCCTACTAATGGGTTTTCAGTATAGAGTATATAATTTTAACTTTTTCCCTTAGCAACTTTGAGCATGGAATTTAGCATATCTACCGACGATTTAATACTTTTTGGCTACTATTGTTAAAGATATGTCTTAAGAAAACGTTCATGCCTCAGAATTCTGGTGCGTTAATTTTGCCAAACTTTTCAAATCCCCCTCATTGCATCACTCTTTTATATATTCCTTCCGTCCCACATAATTTGATCAACTTTTTTTCACGCAGATTAAAATTTTAAGTGATATATTGTGTGTTTCTCATTCTAGAGGGGAAAAAAGTAGACCGGGAGAGAAAAATTGGTTAGTGAAGTGTTAAATGTGAAGAGAGAAATAAATAATAAAAGTTTGGGGTAAATGCACTTTGCCCCCCTCTACTTTAGGTCGGTTGCAATATGGCCCCCTCTTCTAAAAAAAATTGCACTAAACCTCCCTGCACTCATCAAAACTATGCAAAATTGAACGGCCGTAACTGAGCTTGTCGAAATGTCACAACTACCCTTCTTTTAAACAGAACTGAAAATCCCTTCTCAAACCATTTGTAGTGGGCGAAGGGAGAACGGAGAAAAGAGCAAGGATCAGCGGCGGCGGCGTAGGGCTGTTGAGGCCGCGGGTGGCGAGAGAAAAGAAGAGGAAGGAAGAGCGGGGGGGGGGGGGGGATCAGTGTCGACGACAGGGGGGAGGGGGACTGCCGGCATAGTGAGGTTGTTACGGTAGCGGGGCTGGGGGAGGGAGAGAAGAGGAACGCTACGTTAATTCTGGACCAGGGAACGAAGACAGTGAAGGATGTCGATGGTGCTGCCTTATGCGGGTTAGGCTACACAGATCAACAGGTTGGGGTTATTGTACGACGTACAGTGAGTTGTTCGAATGATTCGAGCATACCTGAAGCCCAATTGAACTACCCTTCGTTCTCCATCGTGCTTGGATCTCCTGATCAGACATACACAAGGACTGTCACTAACGTTGGCTCAGCCAATTCATCTTACAGTGTTAACATTGTTCCACCACCAGGTGTTGGTGTTACTGTCAAACCTGATAGGCTCGACTTCTTGGGTGCGAATCAACAAATGGCGCGGGGAAGGGGATGCCGGTGGAGAGCTCGCCTGTTGTGGCAGCAAAGGGCAGGGGCGAGAAGAGGAAGGAATAGGAGGGTCGGCATCGTCGACGGGGGGAGGGGGGCTACCGGCGGAGAGTGGAGCTCTGGCGTGAGATGGCCGAAGGAGGGTTGGCGGCGCATGGATAGAGATTAGGGTTTTCAGTATGAGAAATTAGGATTTGGGAAGGGCATTGTCGGGTCGGGTCAAGTTGGCATGGAGCAGATCGGGTTTGGGTCGGCCTATGACTTTGAGGAATAGGGCGGGCGCAGGTCGGGGCGTATGGGTTCGGGTTATACCCACTGGATTTTTGAAATTAAAATTTGAAGATTCAAAATTCCAGAATAAAATTCAATTTTTTTTTTTTGGGTTTTGTTTTGCGGTTGGCCTTTAAAAGAAAGGTTTGCAAATGAGTTGCAATGGAAATGGTCACCTTTTGCAAATTTTCTAGGGTTTGCAAATGGAGTGAAATGAAATTGGTGATTTTTTGGGTATTTTTTGCAATCTTTAGTATTTTATTTGGTCAAAAGGGTAGTTTCGTCCTAAAATTGCAGGTTCTAGGCACCAAACATTTCCCGCCCAAAAACTGTGTTAACTTGGATGGAAACCGTCAATTTTGCATAGTTTTGATGAGTGCAGGGAGGTTTAGTGCAATTTTTTTTAGAAGAGGGGGCCATATTGCAACTGACCTAAAGTAGAGGGGGGCAAAGTGCATTTACCCCTAAAAGTTTCAGATAGTGAGTCAGAAGAGAGAAAATGAGTTGATAAATATTTAAATGTGGAGAGAGAAATAGAATAAAAAAAGGGTAAATATGTAAAAATACTTACAGAATTTTACTTAATTTAAAAATGAGCAATTTTTGTGATACAGCCCAAAAAAGAAAGTTGATCAAATTATGTGGGACGGAGAGAGTATCTATTTATGCTTCTATACTACTTATAAAAAGAATATTTATGTCTATGTAATACTTATTTTGGTGTTATATTGAAAGTCATCCAGATGATCACAAGTATTTGTAATATAGAATTTTTCTTAATTGTCCATCGTCTTAATAGACATATAGATAACCATTAGGGCATAAATGTCACAAAACACTAGCCCACTCTCCACAAACTTTCAATTACCAGAGAATCACCTTCTCCCTTTACCTCACGAAACTACCCATCGGAGTCTCTTTCACCCCTTCTCCCTTCCTCCTCCATTATGGACACTTGACATTCTAAGAAATTTTTTAAAAATGACACAAAATAAATTTTTTAAATAGTACAATAACTACCTATAAGGACCTCTCTGGTTTTTACAATTTAAATTTAAAATTTATTAAGAAATGTAATTAAAATAAATTCTAAAAGTCAAACTTGATATTATAAAATCATACTACTAACTTTATTTTTACACAGGCATCTCGTATGCTAGGGTAACTGATAGTGTGGTACAGATAAATGTTACATTAAATGAACTTGCGAACTCACTTTTGCCAAGACAACTACAGTAAATCAAAGACAGAGTAATACACAAATTCTTAGCACAGAACTGTGTCACTCAGAGGAATGTGTTCTTAGAAACCATTCCACAGTGCACACCATTGCCAGAGCCGTTAGCCCATCATGAAGAAGGAAACCTTTTAAGCCATTTTCCTAAAACCATTAGAAAGAAACCTTATGATGCTTACTACATTGTATGTCCAGAATGAGTAAGTTTTGAGATGATTATACTGGAACATTTCGGTATAGAATGTTATTGTTCTTTCTCTTCAGCAGCAGCATAGAGCCCCTTTATTTCCTCAATGTCATCATAGCTTCCAAGAAATATGGGGGACCGATCATGTAGGTTCTTGGGAACCAAGTCAAGTGCCTGCAGAATCAACCAATTCACTTCAGTCCAAACTGAAAAGCTAAACAAGACACATGATAGCTACTTGCATTAGCACTACGAGTGTAAAACGTCAAAGTATTTCTCGTAAGTAGTTTGGAGGCACTATTGCTAGAGCAGGGAGGGGGGTGGGCAGGGTTACATAAATGATGAAATCATTGAAATGCAGTTAGTATAAAAGCAAGCTTTAGAAAAGGGCTTCTGAGTAGATACTCGTTGCTTGCCGGTAAAAGCTTGACCTCCTGCTTGCTCCACCAGGAACGACATCGGAAAGACCTCATAGAGGACACTGATTCACAGGAGCCACACCTTTCGTTAGCTATAATTCATAGATGGAATTTACAATAACTATTGTGGCATGTTATGGTGTTTTCTGATGAAAATGTAAACTTGCAAGTGTCTATATACCGCAGCTTTCCGTTTGGGCTTTTCTTATCAGCAGGGTACAAAAAGATACCACCATAAAGCAACGTGCGGTGAACATCAGCTACCATGCTGCATAAAGTTAAATGACAACTTTCATCACCATTATCTAATGAAGAGCAAATTACTGCTGCAGTTAAATGAGGAGGAGGAGCGCAGACACAGTAGGTGGGGGAGGAGAGGTAAGTAGAACAGAAAAGAGCAGCATGCCCCAAAGGATCCACTGCAAACATAACTAGAGAAGGGGAAAAAAAAAAAAAGTGGGATAAACAGCTTCACCACCGCTCCAACCCCCCTTCCCCCCGAACCCCACCCTGTGAGCGATAAGTGAGGCATTTTTGCTAAAGATATATATTAACCAGAATTCCTAGGGCCACAGTAGGAAACTAATTGTCAAACATGCTTAGTCTAGACTAAGCATTAATTGTATCAATAGACAAAATCATATGTTTTGGAAGTCATCCTATCCAGTAATGAATACGAAGAGTGGAATAGTTCACCACTAATTAAGGGCCGCTGATACCAAAACAGGGGTATGCTTAGCTATCTGCTAACTGGAATCTATATCATAAATTCCCTTTACTAAGCAGACACCTGCTTTTGCTGGAGTAAGAAAGGTCCAGTTCAAAACTTGCTATGCTGTAAACGCATATACCTTCCAATGTATCTTAAAGTCTTTGGGAATGAACCATCTTTAGAGAACTTGCATTTTTCAACATACCTGCGAGCCATAGAGTGAAGGGAAGGTATTAGCCTTTCAAAGCTTATAATAAGACGACATCCACCATTGAGCTACACATACTTGGCAGTTGGCTCATCCCAATTTTTGGCGTTTCCTTCATTGACTGAGTAGATCCTTCCTGCCTTTGGAACCTGTTTAATGACAAATTTCAACAGAATAATACTCTTATAACAGACAAAATTTAGGATCTGCAGATAAAGTGTAACCTGATGAATATAAACTCGATATTTTGAACTGCTAATTATATCTTACACATCATAAGAGCATGGAAGGGTACTAAGACTGAGAACGTAGAAGCTTTTTTGGTTATAATCCTTCATTAGGTAGTTGACAACATCACGAATAAAAAGAACTTTATAATACAAAAATGCACTATTAGGTTGGAATCAAATTGGTCGCTCTTATTTCTGGTCAAATTTCCTTTTTGTCAAGATGAAAAGACGAACATTGGAACTAGATGAATCATGGAAGTATTATCCAGATATGGATAACTCAATTGGCATGTAAATGCAGTGAAAGTTCTGTTTACCTTTATGTCTGGATGAGTTAGAATGAACTCACCCAAAGATGGATCCAGTGTGAAGCCATTAACGCCATTTCCTGTGCTAAGTACTAGCTGAAAATATAACCAAGATCTCAGACACAAAGCGCTGTTATAGACATAATCTAAGACGATATCTCCGACTGAGATAGACTCAGGAACACGAATCTCATCAATAGAGACAATCAAAAATTAGAATGCAGACTGAGCATAATTTTTATAGAATGATGAGAATTTAATGAGTGGTTCTGAACAAATGAAACCAAATTCAGGATGCAGACTCTGAATGTGACAAGTACTAAAAGAGCAATTCTGATAAGAAGGAACTAAATATAGTGTGCAGTCAGTATGATAATCATTTTTCGAAAAGAAAGTGGTGGCATACTGAATGGAGAACCCGTGTTGTATATGTAAAGACAATGGTCATATTGATCTATTAATACTTAGAAAAATGAAGGGTTAGGGTGTCTACCGTGCAAGAGCTTCCATACATGCAGTAACCTGCTGCCAACAAATTCTTCCCAGGTTGCAATACGTCTTCCAGAGTTGGTGTATCCTTATCTTTCACCATATAAATCCCAAATATCTATACACCAATCATATTAATGGAATTCATACTCTTGTTGGAATGTCAGTTTGTATTAGTATCAATTCAGCCATGAAATTATACTAGAGCTTTATCATTCAAACATTAACAGATCAGCCAACTAACTAGGCCATCACACGATAATTCGAAACACCTACCGAACCTCCTTTCTACTCAAGGCAAAATTAAAGCTAGAGAGGTACATACCGTTCCTACAGAAACCCCACAGTCAATGTTTGAGGATCCATCCAGAGGATCAAAAACAACACAATATCTGCATGCTTGAGAAGATTTTCAGCATATCCAGATTAGAAAGAAACTAAACACTCGCCACGAAAGTATAGAAGAAACATAAGCCAAACCTTCCACGCTTTGATGGCTCAACAAACGTAGCTACTTCATCCTCTTCTGAGACAAGAATACACTGCGTAGAAGAAAAACTATTTACAAAAGGATACTTCCAGTTTAATTAGAGCCTGATAAATGCAACAAAGAATACTTAAAAAGGTGCATACTGTTCGGCCACTGCTTATCAGAGCCTTGACAAAAACTTGGTTTGAAAGTACATCCAGTTTCTTCTGTTCTTCACCCTGAATTGAAACTGCGAAAATCAGCTCAACTGACATGTATTCCACAAGTATAATTGTAGCGTGTTGAGACATATGATTTAAGCAATACCGAGAAAAAGAATATCCAGAATCCAACGAGTCCAATGATTAATACAATTACAAGAACGTACCTGGACATTGGTGTCACCCACAAGTCCAATGAGTTTTGCAAGGCCTGCCTGCAAAGCTAGTTACATGAGGATTATAGTATGTACTAAAATAAGCATAAATTCCCAGTAGGGGGGAGTAGGACATTAGTATTGGGAAATTAAGGAAGCATAATAAATTGAATTGCAGAATCATAAGAAGCAAAGACCTTGTTAACAGCAGCGCATACAAACTTGCAGCCAAGAACAATGTGATAAAGCAAGATGGAAAAATCACCACGAGCCTCAGGGTGCTTGGTCTGCTCGTTAAGAACGTGACAGGTGACCGTCATCAAGTCTGTCCTCTGAGATTCGGCTGCATGATCCATGGCTCCTATACCACAACCTCCAAGTTCTGTTCTTTCTCAATTTTGAGTATTGTCACATAAAGACATAGAGAATCAAGTAATTTAAAGCTACGTACAGAAAGTAATTGTGCTCATGTAGTTAAAGAAAGAGAATGAAAGAGGAACAAGGGAGCTTCTTAAGGAATGAAATTCAAAGTTACTTACAGAAGGAATATATTCTCCATTTCCACCAGCATAACTTGGACTTAAATCTGCTAGAGAGAGAGAGGTCTTGTCTATCGTCATGGCAATAAAGTTTTGGGTCATTGTATGGACTCTGTCCTGGTGGTGCCATGAGCCCATCAAGATAGCATTTTTGGTTCCTTATTCTCTCAACTGTTGGTACCAATATTCTCTCAACTGTCTCAGATGGGTGAACTAGTGGCGGTTTTGAGTAGGCGTGTGTTTTGGGGAGGCCATGTATGTTTTACAAAAACTACTTTCCATTACAATTATGTGTAACATGCCGGTCTAGAGTCTTTTGGTGTCCAAAAACAGAGGGGAAGAAGAAAATGAAATTGATCAGAAACAAGAAAATGAGGAACGCTGAAAACAGGCGACAGATTAACTCATTCATTTTTCTGTCACCGAAGTTTCATGTTTCCTCGGTGTTTTGCGAGGAGCTAGTAATTTGAAAGCATCATATTTCCCTTCATTGGCTTCGTACTAACCTACTTTTCGTGATTTTCTGTGTTCTAGTTGAAGACTCGAAGGCTTAACAAACATTGAATTTGAGTGAGATTTGGAGCCCATCACCTTGTGCTTGTGATGCTCTTGTGCCCGTTTTCTATATTTTCTTTTTTAATGGTCACGCTATAGCAAAGGTCTAAGTTTAGACCTTTGACCTATAATTAAAATTACAACCACCAAAAAATTTCATGACATCGCTTTGTGGTAAAAATAAAGTAGTTTGTCAACCAGCCATACAAGGGTTAGCACCACCAACATAATTTACATGAGTGAATGTTATCTTACATAACATGGAACAACAAAAAAATCATAACCACAATTTTTTCTAATAATTCATTGCAAACTGACATTGATCGTAACTCGTACAGTACCTATCGACAAAATGACCCAGAACAACCTCACTCTAACATAGCCTAATATAATTCTGGCCAAGAAACAAGAAATATGACTGACGAGCAAACAAGATACTAGCTAAGATCCATTTCTAGCCATCAAAGCTAGTGATGGTTTGGCTCTTAAGACCTACTCAAAGAACATATAATACCTCAAACTAAAGAACTCAAGCCTTCAAATGTAGCAGTATTCCTTCTCTCAATTATAGCAATATCCCTTCTCTAACAGTAGCCCGGGCTTCAAACCCAATCAACTGAACTCAAAATATGACAGATGACCTCGTAAAGAAAACGATGAGGACGCACTAGCAATCTCCTCCTCTGCCAACTTAGAAGCATTTCCGATGGACAATGGATGGACCAGATTCATCATATTCACCTTTGGATATCCACATCTGCAACATTCACAAAGCATAAGCGAGGCAATGATATACCCAAGAGATTTCACTTTTCCGTTTTATGCTCGTTCTAATTATTAACTTAATAACAAACCAATTTGGAAGATGTAAAACACAAATACCCACGAGGGCACCTGAAGCCTAGACAAATGATCAGAGTGTAAGGCAAAAAGTTACCTGTTGGAAGGTGCTAAGAGAAGCTAAGATTGATCCTCCAATCCAGACACTGTACTTCCTTTCAGGAGGGGCAACAACCTTGATCTTCATGCTGCTGGGAGCAAGGGCCGTGATTTCTTTGCTCATACGATCAGCAATACCAGGGAACATGGTTGATCCACCACTAAGCACAATATTTCCATAGAGATCCTTCCTGATATCAACATCACACTTCATGATGGAGTTGTACGTGGTTTCATGGATTCCAGCGGATTCCATTCCAATAAGCGAGGGTTGGAATAGGACTTCTGGGCAGCGGAACCTCTCAGCTCCAATAGTGATAATCTGTCCATCTGGCAGCTCATAGCTTTTCTCAACAGAAGAGCTGCTCTTGGCAGTCTCTAACTCCTGCTCGTAATCAAGGGCGACGTAGGCAAGTTTCTCCTTCATGTCACGAACAATTTCACGCTCAGCAGTTGTAGTGAAGGTGTACCCTCTCTCAGTGAGAATCTTCATCAAGGAATCTGTAAGATCACGGCCAGCAAGGTCCAACCGAAGGATTGCATGGGGAAGGGCATAACCTTCATAAATTGGCACCGTGTGGCTGACGCCATCACCAGAATCCAAGACAATACCTTGTTCACACAGACAAATGCCCACTTAATCAGAGAGAGAGAGAGAGAGCAATTCTGTAGTTTAATTCTAGAAAAACTTGTTTGCAAAGTAGAAATTAATACATTTTTAAAATCTATTATGTCTAAATTGTCATTGAAAAAGAAAATCATGCCCAATTCGTTCCAAGTTTTCTGCGCCTAGTTTAAAGTTCATAAGTTGAGTGACTTCGTCGTGTTTAGAAATTGTTTCCCTTAATGACACAATATACTAAAACAGGGGACATTTCAATGGCCAATCCCAAGGGAGGAATGAAGCTCAGTCGAGATTTGCCTTCAACCATATCCCAAGTTGTTACAGGGGCATATACTTCCACAAACTAATAGTGCCATTAATTATAAGTACAAACCTGTAGTACGACCACTGGCATAGAGAGACAACACGGCCTGGATAGCAATATACATGGCAGGCACATTGAAGGTCTCAAACATGATTTGAGTCATCTTCTCTCTGTTAGCCTTGGGGTTAAGTGGTGCTTCTGTAAGCAATACAGGATGCTCTTCAGGAGCAACACGGAGCTCATTGTAGAAAGTGTGATGCCAGATCTTCTCCATGTCATCCCAATTGCTTACAATGCCATGCTCTATTGGATATTTCAAGGTGAGGATACCCCTTTTCGACTGCGCTTCATCACCAACATAAGCATCTTTTTGGCCCATTCCAACCATCACACCAGTGTGTCGAGGTCTGCCAACAATGCTGGGGAACACAGCCCTTGGAGCATCATCACCAGCAAAACCAGCCTGCAAATTTTAGTATAAAGCAAAACATTAAGTTTTGTCTGTTAGGAGCAAAGGCAATGTGAAGTGAAAATGAAGCCAACCGTTTAGATTATATCAAGTTATTTTCAAAATAAGTGGCAAAACTCTTGTTGAAAACTTGAATGTCACCAACTTCTAAAAGCAGCAAATGCAGATATATTAGAAATTATTTGTTGAAATGGCTGCAGGCAAGGGAGAGATTAGACTTTCTCTATTGAAATATCTAATTTCACTAACCTTGACCATTCCAGTACCATTGTCACAAACAAGGGGTTGAATGTCCTCAGCGTCAGCCATCTATATAACCTGGCAAAAGATACACTACAATGAAAAACAGTGCCAAAGGTCAGAAAAAGAGGTGCACCTATATATGCTTCTAAATTAAACAAAGGTCCTCCCAAATTATAATAATGGAAAGAGTAGTCTTAAATGAATCTCAATAATCATACTCAACAGCCCAAAAAATAAACACGAATATTCACTCTTATCTGATGTGGTGCATAGCCAATTGTTTCATTTTAAACCGACGTTGCCATCAAAATCCAAGAAAGTGAAACCTGCTTATGTTGTTGTGATTGTGGACACTTTCAAATAAAAGGACAGTATCCCAAATTTCAATTTTTTCTTTATCACATTAGTTGTAATTCTAAAGTCACGACAACTCAACCTTCAAGAGCATTTTATAGCTGAAAACCAACTTTGAATTCACTAATTTATGCATGGCAAAGATGCCAAAACTTACAAGAAGAGGACACCTTTCACATTTAAGATATAATGCTTAATGGCCTTTTCAGCTTTTCCACGACGATTACCTTTTTGTATACGCGACTTTCACCTCTATTTGGGCTGCATATTTTTTCCATTTTCTTGTACATCCATTACTTACCAAAAAAAATGGAGAAATCAAACAGGCAAAGAGAAGAGTGGAATATTGTCAATTAACATAGCATTCGTCTATCAGTCTGCACTAAAAATGTACTTAAAAATAAATCAGCTAGCAACTTCATACTACGCAGTTCACTTTTCCTGTTCCTTTTACCGATTTCCGTCTAAGGCAACTAAAACTGATACCTAGATCTCAGTTGCATTCCTATGAGCTAGCAACATGAGCGACGGAATAGCTAGCAACGACTCCAATCAGCGTACAAGACTAACAAACGATGACCGTGCTGTAAACAACTCATTTAAACAAAGCAACATCCTAGATCCTGGCCTAATTAGCAACCTACCAATAGTTATTCCATTCATACAAACTATCAAATCTATCAAATACCAGTAAAATTGCATACAGTTGGATTATTCAGCTACTAAATTTCCTTCCTATTTCTTACCAATTGTTAGCAGCCAAAATCAAACAAAAATCTGACAGTTGTGCATGCACATATATACATTTATATGGAATCTGGATTTTCCCAGCATACCTGATGAGATTATGGAACAGAGCTCACTGCTTCCACTGAAGAGCCTGGTGCTTGTGTGTGTGAAACTGAAAAGGAGATTTTGAGTGAGACATATGAATATACGTTGGTATATATATATATGTGCTGTGCTAAAGCTAAATGAGAAGTAAATGCGAGTGAAATGAACCTCAAATTACACTCTTTACTTTATTCCATGTTCTGTTTGATTGCGCAGAAAAAGGCAGGCAGGGGTAAGGCATGGGAATCTTTCGGTTTTGCTTTCTTTTGCCCAGTAACCAAAACCCCTTTTTCCACCCCTTATTCAGTTAAAAATGGACACTTTTTTGCTACGTTCCGATTGCAACGTAGCGGTAATTAGTCGTCCCTATATATAATTAGTGACACACTTATGAATATGGTTAGCGGTAAATTTGAGCGAACGGGTGTGATTGAGCATGAAGTGTAATGGTTAATCAATGTTCTTATTAAAGCTTAATGTACAGTCTAAAATGTTCAACATAAGGAGAAGCCAAATAAAGTTCAAAAATCGATCGCAATCTCCATGAACGGTCGTCGTGAAATACCATCACCTACGCATGAACAGAGTCTAGCTGTTGACATTGATAAAAATCTAATGTACAATTCAAAAATATTTTCAAAAGAATGTAACCGCGGCCAAATTTTCTCTGATTGAAAATTGGGTGTTTGGTAGCATCGATCCATCCAATGGAGGGTGCGCCGTCCAGTGATAATGAGTCTTAATTTCCACGTCAGAGGGGCGGCCAAGAAAGCAGGCGGGCTGGCGATTTGATTTTTGGGTGCGTTGAGTGCCGACCCACCCACACCTTTGGAAAAAGCTTGCCAAGTTGGGCCCCACTCTCCCGCCTCCACTTGGGAAGGGGCCAATTTGGTTGAGTTTAGGCCCGTTCCAGGGGGACAAAAAAAATTTTGTTAGAAATCATGTTTTCTGGAAAAAAAAGTATTTCTCGTTAAGCACTTATATCTGGTTCCAGTTCTATCGCTGATGTTGAATGCACCCCTTTTAGAGAGATGTATTTGATTTAAGTGTCCTAAGTTAGAAACGTTGTCCGGCTTAATTTGAATTTTCTCGCCTTCTATATAACTCTGCCGAATTTGTATACTATGTTGCTAGCTCATCCAGAGCTATGCCCCTTTGACTGCTTTTGAGTCCCGCATTCACGACACGTCAATAAATATTTAACGGTCAATATTCAATGCTATTAATCCGATCAACCCGAAAATCACACTTTATGTCACGTGCTCCCCGCCTTTTCTCCGTCAATTTTCCCTAGTGTTGGATTCGGTGTCAAGCTCTCCACCTTTGACAGCTTTTGGATCCCAACTGACAAACAAATACTCAATGGATAAAGTTTTATCCTATCAATCCGGTAAACCCGGGGTGCACATTCAATGTCATGTCCTGTGTAATTTTTTTCTAAGGGTTGGATTCATCGTGACATAAAAGCGCACGCTTTGTGTCACAAGCTCTCCACATTTGACTGCTTTTGTGTCATGCTTTCGCTACACGTTAACAAATATTCAACGGTCAATGTTCAATGGCATCAATCCGGTCAACTCGGACCGCACACTCTATGACACGTGCTCTCCGCCATATATCCCTATATTTTTCTAAGTGTTGGATTTGGCTCACCTTCTCCCTTAGACAAATGAGTTGACAGCGTGCCGCCTGGCTACGGGGTTGGCCCAAGCTCCCACCCTTGGGGGTTCGGTTGAAGGCCTTCCCCTCGCGGGGTTTACTTAAGCCCTTCCTTGGATGGGGGGCTCCATATCCTTGCCCTTTGGTGACTCCCTCTCCTCGGGGCTCCTTGCCTTACCTATTGGCTCTTTTCTCCTTGGGAGCTTCATGCTCCATGATATCCATCACCGCGGTGCCTGACTAAGCCTAAGCATTATCTCAGCATCACGTGCTCCCAACATGACGTTCATCGTTTCAATCAATTGTCGCCTCCATATATACATGCCCCTGACACTTCTTTCCCCGACTGCGCCCATATACAACCTTGTTATGTGCACCCAATAACACCTAATGATCGCGCCCATATGCCATCTCTGTTGATGCATGCCCTAGGCACTGGATATAACCCGTCGCCCCACTTATACTGTCACACTGCCACACCCCTAACGTTGGTCCATCATTTCACCATACCAAACGCACCTTGCCTTGCTTTTGGTACATGCTTCGACCAAGTCCCGGAGTTTGCAACATTCTTTTGGGCAAGTGACTCCTCTGGGATTCTACCTTATGAAGTTTCGAGTGCTTTGGCATGATGACTACCATCCCATAAGGCGACTCTTCTAGGACAGTATTGAAACCAATAAAATAACCCTAGAGGGGGGTGAATAGGATTTTTGAAATATAATGGGGAATTTAAACTAAGCAACAATCATGAAACTCAATCAAACCAAGTAATACTTCAATGAAGATGCTAACTACACAATCTTAAGCAATTGTAGAGCAATAAGTAAAGAGATTGAGTTAGAGATACTTGACAATGAGATTTAAATGGTTCGGCTTGAACTACCCTCAAGCCTACGTCCACCTCTTCAAGGAAGTCCCTTGCAAGAGCACTAGAATCTACTAGCAACAATCTTCTTCTGGATCAAGATCAAAACCGTTACAACACTTGGTGATATCCCCACACCAAGCATAAGCCTTGAATCCACAAAGCTCACCCAAGACTTGACAAGCCCAAGCCTTGATCACAATCCTTTTACAAATATCAAATGTGTACAAAGAAACCATCTTGAAAGGAAATGAGTACAAATGAAGTTCTAGTACAATAGAGAGATGAGAGAATTGATGACTTGAAGAATGCTCACTCTCAATCAAAGAATTACTCACAAAGATGCTCTCTTTAATGATGTAAAATCATGAAGATGAAGAGAGAAAAGTTTGATCTATGAGCCTTGATGTTTCTCTAATGAATGGAGGCTTAGAATGTGGTTTCCATGGTGTATGATGAAGCCCCAAATCATTTATATAGAGAGCAAATGAAATATAACCGTTATAGGCAAAATATGGGCAAAACTGCCATTGCAGTCGACTGTAATCTAATGCAGTCAACTGTATTCCCTCGAAAATAGCCGTTGGAGTTTTGTTCTCGAAAATAGCCGTTGGAACTGAATTTTGACCAATACAGTCGACTGCATTGGAATGCAGTCGACTGTATTCAATTACAGTCGACTGTAATACCCTACTGCCTATCAGCTATCTCACGGAACCCCCTTTCCTATTTTGGGCATAACTTTATATAGAAAAATCGGATTGAGATGCCGTTTTTTGTGTTGGAAATCTAATGAAAAGTTTTATCAAGATATGAAAAGATTAGCACCAAAATAGTTTTTGAGAAAATCTAAGTGAGCTCCAAAGTTCACTCATTTTCAAGAACCACACTTGTGTGAAAGGTTATGAACTCACATGCAATGCACAAGGTGTCCTAAGGTCTTTTTAGGTCATAGTCATCAATCCAAGCATCAAACCAAGACTAGTCACATAATAGGAAAGATCAATTATAATCGATAGTAACTTAGCCGATGTATTCTTTGTTGCTCTTCGACATTGGACTTGATGAAGCTTCCATAGCATGTCCACTATAGCTTTTAATCTCCTTTGGCTTTAATCCATCTATCCAACTTCTCAAATGTGTCTTCATGAGTGTGCATGTATATACCTACTAAGAACACACTCAAAGCACACATTAGAACATAATCAATGTGTAGTTATCATCAAAACAAGATGTAAGCCTAGGTTATCCAACCATAGGGCTAACAAGTACTTTGGAGCGTTCTAGCACAAGGACTTACTAAGGGGACAACTGACTCCTATGGGACACTTGCCAAAGAGCTTTGAGTGCTTTGGCACGATGACTCTCTTTCTACCAGGTAGGCATCTCTTCCCGTACACTACCTTTGGCGCACTCTGAGTGCTTTCACACAAGGGCTCATCGCGAGATAAGACAACTTCCGTGGGACACAATATTCATCAAGAAGCTCCGAGTGCTCCAATATGAGGACTACCCTCCCACCCGGTAGGCGACTCCTTCGGGACACTACCTTGGTCAGTCGTGTAGGCGACTCATCCGATGTACTAACTTGACGTGCTAACATGGTAACTTTTTCGAGACATTAAGTCAGCCCGTCAGGTAGGCGACTTCTCTAGGACACTACCTTAGCGTGCTTCGAGTGCTCCAGCACAAGGAGGGGATCGAGGCAAGTCGCTAAGGACACATGTCACACTTTAAGTGATAAAATAAAGTATGACAAATATTCCATGTTTATTGGTTATTCAAACGTGTCAAGGTAACGCAAATAAGGGCCTCCTACAAATAACCCCTACATTGTCACATAGTAAATGAAATCGATAACATCATAACAACAAGCAGTCCTATTTTCATACTCATAAATCATAATCAGACAACTCTCAGCCTTCGAGCTACCCACCTACTTTCTGATAGACCTAACAAACGGGTAACCCGGCCGGGTACGGGTAAAATTCGACCGGGTACGAATAAAATCAGTTCGGGTAATTTTTACTTGATTTTTCCCGGGTAGGGATTTTTGGAATCCGTACCCTACCCTGACGGGGCGGGTATTACCCGTGGGTAATTATTAATTTTTTTATTAATAAACATTTGGCCTGTTTTTTCCTTCTATTTTATTATTTTTACAATTTACAACTATCACTTTCTGATTTCATTTATACAATTATCACTTGACGATTAATCTCAAATCCAATTCTCAAATCCAATCGGACCAACCCCATCATCTCAAGTCTCCAAACACAAATATACAGTAGGAACAAGCAGATCTAGAAATAAATTATCTCACAACACAAATTAAAAGACAAGCAGATCTGAAAGAAAACAACACTACAAAATACTTAAATACATACAAAGATTTTTAACACTAATAAAACAAGCAGATCTGGCGATGGCGACGGAGATGGTGGCCACGGAGCGGTGGTGGATCTGATCAAAGACATATGGCAGGTTTGGCGGCGGAGCTATGGCAGGTCTGGCGGCGAAGCGAAAGAAGGACGATGGACGCCGTCGCTTGATGTGCAGTAGATGGCCGTCGAGTTGATGTGGTGTCGTATCGCTGCCGTCAATGGATCTGACAGGCGAGAGAGAGCTACGGTTCAAGGTAGATTGATATGGGGAGGGAAAGGGGAGAGAGAGAGAGAGAGAGGAGCAGCGGCGCAGATCGGCTGGAAGGAGAGAAAAATGACCGAGGGAAGGACAAATCAAAAAACCTTAGAACTTATATACTAAAAGTTCGAGTAGCCCGGGTAACCTGTACCCGACCCGGACAGACCCGAAAACTACGGATCTGTTTGGGTACGGGCCAAAATTGCATGGGTAGGCTATATAGGTACCCGTACCCAGGGTTTTTGAACAGGTACGGTTCGACCCTCGGGTATGGGTAGAAAAATGCTAGGTCTACTTTCTGAGATGGCCATTGGGTTTACATAGATGTACTTATCTATCCTATTCTCCGTCTCCTCTTCATCCACATCACCCTTTTTGGGGTCGCATAGGTGATTGTATTCTCAAATGTATCAATTCTCGAATTTCAACGATCTTAAGATGGACACGAATAATAATAAAGTTTAGTGTTAGAACCAAAGATGCTAAAATTTCTTTAATTAATAAGAATATTTTGGATTTTAATGTGTTAAACTCTAATAAGATGAAGTAATTATTCAATATTATGGGTGTAATAAAATTTTAGCCTATTGAGGTCGATCATATCTTCCAATCTTTTTTCTTCTAGCAAATACGTTCATATCTTATTTAATCTTGAATGAATCAAGTTCCAACGCTCCACCATCCTAAGATCAATCCAACTAAATTAGTTTTTGATTATCAGAATTTTAGACATTTCTAGAATTTAAAACGCTTATTTTCTTGCTCTTATATCAGCAATATGCACAACAAACATACATACCTGCTTAATAACTCAAACATCAAATTTCTTGTGAAAATTTGGTGATTCAAACATCAAAGTTATTAATGTTATGGACGACCAACATATCATATCTTTCTAAACTTCAATTTTTTGACAACATTTACCAATATGACACGATATCACACAATGACAGTCTATGCGTGACCAACTCCACCGGTTTCTCTAATGTGGCTAGTACTACAGCATTTTGCCAAACTATCGTACATCAAGACATGACATTTGTTACTAGGATGGATGCATATCTCATATAGGGGAGGTCGTGGTCTATGTAAGGTAAAACCAAGATCGACAACTTATCCTCGTCAAAACCATCCAAAGTTTCCAATTGGTCGTACAAGACTTTATCGATGAATAAATTAGTGTCCTTTGGCTCACCATCTCGACGGAGGCAGGTGCTCAATTGGAAGACATTCATTTGGCTTGTTTACATATGGTGTCAAGACCCACTTGAAAGTTAGAATAAAGTCATTTGGCCTAGTTGTTAACGAAGGTGAACTTCTGTATATCGGTCAGGCAACAAGAGGATATGCATAATCCGTAGTGACTATAAAGAAGTGTTTGAACTTTGAACGACAATGCTGACTTTAGTCAACACTAAAGCCAAAAAGCATAGGTTTAAAACAACGTTTAATAACGGAGACATTAAATGTTGATGTTAGCCTGAAAGACCCTACAAATAAACTCATTAGAATCTACTCGCTTACTGAGTTTGGATCGGTAAGCTGTTTTTCTAATTTCTAAGCTTTGTTCACAGTTGGGACTCCTAACAACAAAAAAAAAGTGCCAAAAGACTGCCTTTTCTTAAAATATTTTTTTATATATAAACTCATTCCGTTTCATCGGAATCTTTGTTCTTTTAATTTTTTACAGCGAATTATGAAGCAAAATTAAAATTATTTAAATATTAAATTAAATCCAAGTGACAATTATTACATACAGATTAAAAACTGCCGGTTAACTAGTCATATAATGGTGAGATTATCGGTCACACATATTTGAGAATTTTACAAAAATCACGAGAAAAAAAATCGATGGTAACGGAGGGAGCAAAAGGAACCTGGTGCCCTAAACTAGGCTGACCGTGCACCCAAGTCCCGCACCGCATCGCACGCACATGGCGCAAAGCTAATTGACGCAGCAGCACCGGCGGAAACAGAGGGATCTCTTTCTGTACTCGGTCCTCTCCACTTCCTACCATCAGCCCTCCTCCTGCTTGAACCTCCAAGGTATCATTTTTTCGACTCTATTCATTTCCCCATATCTCTATTAATCGGCCACTTCACATTTTTCATCTCAGATCTGTCATCTATCGTATCGATCTGTATACCTAGGGTTTCCCGTACTTTCGTGGTTCGTATGTGCACTCGCTCACAGATGTTTCGGTAGATTGACTCTTCCTGTAAATTTTGTTGTGTGAGGTGAATTTATGGGGATTTTTGTGCAGGTGACTTTTGGCGAGTGACAGCTCGCGTGTTCACTTTCATTTGCCATGTGAGTATTTTTGTCCGAGTATATGACGATTAACTGTTTTCTTGTGTATGAATCGAGTAGTATGCTTTTCTGTTCTAAACCGCCAATTGGGTAAAGATGATACGGGGATTATATCTGTGATGTTGTATGGCTGGGAAGGGTTATCTAACCCAGTTTTTACTTGCGTTATTACCACTAGAGAGGTGATGTACACAAGTTCAAAAGCCCGTATCTTCCCTGTGAGCTCATGGATTAGGAAAGTTACGTTGTTGTACACATTTGCTCAGTTAAATGTATACAAATTTTAGTATAGGAAGGAGGGCTGAAGCACAACATGAACATGGTTCTGGTGCTTACCTTGTGAAGTATCTATTTATACAATCATCGATACTGCATTGTGGATGAGGCAGGGTTTATACCATTCTGACAACTAGCTATGGTTTAAAAGGAAGCACACATACATTTTCTTCTACTTACACTTGCTTCTGTTATTCACGAGTATAGTTGCTCCTTTTTCCTCTGTGAATTAGAGGTGAAATTGGCCTTGTTAAGTTTGACTAAAGCACCTTTTGGTTCTACTATGGGAATATTGGAAATCTAACCAATAGTGCGTGCAATCTTGACCAACTGGACGGCGGTGGTTGCCCACTTGCGTGACATTTGCTGCCTAAGTCAATCTATAGTGATAAACAAACTATAAAGGCCACGAGGAACTTGCATGGAATGCAACATTGTGCATTATTTTAGCGTTAAGTCTCTTGATCCAGTAGTTTTATCCTTACCCACAAGCTGACACATAAAGCACAAGACCGTGGCTTATTTTTTTTCTTTAACAACTACCTTGTCCTTTTTCTATAGACAATTTCCTTATAGAAAACTATAAAGGCGCCAACAGGGACACATACAAGTATATACCTGAGCTTTTATACAATGGAACTGTATTTTTAGTAGATGCAAGAATGCCAAGACCACAGCAAACCCTAACAAGAGCCAACAAGCAGCCCCCGATTATCCTAATATTAGAAAAAAAGTCTTAAGGACTCTTAATAACCCCTCCGGAGCCCAATCACTGAGAGATCTCAAACGTGGAAGCTTAAATATTTGTAACGTTATTCTGTTATGTTCTAACCAAACATCCATAGTATACAAAAGGGAATCCGAAATCGACAATCATCATGCTGACTTCATCCTGCTTCCTTTGACCGTCCCCCTCCCCTTGGCTATCCAGCGGAGACCAATTGCCACAAACACGTGGACCTCCCTGTATCCAGCTGTGCTGCCCCACCCATGGGCATTGGAAGGCTTAATTCCAGCATACTCATCTCTCTAAGAGAAATGTATTTTGTGCCCTACTTTCAAACTAGTATTGGGATTCCTTGTTTATTTATAGGAATAAGAATTTTCTGCAGTGTGCCAAATAAAGGAGAGGGCAACAGATAAACACAAAGTTTTGTTCAATACCATGGAAAACCTGAAAGAGCCTATTTCCATCCCCACAAAGTCTACCTAGGGTATGTATTAATATAAACTCACAAGAGATTTTTACACCCTAAGAAGTTCTTGATAAAACAAAAAGTGGTCAAGAGTAGTTTTCCAGCTTATGGACAAAAGATGCAGTCCCCTCAAAAGATCTTGTATTTCTCTCCATCAAGATTATCGGTAATAAGTATAAAAGGAGCTATATCCTAAGCATCTGGACTCTCCCCTAATCCTGTTTTAGTATCCCTGCTATTTTCGTTTCTATTTGCTCCTATGCAGTGTTGATTAAGTATTCCTTCCAATGTGTAGGGCTGACGATGAACCAGTTGATCCGAAGAAGTACCTCGAAGATTCTTGCAAGCCCAAGTGTGTTAAATCTTATCTCGACTATCAGGTGCTTTAAACAGACTGGACATTGGTCTTTTTGCCATCATAGCCCATGATATGCTAATATCTGCTTCAACATCGTATAGTTCCTTGTTATTATGTAGTTCTTTTCTTTTTAGTTTTTCTCCTCATGCTGTCAGATCACAGGCTTTTTAGTGTCTCCTTGGTGTAGCAGTATCAATTGGTTCCCGTGACATATCTCTAACACAGAGGTTTATGGTTCAGTTGGCAGTTATCACATATGAAGTACAATCCTTTTGGAATCCTGCACAATACTTGGAATGTATGAAGCAAATCAATGCAGAGTTTAGAAGAATTATTAGGAACCCACAATTTTGTCCAAATCCTAGATTTTGATAGAATAGCGATGCTTTTACTCATGAGTCTAATGGGTACTGCTTAAGTCCGTATGACTCAAGCTGTGCCACCCAGAATTCTAACAAGCTGTTATGTGTCTAAGCCCGTACCTCAGGTGCCATTGCTATAGCTTAACATGGGCTACCTTCCTGCAGCATTAAATGTCCCTGTAGAAGACTCGAACCAATGGCACTTCGGTTGCTTTGATTGTCTATAGCATTTGTGGTAGGATTCCTAGCATATGCCATAGCGTGTTACTTCTTGAACTCAAACCCCACATCTCAAGTCTCCAAAATTCCCCATTGACAGCACTTATGACTAAAGATGACTAGATTGTTTCTGTTTAGCAAAATAAACTTCCTCCAATGCAGATATAAGGACTTAAACTCTCATATCCAAATGCATGTGCTCCATTTGTTATATCTAACGTAGCAAAGCCGGATATGATAGTACTATCTTTTTTCGTATCTATGTTAGTCATCATGGCCATGAAGCTAGAAAACGTGGCTTTTCAGGTTAACTGCCACTTGTAATATAGCTATGTATATCTATCAACTGCAGCCCATATCAGCTTAAATCGTTCTTGGTTTGGCTCAGGTAAATCCAAATGTATAATTCAGCTCCAAACCGGATTAGTTGAGTCTAAAGTGACTGGACCAGAGCCAAAATGCCATTGCTTTACAAACGTAGAATCCGGATTAATAGATCCATAGATATGGTTTGGTATTGGTTGTCGGGTTTGTCAGTGTAGTTGTACACCCTTAGGACTAGTACCCTTGAAAGTAATAGCTAATGCATTACACACGTAGGCTCTAGGTCATTGTAGACCTTCCTATAGTGGACTAATAAGTCAAAATGGATATATATAACGAGTCGTAAGCTGTTTTTAGCAAATCTCTAATGAACACAGCCTCTTGTGTGAGCAGAGACATTGTCAAGGTGGTGTAATGCGTGGCTTGTATAAACTGAAAAAAAAATTACGTCGATTAAAGGATTCAGCCTTTACTACATGTACAAGTTTGCTAAGAAATATAGTCTTCAATAAAGTACACAATTTTGAGATAATAGACATACGGCTTGCCAACAAATGTTCATTTTGATACTGATGTTTGTTAACTTCCCAACTTGTGAAAGGGGAACATACACCGGGTTTAATCTATGTAAGCCCTAATTTCACATAAGGAATTCCAGTATTACTTCGAGTGGTTCCTTTTGTTTTTATAAACCCATACCCAATTTTTTGATCAATTGTTCGAACCCAGGTTATCAATTTTCTGTGGATCCAATCCCTACGTCTATTGATCGAATGGGCAAAAATTTCAATTTCCAGAAATCTTGTGGTTCGAGAAAGGTTGACGAAATGCGAAAAAAATAGAGAACAAATGTGTAGATGATTCAATGAGGTTGCTGCTGAAATCTACGATGGAGCCGCCACCACAAAACTCCCAATCGATTCCCCATGCTTACAAAATCTGGTACCATTGCAGTTCCAACTCAGCAATCACGAGCTTAATCCGTTCCTAACATGGAATTTAAGTCACATATATTCATAGCTGATCACTACCCGACAGCACGGCTTCTCTCTTTTCATGCCTGAATTTCATTACCTCTGTTTATCTGAATTTTAAGATTAGCGTCAACTATGAGATAACAACAATTGCAAGGAAAAAGTAGGGCATTTTGGGCGCTGCTATTGAAATAGACCTTCTGGATATTGGAATAAAGGAAAAGAAGGTAGAGAATGGAACCCATATGCACCAACATGCCAAGAAAATCCAATGGATTCTGTCGGAAGGTTCTGAGTTCAATCATGACTTGCATGTGTTGGGTGTTTTTGACCCATGTAACAATGCACCACATATCAATATTAGACAATCGAGATTTACAGTTCGCATTTTCATGGCATCTAATGTCAAGTAAATACGATAGGGCTCCTCTTGGATCTCAAGAATGCAAGTATGGCGGTGCTACGATGGCGACGAGGGTAAAGCGATTCTGGCAAAGAGGATGAATGCAGATCTGTTGGTTAGAGGATGGTGTGGGGAGGTGGTGATTGCTACTCCGATGGGGTGGTGGTGGTTACACTAGTGGGTTGGGGAGATGGTGATGGCACAGACGGGTGTGATGTGGGACATATTTTATAAGAAGTGTATTTGGGCCATATTAGCATACCTAGGGCAGATTAGATGTTTCCAAGCCCTTTTGTTAGTAAGTGTAGTCCTTAGTACTTGCTGTCTTTTCGAAGTCCTTTTGTTATTAGGTTTTATGTTTAGTTTTAGTACTCTAGAAGGTTCTAAAATATAGGAAATGCTTTATTAAGTATGAGAGGTCTCTTTTATTTCCACTATATAAACATGCATTGTAGGAACTATTGCAGAGAGTCGATGAATAATTTTTAGAAGCAGCTTTGCTTTTTTTTTTCTTTTCTTTCTTTTCAATGGTGAGACTCCATTGATTCTCTTCTAGGTGAGACTCCTAGAAGGCCTTAGTGAGATCTAGCCATTGAAGAGATGGACCCTTTTGTTGATGAAGAGATCTAGTCAATTTCCTTCACTTCACAATTGCATTTGTTACGAGAAATCCTCGATTGGGCTTAGTCGAGAAGGTTCATTCCCATGACGAATGTAAGGGCTTTCGCTCCTGTCGGGATGAATGGAATGGGGCAGCAAGTAAACTACCAATGCCTTGATCGGGATCGCGGTAGTTTTTTCCTTATACATCTGTCACTTCTAGTGGATTTAGTGGTAAATGAGTTTGATGACCAAGTAGGTGTATCGAGAACAGCTTTCTCAGCCCTAAGGTTTTTGTATCCTTCATTATTTTCTTTTCTTATTTTGGGTCCTATTTGAAAATACAAAGTACTGTTCACGGCTATTGTTCACAGCACTCTACACAGCCCCAAATCAGCCAATTAAACCCCTCTTTGTTGTTCCCTAAGCCCTAATCTTAGCTTCTCAATTCAAAATCCTATTAACCTAAGCCCTAGCCCACCATCCTTGATAGTAGGACAGCCTTAAATGCCCCTTATTAAGGTCCGTCCTACATCAATTGTGGTATCAGAGACGGTTGTTCCCTGCTGCAAGTTTTATGCAATCATGGATCACTCCGTAGAAGAAACTTCAGCCGTTTGAGGATCGCTCTAGAGGCATGAAGAAGACTTTTGAAATATTGATATGAAGTTTGATAGGTTGGAAAAGCTCTTGAGAAAAAGTGGAGGCCACAACACAAAAGAAGCTGCTTGCGCTGAGGGAAGGTTTCGATCATCAATTTGCCCATCTGGTAGCTGATGATTTTTTGTGTTGATCAGGTAAACTTTCTGATTGGCTTTTGTACATGGAAACATTTCTCAGTCATTGTTCTATTCCGGAGAATGTGAAGGCTTGCTTTGCAAAAGAAAAACTCAAAAGGGGCAGCACGTCTGTGGTGGTATGAAGTTGAAGAAAAACGTTATATGACTGATCAACCGCCTTTAAGTCATGGGAACAGATGAAGGATAAGTTCAAAGAGCGTTTTCTTCCTCCTAGATTTAAGCAACATGTTTATGATTAGTTATTCCAACACCTCCAGAATGTGCTATATCTAAATGTAGGAACAACAATAGGAACAACAAGCAACAAGCAGCTTTTGGTATGATTGCTCAAGATGCTTGCACAATAAAATCTGCAAGGCTGAAGTTGCAAAACAGAATGATGTTCTTTTGCGATGTCGAATGTGCAGTGGTTATGGTGAACATGTTGCCAACATTTGTCCAAACCTCGAGGAGACAATTGTTGATGGTGGTAAAAAACTTGAAGATAAGAACAGTTAAGATCGGCCCCAACAAGCAAAAAAATCCAATGATCCCGGAGGTATTCAAGATCAAAAGCAAGGACTAGTCCTACTCCAAGAAGTTGTTTTCTTAGATGTTTGAGCAGAAACATAAAGAGTGAAAAGGAGGACTAGCAATTTGAAGTACTTCCATATTTTTCAGCTGCATCTTTTTGTGTTTTACGTACTTGTTGCATGAGTACTATGGAATGGAGTGAGCCTAAAAGTAAGCTACTAAGATTATCTTCGAAGACGTTAACCAACATGCTCAATGGATCAGCTACCTAATCAAGTTCACTTCTAACTTGAAGGATCCAACAAGACTAGAGATTAGATCAGCCAAAACAGCTCTTAATAAAGAGTTTCTTTTGGTGGCCATGTCAAGCAAAATCACAAAATTTGATGAACAGATGCGCCTTCAAGATCGTGATGTCAGCTGCACAATTCTATTCACATTTTGAGACATACTGATATTTAGAGCTTAAATGTCTATCTGGTTAGTCATAAGAATGGAAGCTTTTGTCTGACATCTAAACAAGATCACATGAACCCTGAGCTAGAAGAAATAGGTGTACCAGGATATCTTGGCAGTGCTGAAAATAATGGAATGGTTGAGTATCATTTGTCGTGGCCGAACACAATATTTGATGAGTCAAAGGTCAAGGAGTATAAGAGGAGATCTCAGGAACATAAGTCAAACCTCCATCAATAATATCAAGGCTTAAACTCATTAGACTTGAGTTTCTCTAAGTTGGGAAGAACAGAGATCAGACCCTGAATGCTAGAGCTTACTCATGGAAATGGAAGAAACAGAAAGAGAAGCCCTATGTGGGCTAGTTGTATAAGTTTATATTAACCAGGTTGTTCTTCGAAACCTTAATTTGGAGCTCTATAAATTCCATCCAAGCCTTAAACTCGATGGAGTGGAGTTTTTCTAAGATGGGAAAAGTTGATGGCTACATATTTTGTAAGCAGGATATTCTGGCCATATTAGCATAAGGGCAGGTTAGATGTTTCCAAGTCCTTTTGTTGGTAGGTCTAGTCATTATATTCTCAGATTCATTTTGTTATTAGGTTTAATGTTTAGTTTTAGTAATCTAGAAGGTTCTAGGGATCCTTTTAGTAGTAAGAAAGGTCTCTTTTGTTTTCTCTATATAAACAATCATTGTAGGAACTATTAAGGAGACTTGATGAATAGAATTTATAGAAGCAACTTTGCTTTTCTTTTCAACAGTGAGACTCCAATGATCTCTCTTCTAGGTGAGACTCCTCAAAGGCCTTAATGAGACTAAGGCTTTCCTATCCTTTATTATTTTCATTTCTTATTTTGTTTCCTATTGAAAAATACAAACCAATACTATTCATGGCTATTATTCAGAGGAACCTAAACAGCCCAAATCAGCCAATTAAACTTCGCTTTGTTGTTCCTAAACCTTAATCCTAGCTTCTCAAGGTCCGTCCTACATCAGGGTGGTGGTCATGTGGTGCAGGGTACAAGATAGAAAAGTCAAAGAAAATGAAAGTGAGATAGAGAAATACATCTCCTTTTCGACCCCTTATATTTGTTGAAGGCATAAATGCTAATTTGGAAGCCCAACATCCACGAGGCTTCCTCAATTAAGGGGGTTTGGGAAGGTTGATGTAAGTAGTCTTTCCCCCACTTTTGTCAAGAGGCTATTTCCAATTATCGGACCTGTGACATCCATGTTACAATAGCGACCTTACTCTTACGCCAAGGCTCACCCTCTAGCCATAAATGCCAAGGTAATTAAGAAATTGACCTAACCCATTTAACTCTTGAGCATACGGATCTCAGGGCTCGGTTAAAAAATAATAAACTGGAGTTTGATTGGTCAGTTAATTATGGGTAGGGTCGTAGTCGAACGCGTGGGCCAAAATAATGGTTAAAATGGTATGTAATGCCTCATTTCAGAATGAATTACGGCTCATTAAGGGATGTTCATTCTTCATAGTGCTGTTTGATTTTTCACGACATTGAGTTATGATTTCAAATTATTGTAGAAAACGTATTCTTTAGGTCTCTGCAATCTCTTGGAAAAAACCTCTGTCGTTACAAATTTACAAACTCTTCATTGAGGTCATCAATGTTGCGGCATCCAAGATCGACATTGTCAATGACCTTATTTGGAAGGTGTGTGTGGTGGTGGTGAATCTGTCAAATTTACAGGGTTATGGACTGATCTGGGGATGGTCTCATATGATGAAGGCCAGATTTTTTCCTCCTCCTCAGAGTTTAGGAGTGGAGATAGAAGTGCGAGACGAGATAGAGGGGGATGGAGGTTGTAGATGTGCCATACTTTGATTTGCTTTTAGATATTTGTTTGGGCTTAGGCTTGTTTGGGTGTATAGTGATTATAGGTGTGTACTTAGGATTATTATGCTAACATTAAATGAGCTGGATTGTTCATGAATATCAAGGAGTCAAGTCATAGTATATACAAGCTCGGCAGTTGGCCTGTTTACTCCAATGAATGATCATGAATGAGCTTTTACCGAATATGTTAAACAAGCTCGGTTTACTTGCAGCCCCAAGGGTCGCCATCATCAACATTCTTTTTTCTCGCATGAAACATTTTCCTTGAGTGGGTCGAGGATTTCATAACTTGCGGATCTCGTTCCTAACTTGGACAAGACTTTGAAGCATTGGTTTTGATCTACGGTACTACTTTTGATAAAATAGGAGTTATTGGAATACATTTAAGAGGTCATCTTGTTAAATCCTGAAAGGCCTGAGTGCACCACCCCCCCCCCCCCCCCCACACCCCCCCACACAACAACCCCTAACAACCCCCAACAACACACACACTATCCCACAGAGAGAAACAATTTGGACTTGGATATAAGAGAAAATAGACTTGTATTACTCTCATTTATTCTATCTTATACCATATTTCTCAAGTTACTTGTGTTGGGAGTATCTAAACAGAAAGCGCTCCAGTATCCTATTCTATTTCCGATGTCCGTCCATGTAAGATGGTGGCTGGTTTAGGGGTTACAGAAAGAAAGGGAGGGAGGTCCCAACATGAGGCTGTTTAAAGCTTGGTTTGCATCGAGCTTTAGAAATATGATAAATCTTGGCATGTTAGTCTCTCGAGCCGATCTGGAATGAGCCTGAGCTCAAGTAGCTCGACTTTCCAATAATTTGCCAAGCGAGTCAACCTTATTATGCTAACGAGCTTCAAATTATGGTCAAGCTTGGTTAGTCTATCTCACGTACCGATCTTGAACAAGCCTGTTAACAAGCGATCACAAACCAAGCTCGAGTAGTTTGGTTGGTTTACAGCCCTAATCCTGGCAACGTTTATGCCTAACCCTTAAGAATGATGTAGAGAAAATTCTGACGGCTTGAATAACATCAAATGGTCATGGTCATGGTCCACGGGTGTTTAACGTTTAAGAATAGTGAGCTAGGTAGCACGGACACCGACACCGACACCGACACCGGACACCGCAATTTCCCAAGAAATCAGATTTTGGACACCGTTATTTTTTAATATATTTTTATTATATATATATATATATATATATATATATATATATATATATAGGTTGTGATCCATTGCTAGCGCTAGCAAGTTGTTAGAGCGATTCGGCCGTCTGCAACATAATGTAGCGGACGATAATTTACCGTCCGCTACATTATGTTGCGGACGGTGAAAAAAATTGCTGTTGTGGCACGCGATCTAGCCGTCCATTCTCGCCCATGGACGGCCAGATCGCGCTAGCAACTTAACCCTAGCAATGGATCAACTCCATATATATATATATATAATAAATATCAAATACATTCCACAATCTAAAATAACAAACAATAATGAAAAACTACCAAAACAAGGAATTCAAATACAAGTTATACTTGAACGTTAAATCCAACATAGTACATGGTACATAACATAAGAAACTTTTTAAGTCTTACAAATATCAAATATTTAACAAAAAAACTAAGTCAAATATCAAATATTTAACAAAAAGATGTGCCCACTAAAAGTTTGAAACGAGAGATGATCGAGATCGATAATTTGGTATGCATCGGATATGCTATGCATGACAGAGGGAGAAAAAAAAAGGAAAGAAACGAGAGGGACTTTCATTGACTTTAGTAGAATCAGTACAAAAGAAAAAAGGAGACGAGATGACGATACAAAGAGAAGAAAGAGACATGTGGGTCAGCAACGGCAGCAGAGGACCTCTGGCGACGATGGCGAGACCTCCGGCAATGGCGACAACAGCTGGCTTCGGTATCTTCGGTGGCTCCGGCAACAGCGGCGAGTCGGCGACTGCCTTGATGTGGTCGGCATACAGTAGTCGTGAGGTGAGAGAAAAAGACGGTAATGGCTCAACATTTGTAAAAAAAACCCACATATTCTATTTATTACAGATTGACCCCCGAAATTAGTTAAAAAAATCTCAAATTGGCCCCAAACGGTCCGACACTGCTCCATGCAGTGTCCGATACTCGATGAAGTGTCCAACACGGTGTCGGAAATTAAAAAAAAAATGGGACACCGATTAGGGATGTCCGACACATGTCGGCCGGTGTCCGGAGGGTGTTGGGGTGTCCGTCCGCACCTAGGAGAGGTGTCGGTGCTTCCTAGATAGTGGGAGAATCTATCACTTGCTCCCGCAATCCGCATTGTGAGATGCTCAAGAGGCCTTTACTGGCGGTGTTTAGTACTTGCGATGTTCATGTGGTGCTTTTGAGAAGGGCTGTAGAAGAATCAAGCAACTTGAGCTTGGCTTCATGGCTTGTTTGAGCTCTGTTCACGAGACAAATTAACTGTACTTTTACATCTATTGAGGCTCGGTTTGTTTGAGGAGGCTCGAGATATAAAAAGCCAAGCTTGATCAAAACTAAGGCTGAACGATTTAAATGAGCAGGCTTAACCCTTACTTTTGAGGGTTTTATGCAATGTTGCCGGAGAACGTTTGGTAGCTAGAAAGGG
Source organism: Escallonia rubra (assembly GCA_033065855.1). NCBI lineage: Eukaryota > Viridiplantae > Streptophyta > Magnoliopsida > Escalloniales > Escalloniaceae > Escallonia > Escallonia rubra. The sequence continues at coordinate 309,142 of JAVXUO010001022.1, read as the reverse complement.
ATGGATGTCTTGTGAGGACCATTTGGAGTAAGAGCCGTGTGCGCTCTTTTAAAATGCTGAGATTTGTTTGGCAAGAAACTGTTGCAGTGTTGCGTCAATGCCACTTACTATATATGTATATGTCCTTTTGCATCAATGCTACTTTGGATCGGCTGTTGCTAATTTGAACAACTTGAATCTGGTGTATTTTCTACAGGCATGTGCTAAAAGGGTTGAAGCCGATGAAACGGGGCACAAGCACTGTACTGGGCAATATTTTGATTATTGGCATTGTGTTGACAAATGTGTAAGCCTCTTATCTTATTTATATAATTCTTGCCCCTTTCATATTCTTTTAAACAATATGATTGTATTTCCTGTACTCTTCTATACACCGTATCTGCTGCTGAGACTCCTCTACTGCTGATTTGCAGGTTGCACTCAAATTATTTACGAAACTGAAGTGATGGGGAGAGAGCTTCTTGGTATATTACCATCACGTCTTGCCTTTTTTGTTCCCAATGTTACATAACCATATGATGCTGTTCTTTCCTCGCTGTAAACCAGCGATGCTTGTATGCTACTTCTCAGCTACATGGATTTTTTGCACTATGGAAACCTAGAGCTCAATTAATAAGGAAGTACTTGTGGGGTTAGATTTTGTTTACTCTTTTGGTTGCTTTTGACGTTCTGTTGGACTTTCTGAAGCAATCATATCTTTTACTCGATAGTGATCTTGTGTGTCATGTCATCTCACATATCGCAAGTTTCCCCGCCGTTTTCCTTCCTCCAACTAGTGCGCTCTTACTCCTCCAACTAGTGCACTCTTACTAAAATAACCTTCTTTTTTTTTTTTTGTCGAAACTGAAACTGCATTAAACTAAAACACCAAGTACAACTTAAAGAGCATAAATAAATATTTGGCTCTTGAAACAGAGTACCCAAAAGTAGAAACAAAAAGATTTTTAAAATCCAGATTAAATGGTAACAGAGTGGAAGAGTTGCAGCAAGACATCAATTCCAAGGGTCGCTTGAAGTGGTAGTATTATTGCTGCGGTTTTCTTTGGATCCAAGGGAGGTGGAGCTAGTTCTCAAGGCCGGATCTAATTGATTCGAAGCTCGAAGGGAGTCGGTATCCTCCATCTCGTCTAGATCCGTCCTCTTCCCGCCACAATTCCGCCATGTTGGACCCGCGTCAGAAGTCAACTCAAACCAACCGGATCGGAAGTTCGGCGACCATGACGGATCTGAAAAAACCTTTCAGATCTGAGGATAGCGAGTGAGATTTTGGCTGAAGGGCTCCCGATCTGTGGGTGGGGGTGGAGGAGGGTGGAGGCGAATGGCGGCACAAGTGGGTTGCCGAGAAAGAGGGAGCAAAAGATGCGAAAAAAAGAAACCAGAGAAGGAGGGAGTAACGATGTGAGGGCCTCCCCTTCCATCCTTACAGCCATGGAAGCCGAAGGAGGAAGGGGCGGCAGCTGGATCTACTGGAGAGAGGAGTGGGTTTTCTGGGAACAAGTTCAGCTTTCTTGCCCAAAGGCTCCACTATTTTGCGTTACTAAAATAACTTCTGTTCCTTCTTTGAACACGCTTAAATGGATAAATGAATGACTCGGTAGGTTACGATACTTATTTTGTATGTGTTAACCAAATCTGGCCTCTGAAATGTTCCTGGTACAATGCCATCTTTTCTGCCAAAGATATTGCTTCTGCTGCCCAACATCAGCATGGTGCCTTGCGGACAGCCGTATCCTGCATTCTGTAATGGGGTGAAACATTTTCTCACACACTGTACCTACGACCACACGTACGCCTGCGAAGTTAGTAGTCTAGGATTTCCTTTCGTTTCAAAGTTGCTGCGCAAGACCTTTGCATACACGACCTTTTCTAGTGTCAATCAAGCAAAGCTTTGAACACACGACCTTATTTGTCTCACTCTTCTAGTGTGAATCCAGCATCCGTCCTTTTTCTATTTATTTGCAAGGAGAATGATTTAGGTGCGTTTTATGCATTACCTTCGTATCTAAATTTGGTTAAGAGTGTCTTCTGAGCGGCTCAAACATCATTAGAATTAAAAATAATTTAGTACAGGTCAAGGGAGTAGAGAATATTATTTCACATCTAGGGAGTTTTATCGTATGAATGAAGTGAAGGGAGTAGAGAATATTATATGTATATTTTTTTTGTGAAAAAGATGAGAAATATATATCATAATGATGGCAAAATGTGAGATTACATTATTAAGTATACTAGTAAAAAAAGAGAGAGAGAGAGGATTTGCATGAATCTTTTTTTTTTAATTTTAACGCGAAATCAATTATTTGCATTGTGGGTCCTGCATTTACTGGTAACAACCAATGTTTGAGAGATGTCATTTTTCATTCTTTTATATGATTTCTCATGTACTTTTCATAGTTTTTTTTTTGTTTTTTTTTTTATAAAAGGCAAAATAGCATATATAATCAAAGGTGATAAACATATTAAAGGGGCGGAATACCGAGTCTACCCATATATTCTTACGGACTCATCATCAACATAGCAACAAAAAGGAAAACGTCATTTTGGGATACACTAGTGGCAACAATCATATTAAATTTTGGGATAAACATATTAAAGAGGCGGAATACCCTCTACCCATATATTTTTACCGACTCATCCATCAACATAGCAACAAAAAGGAAAACGTCATTTTGGGATAGGCACCAATATAGACTAGAATCATTTTCAAATACAGGGAAGTCAATAAATCATATGGTTATGAGTTTCTAGATTTCGTAAATCATGATCGATAAAAGTGAGATGATCAAGCGGTCTCTTATTAGAAAATGAACTTTGATTGGTCACTAATGATGAAAAGCACACTACGACCTTTTTTTTCTGACATTATATTTTTCATTTATTATTTAAACTTTTCAAATGGGTTTTGATAAAAAAATCCTTAAGTAAAAAGCTTAAGTCCATCGTCATCACACCCGGTGGATTTTGCCTTGAAAAACATAGCAATTCACCTTCCATCTTCTCTCGGCTGCGCAATGCAACATTAAAAACCGAATTTTACGATATCACGTTACATCTCCTCTTATGGTCCGTTAAACTCTACCTTGCGTGCTAATAGCTAACATTCCAAGTTAGGATATCCACGATCTGATTTGATTTCAAATTACTAATTTCGTTGTGCAATTTTCTTATATAGAAAGTATGGAGTTCTAATTAGTTGAAACTTGTCTTTACGTTAGCCCTGTCTAATTTAAACGTACTCCTGGATCCGCCGTTGTTTACTTACTAGACGCACGTGATGACATCAATATATCAACCTGCTTTCTTTGTAAATGAAGGTAAAACTGCATTAATTATATAATTAACAAGTGTGAAAGCATCAGATTCCTCTAAACAAAGTGGCCACCACCCCAAAAGCTCGTGCTAGCCTAATGGCCATCGACATCTCTCCTCCTACAGTACATTGCTTACTTCCTATAAATATACAGTCACCCCATTCTGTCGTGTGTCCTCCACACTCCTCCGGATCTGATACTTTAACTTTATACTTGCATATCAATCTTCTTCTTTTCATTCTCTTCGATGGAAATCGTCACCAAGGTTGATGGCCAAATATTGCCCCTAGATGAAACCATGCAGCCAAAACCTAACATAGATATCGAAGAACAAACGCTTCCAGGATTCGAAGTCGAGGTTATCGACTACTCGAAACGAGCACAGTGGCTAAGGGCCGCGGTGTTGGGCGCAAACGACGGTTTGCTCTCGACTGCATCGTTGATGATGGGAGTCGGAGCAGTCCGAAAGGACATCAGGACCATGATCCTGACTGGGATTGCCGGGTTGGTCGCGGGTGCTTCTAGTATGGCCATTGGAGAGTTTGTTTCTGTCTACTCTCAATATGACATGGAAATGTCTCAGATTAAGAGAGCAGACAGAACTGGAAAGGTTGGAAAGGATGAGTTGGAGGCCAAGAAAAAGGACTTGCCCAGCCCGGCCAAGGCTGCAGCCGCATCTGCATTGGCGTTCGCCGTTGGGGCGTTGGTGCCGCTTTTGGCCGCGGGATTCATAAAAGACTATGCCGTGAGGCTTGGGGTGGTGATAGGGGCGGTGACCGTTGCACTAGTAGGGTTTGGAGGGTTAGGTGGTGCACTGGGAAAGGCGCCCCTGGTGAAGTCGTCTTTGAGGGTGTTGGTTGGAGGATGGCTGGCCATGGCTGTCACTTTTGGGCTAACCAAGTTAATTGGTTCTACTGGAATTTAGTCATGTTATAGATAGCTTATGCTTGAAATACGTTAAATGCGCCTGTATGCTTTTTTACATCCCACATGTGATTGTTGTATGAACTGAGAGTTTCTTTGCTTTTCCCTTCCCCAGGTTTCCATGCTTGGTCTGTATTTGTAAGTTGAGCTATAGTTTGTTGATAATGGTAATACATCAAATAAATTATTCCATCGAACAACACTGTTACTTGTATTTCCTTGATTGAATTTCGTTTGGTTCGGGCGACAACAAACTTGCAAAAGATCTGTTTATCATGAAGAATTTCTCGTTCGTAACAATCTATCTTCTAGGGCATATGACGATTCTAGCTTCCGCTGCTCTCATCTCTCTCTCTCTCTCTCTCTCTCATGGCAACTAAAACTGGTGTGCCTGCTGTAACTATTTTAGAAGCCCATGCCGCTACAAACCATGGGAGGAGGATTGGGAAACAGCGGCCTTGCTGAAACTGTGCACAGGAGTCGTACCTTGAATAACTAGGGACTATTCTTCACAACCCATAGGTTAATATTTTGTTGGCGCATCTTGTCAATGACACTTTCTATATCTCTGTGCATGTTTGTACGTTGTGTAGTAAATGTTGTTCAGTGAAACATATAATGAAGGCCATATATGCTATCCGAAGTACGAACCATCTTTAATTAGTTATTTAGTGCAAGGCCGTAAAAGAATTACTACGATCTCTCGTACTTCAGCTATATATTGAGAAACAAACTCTTCTCCAAGATGGTCTTCCTTGAATTTTTGTCCTTAAAGCATGAGCTTTGGTGAACATAGCTGAAGTAACTATAAGATTGCTGCAGATCGAATAGCTAGAAATGATAAAGAGAGCAGAGAGATGGCAAAGTATTTTGTAACTTCAAAAGAGATGAGAGGGGCCAAGAGAACTTCTTTATGCATTGCATGACCACTTTACCGCCTGTATACTTTCCATATGTAGTCATACAGGCAAACGATATAGCTCTTTATAAGCTTGAGCTTGACAAGGTGGATTATAATACTCGGCTAGACAATAAATGTAAGGAGCCCTAAACTATGATGTCGAACTTATGCCAATTCCTCTTATTGAATTGCTCATTGAATGAGCATTCTCAATATTATGGCTTGAAGAGGACTTGAAAATCTTTCTAGTATCCGAATTGGATTCGAAACTTCCTATTTGTGAAAAAAGAAAAAGAAAAGGGGAGGAGTCCTAAAGTATGTTGTGAATCCTAAACTGAGCTTGGCTTTGGAAAAAAGTCATGCAGAGCTTTGATAGAGAAGGATAGGAGCTTCCACTAAGGCTTTCCCTTCCTACTTCATATATAGTGTATACTTTAGTGCATCAAATAACCTAAAAAACGAAAAAGAAAAGTTGATCCATATCGAGGTCTAATCTAATCAGCATGTAGTGGAAATCTAGGATAGTTGCAGCATCAGAGACATCCATATATCCTTCTGCCAATCAGGGAAGGTATCCCACTCGGAATATTTGTGTGGATATGCGCCTTGTGAATGTGACAATGGAATGTAATTGTAAATAAGATGAGATGATTGCATATGGGAGTTGCAAATGAAAATAGTGGTGTCATTTCAACGCAGCCTCGTTAACATTAATGCGACTTTAATCTTTTTGTTTATTATTTTCTTCAGTTGGGTAAAATTCAAAAAATCTATTGAGATAATAGATAGAATTAAGACAAAAGTATCTTTAGACGATCAGTAAAGCCGTAAACAGTGACGCCCAAAGGTTTACAAGGAGATAAAAGCATGGCCCTGAAATGCCAGAGACGCCTTGCACCCTTTTCTAAAGCATGATATCCGGCCAGCTGACAATCTATAGGTTGACGGGGTGTTTCTATTTTGCTATGGAGGGAGCTGAAATTTGTATGTAATCCGTTGGTATGAAAATTAGAACCAGTAACTTTGTGATTATCCTTCAAAACTTATGTCATTTCTTCCATCTTTGAGCGTCATTAGCAAACCCTAATTCGACTAGGCTGAGGGCGTGTGGTGGCTTCCACACGAAAGCTACACTAGTATATTATATATGTGCAAACATGGTTGTCATTTTCCAGCTCTCAACGAGCTAATTCTTTAGTGGATGTTACTGTCCTCCCATTAAACTACTCAGCCATCAATGCAAAGACTTCTAGGACAAGAACATAAAATGGTGAGGAAAAAAAACCAAGGAGACCAAAATTTTCTGTGAACAGTTGAAGATTTTGTAGACAGAATTAGTTTCAGAAAGCCGCATGGTAACATGATGCAACACCAAGAAAAATCTGAAGCATATTCTTGGCATACACCTTTGCTTCAGAATCGAACTCCACCCTATTGACAGACTAGATGTGAACTAGACAGCTGAAAAATAAGCCAAGATGCACCGACGAAGGCCTTTTCTGCCCAATATCAAGAAAGCAAAAATGCTTTACGGTAGAGTAAATTAAGAAGATTTCTCTCGTAGTTCTTTCTAATAAAGCTAACGGGTTATTCATAGTATAAGAGGTACTTTCGGTCCTAGACCAAAAAGGAAGAAGAAAACTTAGGTTGCTTATCCTACTTCATGATCAAGATCTCATATGTTCATAATGCTTTGAAGCAACCATCTCGGCGAACTAATTGTCACATAAATTAGCTTACATGCATAATCTCTCTTTGGACGGAGATTTTTTCAATCTTATCGATTTTATGTTCTGTCTTGATGGCACAAGTGCTTCGAAGATAGGCTGCTTAGTCTAGAGTAACAGATAAATTTTCTCTTAATCTCTCTCTGCAATCCGCAACAAATACTTTCGGTTTTCATTAACAAAATAAAGTTCAACCTGAGCGACGGACTGGGAAAAGGCCCAAAAAAAAAAAAAAAGACAGCTGAGCCAACACCAAATAAATATATAATCGACTCCCACCAATAAGAAAAGCACAACCCCTGCACCAAATTAATACTTTACCCAACCTGTTATCCGAGATGTTAATGGAAACTTTACAAAAAAGTGAGATTCAACTTATATAAAATTCTCATTAAAGCATCTCCAAGCACTGACCTGGCTTTTCCTGGTGCTTTTACCTTTTCTTTTTCTTGTCTCAAAATGTGATTGAGTGCAAATATGAACCTTCATGAAAGTTCATTGTTTGCTAAGAGGTTAGACAGCACCCTTCTTACGAATATTAGAAAGTATAAAGATATCAGGTGGAGAAAATGTTATTAAAAATTAAAAAAAATTCGTGCATTTTGTTTCCATACTTGCACATTTTGTGTGGAGGAGGGCGTAACTCGTATCATTAAATAGTATGGTCAGTTTTCTTCCTTACGAGAGATTAGGATTTGCTTTGACAAAGATCATTTATGTTGTCACCACAGATTTTTATGTTAGTTTCTAGTATTTTGGGACATTACCCTTCTTTAAACTGATGTTTGTTTTTTTGTAATTTTTCCGTTTGGCAAAAAAAAAAAAAAAAATTGAAAAATCGGGGGTGATTTCTTTTTCCTCAAAAATATTATATCATTACATGCAAAGTTATATGGGCGGGGCGAGGTACGTTCTCGATAGTATCCGGCAGCAGAGATAGTATATGTTATTAAGAGTAGCTGACACACTAATGTGATAATGTCTATAGTTTAATATGCAATCATACATAAAGTGACATCCCTTACGAGGCTATGACTTTATTTAATTCCAGTAAACTCAGGGGAGTGTGGCATCCACACGAAAGTCACATTATACCATATATGCTTTTCATACTTGCCAAATATTTTGTGCAGATGAAATTACCAAAATATGAAAAACATATTTTTGGAAGCGAGACACAAGACCTTAGAAACAGGACGCAAGACCAACGAATGACTCGCAATAAGATAAGCGTAGATTTCAAAGTGTTCTCGACCATAAGAAGTTGAATTGCTCTTTCTTCCTCTTCTGGTTTCGTATCGTTGAAAAGTGGACCATAAATTCATTTCGCGCTTTAGATCTTGTGCCAACACTTTTTATTTGTGTTAAAATAATAACTTTACTAAAACAAATGTTTCGAGTTTAAGCACTTTACACACGTATAGGTGTTCCAAAAACAAAAAAATGAAACGAGGAACGAATATTGTGGACGCCCATGGCAGGATAGAAGCTAGAAACATCTAGGCACCGCATCAGTCGGTACGTAATAGTTTATAAGAAACCACAACCACCTACAAGTCCATGATAGAACGAAGAATAAAATACTTATGGAGGCACACGGCTCTGTATTCTAATACTATGCCATCTCAACTGGACTTAGGGAGGTAGTATCCATTGAGTTCTGACTTCTGAGCATATGGTTAAAGCTTTGCTGTAGGGATGTCTAGAGTTGACCAAATTGAAAGATTAAAGCAAGACCCTTAGCGCTTATCCTTTTTTCATTTTTGTTGGACAGCAAAAAGTATCATCAAATCAGTTTTAGCATTAATCGAGACCAAGTCTCCTCCCCCGAACAATATAGGGGCACACTTTTCACATCGATATGGTGTAGTTAGCGGAGTACTTTCCACTGGATATTGACTCCAAAGTTTAAACTCAGAAAGTTAAAGAAGGGAGTAAACCTCCTTAACCACCAGACCAACCCCTTGAGGTTAAGATCCCTAGCACTTATCAAGTCAGTCTAAACATAAACTGGGGGAGGGGAGGGAGTGTGGCATCCACACGAAATAATATCGAATAGTTTGAATAACAATGCTTCTTGTGGTTGCAACATTTAACCACCACCTAAGCATTGAAAACGATGCCACAAATTAAGTACTACTTCTCATTACGTTCCTCAAATGTGCTTCTCTTTGAAAAAGGAAAATTATTTCTTTCCACTTTAATATTATTATTCATTTTTCAGTAGTCGTTACTTGTCGCGGAACGGATAAAGTCAAATGGTTTTTGAATCCTTCAATAACGACGAGGAAGAAAAATAAAAAGCAAGAGATCCATTATTTTTGTCCATTTTAGACAACAAATGTCTATAATTTAATATGCAGACCATATAGAAAGTGATATCACGAGGCCATGACTTTATCTTATTCAGTAAAAAACTCAGGGTAGTGTGACATCCACACAAAAGCCAAACTATACTATATAGCTGATATATATGCTTTTCATACTTGCTAAAATATTTTGTGGACGATGAAGTTATTAACGAAAAAATTTATATATTTTCATAAGCGAGGCAAACGGCAAACGGTGATTTGCAATAACGTAGATTAGTACAAATGTGGATATATATTTATTTCTCACTAAAAAGGTACACAAGAGAAAAATAAAAGAAGGAAAGACAAAATTGGGGATGTCCATAGGGGGGTAGAAGCTCGAACCATCTAGGCACCGCACCAAGCGTTAGTATTTTATCAGAACGTCATAACATGCACACTTAGCTTTGTGCTCTATAAAAGGTGGTATGTAATGAATTTTGCTATAGGGGTTTCTAGAGTTGATCGAATACCAAAATTAAGAAACTTTATACGAGGAGTTTGGGGGAGATTATCTTAAGATTAAATATATTAATCTTGGTGGAATCGAAGGACTACATCAAGATCCCTAGCGCTCACCTTTATTTCGCTGGACGGTAAGCGATATTCTCGACTCAGTTTTATCGTCAATCGAGACTAAGTCCTCTTTCAGGACGATGTTAAAGACGCACCCTCCACATCGGCCTGGTGCAATTAGAAAAGTATTTTTCCTTCGGGTGATGGACCTAAAGTTTGAAGTCAGGATATTAAGAAAGGGAACAAACCTCCTTAATCACCAAGTCAACTCCTTAGAATCAGAATCCTTAGCGCTTATCAAGATAGTCTAACTTTAAAATTAAACAGAGGGGGGGAGTGTGGCATCCACACAAACGATTCTGAATAGTCTAAATTTAAATAATATTCTGATGCTTCTTGTGATTGCAAAATTGTAATTGCTGCCTAAGCATCGAATGCGACGCCATTACTACTTCTCATTACGTTACTTGTCTCGGAGTAAAGCCAAATGGAGTTGAATGCTTCAAAAGGTAAAAGAAAAAGCAAGGGATAATCCAATCTCTATGGTTTGTAATAATATCCTTTCTTGGTGGTGGTGGTGGTTTAATTGGTTATGACAAAATATGTAATGAAAGTCTTCGAACTTTTTTAGCCGAAAACAAACACTTGACAAATTTCAATTTCTCTAACAACATTAAGATGCCACTTGTGTAACTCACAGAGACAGTTTCCTTGCCCAAATCATGTTTATCAATGAGTTCATTCAAGAAATCATCGAGCTTCTCAATAGTGATGTGCTCTAATCTTTTTATTTGAACACCTCGGTCTAGTTATAATAGACTAGGGCTTGTAGCGATGTTTGTTTTTCGTAATTTTTTTGGCAAAAAATAAAAAAAAAGGTGGAGAAATAGGGGGTAATATCTTTTTCGTCGAAATATATTAACATTACATGCAAGTTTATATGGCCTGACAAAAGGAAGGGTACGTCATCGGTACCATCTGGTAGCAGATATATATGTTTTTATTTTTATTTTTTATATAAGCATAGCAGATTTATATGTTATTTAAGTGTAGCTGACACACTAATGTGTTGTTTAACATCCAATCATAGAGAAAGTGAGGTGGCTATGACTTATTTAATTTTAGTAAACTTAGGGGAGTGTGGCATCCACACGAAAGCCAAACTACTATACCATAATACCCAATATATGCTTTTCATACTTGCCAAATATTTCATGGAAGCGAAATTGCCAAAAAGAAAAAATACATTTTTAAAAGTGGGAAAAATGACTAACGAATAATTTGCAATTAGGTAAACGTTGTGCTACAGATGTAGATTCCGAAGTGGTCTTGACAACAAAAAATTGCTCTTTCTTTATCTTTTGTTTCCTCTTCTGATTTTGTATTGTTGAAAACTGGACCATACATAAATAATAATTTTACTAAAATAGAGGTTTCGACTTCAAGCACTTTAATTTACACACGTAATAGGCGTTTGAAACACGAAAAATAGACAAAAAATAGACAAAAGAAAGACGAAATATTGTGGATGCCGATGGTAAGGTAGAAGCTAGAAACATCTAGGCACCGCACCAGTCGGTAGTATTTTACCCGAAACCGTAACTAAGTAACTACGAATCCATGATAGAAGGTAGAATAGAATACTTGTGGAGGCACATGGCTCTGTGTACTAACTAATACCCTGCCATCTCTAAGTGGACTTAGGGAGGTGGTATCCATTGTGTTCATACCCATTGAGTTCTGAGCATATGATTAAAGATTTGGTACAGGGATTTCTCAAGTTGACCCAACACCAAAATTCAGAAACTTTGTACAAGGATTCTGGGGGAGATTTTATTAGGATATAGTATTAATCTTGCTGGAGTTGAAGGACGAATGCAAGATCCCTGGGGCTTACTACTTTTTCTTTTGTTGGACGGTAACGAGTATCATCAGATCAGCTTTAGCATCAACTAAGACTGAGCCCCTCTCCGGACGATCTCAAGGGTGCACCTTCCACATGGTCTGTTGCATTTAGAAAAATATTTTTCTTCCAAATATTGACCTCGAAATCTGAACCGAAAAAGTAAAGAACGGAACCTCCTTTAACACCAGGACAAGTGGTCAACCCCTTGGTGTTAAGAACCCCTAGTGCTTATCAGGAGGGAGGGGAGTGTGGCATCCACACGAAAGAAATCACATAGTTAAAATAACATTGTCATGCTTCTTGTGATTGCCTAGGTATTGAGTGCGAAACCATAAAAGATTTAAGAACTACTTCTCATTATGTTCCTGAATGCATTTATCTTTTCAAAAAGGAAAGTTGTTTCTTGTTCAATTTAATGTCATTATTCCAAAAAAAAAAATTTGCAGTAGTTGAACGAAAAGGAAGAAAAATGAAAAAGCAAGGGATCCATAAAAAGGTGTATTACGTGCAAATTGGTCTGCCATATTATCCTTATTGGTCTGCCATAATAAAGTCCTTACAAATTGGTCTGCCATATTATCCTTTTGGGTCCATTTCAGATAAACAAAAACATGATATAAATTCAAATCCAGGGTCAACCAAACAGGACCCACATGTGTGCCCCAATTTTGTTGTCACAAGTCGCAACAGCATAAGCAGCTGCTATAGTTTTTATTATATTTCTCAAATGGCTTAGATGCAGATAAAGGTCGTTCAGGATCCAAACAACTCTCCCACTTGCCCCGCACTAAGATGGTTTGTAGGGAACTTTAATCAGTTATGACGAAATATATTGGAAGTCTTTCAACTTTTAAGCAGAAGCATACACGAAAACAAACACCGACAAAATCCAGTTTCTCTAACAGCATTAGGATGTCACTTGTGTAATTCACAAAGACAGTTTTCCTTACCCAAGTCAGATGCAACACAAGGAGACTGAAGTTTCCCATTCTGATACCATGTAGCACGTTTATCGATGAGTTCATTCAAGAAATCATCCAGCTTCTCAACAGTGATGTTGGGCATTACCACAACATGAGCGATGTTCCCCTGGCAAGCAAGCTGCCACTTGCGGACAAACTCTTCATCGTGCGGTCGCTCAAACACAACAGTGCTGCTGAGTTCATTTAGCATTGCCCCAATCCCGGCAGCTCTAAGACGATCCTTCAAGTAGTGTGCATTCCTGAGACATTTCTGGACTTCTTTCTGGAATCCTCGGTATCCTTTCCGGTTTAAGGTATACCAAAGGAAGATTGGAGCATGGCCATTTCTGCTTCCCATGATGGTTGCGTCCCTAGAAGCAAGGTACTCTACATTCCTGGAGAGAGCATTGATGTGCTGTAATCTTGTTATTTGGACACCACAAGGCATTGGACATCCCACAAACTTGTGGCCTGAAACGCTCACGCTTCCAATAGGCTTCTTAAAAGTAACTTTAGGTGCCTGGTCATCATCAAGGAACTTATTATTGTTGGTATGAAAAATAGTGATATCCATACTCAACGCAATTCCAGAACACTTAAAGGAGTTTTATGGGGTCTATACTGATTAATACAGTCTCAGCTTTGTATTTTATAATGCATAATATCACCTAAAGACCAAAGATGGCGAATCGTATTGAAGAAAAGCACACTGCAGGAAATGAGCAAGGTTTGTAAAGATGTCTGCCAAAAACAAGCAACTTAAAGCATGTTGTTAGCGCCAATCACTCTTGAGCATGATAGTAAGCTAATTGTGGGTGAAGACACCCGTTGACGTTCTCACAACAGTAACAAAGGATTTTTTAAAGGTTTTTAGTTTCTTGGGTCGCGTGCATTTCACTCTAGTCATGCTTATACAGCATTAACTTTGTCACTATTGCATTTACTACGCCTCCAACGAGAAAATCTTAAATGTGTTTCAAGGAAGATATGAACAAACGAGTACAGCCTAAGATATCCTACCTCTTCGATTATTAAGTTAATCTGAGAAAAAAAATAGGCTTGAACCAGTTTATAGCATCCACACAAGTAGATAGATTGAATATACTGAAAGCAAAGCCTGGCCCATAAATCATCCAGAAAAGTGTGCATTTGGCACCCAACTTACACGCTTGACAAATGGCATCATGAGACCAAACAAAGCTCCATCACAGTGAATATAGAACCTGTCATGTGTAAATCCAGTTTCTTCAAGGCTCTTTATAACAAGATCAAGATCATCAACTGCTCCTTTCACAGTTGTTCCTGCAAAAAGTTATGGTCACACACATACACATGCATCCATACTTCACATACATCAGACCTAGGAACATGCATGTAAGCACAGAGAGAGAGATAGAGAAGAAAGGGGGTTGGGGGGGTTACCTATATTCACATTGATGATTGCTGGTTTATCCTTGTGAGGAAGGAGTTTAGCTTTGAAATCTTCACAGTCAATCTCTCCTGAGATGAGTGTGTTGACCTTTTCACATTCCATCCGGTACATTCGTGCTGCTTTGAAAACGGAATAATGCGACTCACGTGAGGCATACAAAACTCCATCCGGAAACACTTCCCTCCTGTAGGATTATCAAGTTTATAACAATTTTCTGAAGAGCAGAAAAAAATGTTCCATTATTGAAAAGCAAAGCCCCAGAGAACTGAAGCCCATTGCTACTAACCCGACTAATATACCATGAAGATTGCCTTCTGTACCACAATTTGTGATGTAACCCCAGTACTCGTTCTTCTCCAATTCCCATAGACGAGCAAACCAGTCCAAGACGCCAACTTCAAACTGTCTGGAATGGACACCATAATTGCTCTCTATAAATGGATCCCCAAGATTGTTTATGGAGAAGTGTTGCAATTGTCCCAATGCACCATAATCAAAATCCAGATTATAGGGATAACCTGTTATAGAGATACAGAAATTACATGTGAGTACCGGGATTGTGTAAAGTTGAAGTTCTCTAATCGATCACTACATCTGTCAGTTCACAAACTCAAAAGTGAAAGATAAGCATTAACTGGAGAAAACAAATCTGACGATGCTAATGCTTAAATACAAATAGAAAGACTGCACATGTAAACTACGATATGGGGAAAAGAAAACGTCCTAGCTGGGATAGTTTATACTAAGAAAAAAGAAAGAGTGATCACACCCGTCCTGCTAAAGAGACTCGATACAATCTACTTTAGAGGTCACTGGAGAATTAGGCAGTGGTTTTTCTGCCCCCAAACAAGCAATTCTGCTCACACACAATTTGCTGCCCCAGGAGGGTGCCACCACCCCTAAGCACCTTTCATGTAGCCTTGTCCCCTTCCATTGTCTGTCTTAGATGTACTGTTCCAAGTATCGTGCTCACATTAGACATCAGCAATCTCTAGGTTGGATCACCTCCTGCTTAACTGTTGTTCACATTTTAGCTATGTACATGGACTCTTCCGTGTGCGTGAAGTACCCGTGTCGGACACTCGACACTTGGACATGGGTATGGGATATGTGTCCGACACATCTCATAGGATATGACATTATCAATACTATATATAGTTTTTTGTTTAATTAGTTATTGCTTTGAGAGGAGACGAGTTGTCAATTAAAACCAAGTGCATCACATAAAACACCTTTTTACCTTCGAAATAACTAAAAAGCAATAACAAATACGAACACTTTGCCGTGTCCCCGTGTCTTTTGTTTTCAAAATTAAACGAGTCCGACACTAGGACACTCGTACCGAGTCCATGTAACATAGCATTTTAGGTTTCCACGAATTTGCTAACATGAAAAATTATGACTCAATTAATGTAACATCTTTTGCCGAAAATGGAAGCTTTTATAACCAGTTCACACTGATCAAAGCTAGAAACACCCTCCGCATGCACCAGTGAAGCTTATGATTAGGAACCAAATGATATATTACCATAAACCATGCTGAAATTATCTTGCAAATCTCTACATATATGACCCAAAGTACTCATGCACAGAAGCACAAGATGCCAATTCGATAGAGTATAAAATTCACCCATTCCCAAGTAAAACAAAGTGGGATGCACTAAAAAGTGAGATCAAGTGAAAGGCATATGCTTGAGCAAGTCTCACCTACGAATTAAAAGGCTCTATAATCCTAGTTGCCATCCTGCCAAAACTAGCAAGGATAAAACCCGAGATAGTGGCATTGAGCACACCCAAAGCTACTCAATCTATACCAGCCAATTTAATCGCCCATGGATAGTGTCCTGTACACGTTACATCATCTGAAGACTAATACTATTTGTTTTCAGCTGATACTGGATACGAAATAACTCTATGTTACGGTTCAGGTCTAATAAACTTGGTCTGATTGTCAACATGTCACCCACCACATGAGGCTTCCTGCAAAACCCCAATTATCCCCCAAACTTCATTATCTAGATAAACTAAAACAATTTACACAACGATCAATAGTTTTCAATATTTTACTCCCATCATACCACATATAAGTACCTTTGATTTCTTAACCACTTTCTAAAGTTCTATGAATTCACAGACATTAGTCTGTCTACGAAGTGCACAATAAGGTCTCGTCCTACTATGAGTAAGGCAACTCTTTCAATTAACACACCGAAAATGGTTCAAAAGTCAAAGGATATTCCAATTTTTAAGGGAATATTATCAATGCAATGCCAATTAGCTGATGATTTTACCTTAATTAATGGGTCATACTCAAGTTCCAGTCATTCTCAGGTGCAAGGGACACATCCTATAGAGGGTGTCATTATGATCAATAGGAAAGGCAACTACTCTGAGACACTAAACAAAATCCCTAGGATTGCTATAACTAGCATGATAGAACGACAGGCCAACAAAGTCTTTCGGTCAAATATTGGCCATAAAAAATGCATGTAATTGATAACATCCCACCGACTCTTGGACTCACAAAACAATGGTTCAAATCCAAATAAACCATGTTAAGCAAAACCATTAAAAGGCTAAAAAGAGGCATTAACAGTTGGGAACGTCTATTTCCACACAATAGATTATGTTTGCGAAAATTCGCATTAGCCACACTAACAATGGAATGGCGTATGAGCAAACATATATTACGGCATGCAAATAGACGTTCGTTCACCAATATAGAACGCCGAATAATAAGTTTACCCAAATGGTGCTTGGTCCTCTCAACCAAAGACTTCCGGTATCTTGCCAACACGCTAGCCATGTAAGCATCCCTCTCGCCAGTGACCTCATCATCCACGTCAGGCTCCGTCACCTCGAGGCACGTTGTATGCACGTTCCTTCCGGGCACAATCTCCCTCTTCTTCACCTCTTCTCCGTCGGCAACCACCGGAGGCAAGTCGTCCTTAACCACGGCCGTCGGATCGAAATCATCCGGCAACGGCTCGATCTTTTTCAGATTGAGTTCGGCAGAGAGCAGCTCGACACTTCCGGCCATTAAATCAGAAAAGATTGCAGATCTGAATTCTGGGTTAGTGATGGTACCTTAACCGTTGCCTCTATCACCTCCGACGTAATGCTGCAACGGGGAGAGAGGGGTTTAAGAGCTCGAAGCGGTTGGCACCAAATGAAGGGCACGGGCCGTGCACCGGTGCACGTTGGGTTTTAACTTGGTTGGGAAAATGATATTTGAGCCTTTTTGTCTTCTCAGCTCACGCTCTGCACTTTTTGAAATAAGAGAAAAATAGAGAATGACCCTACTTTGCACGTCGTGCGCTTTGTCCCTCTACTTAAAATTTAAGTATTAAACTCTCCTACAGTTTAAGAAAATGGGCACAGTTAATTAACCGTAACAGATCTTTATCAAATGTCTTTTTTATCCTTCCCATGTAACCCTTAATTTTTTGGGAAGCCTGCCCAAACTTGTGCAATCTCTCTCCGCCTTCTCCCATTTCATCTTCTCTCTTAAACCAGAGATAACCCTTCATCTCCCTCTCCGGCGTCTGTTCATCTCCTTCTCTTCTCTTGTGTCTGTTCATCTCCTACCCCATATGCTTGATATCGGAATTTGTTGTCAAGCAGAAAAGAACCCATAAACAGCTGCAAGACCAATTTGGGTTTTGGATTCCAAAGCCTCCATGCTAGCTCCTGCCAATTTACTCTTGATGGTCACAGAAGACCCGCCAAGCCTCCCAGCCAGAACTAAAACACCAGAGAACAAACCAATCTCCGCACCATTTTTTCTTGAGTTCTTCACCCTCCTCTCATACTCCTCCGCAACCAGCATTGCAATCTCTGCCATTGTTTCTCTGTCTCTGTCTCTCTTATCTCTCACCTTTTCTAACAATCTTGATTTGATTGTCAAGGGACTCCAATTTTGGGGGGGTTTTACAGGTTATAACTGAGATTAAGGAGATGGGTTTGGTACAAAACTGGATGATTTCTGTCAACTGTACCCATTTTCTTAAACTGTGAGGGGGTTTAGTGCTTAAGTTTGAAGTAGAGGGGGGCAAAACACACAACATGTAAAGTAGAGGGGGTCATTCCATATTTAACCCTTAAAATAAAGAAACTAAAGTGATGTAAGTGGAGCTCTTACGCCTAAAATAGAGTCAATAATGCAAATGGTCCTTCAACTATCAATGGTTTAGTCTTTCAATCATACTTTTGGAATTAATTATAGTCATGTCCATGATGTTAAGATACAACTAGTTAGTTAAGAATACTAAATTTTAAAAGATATCAAATGTGTCCTTCCGTTGTTGGTATGTTATGTTATCGATACGTACTTTAAAGTATCAATACTACCCTTTATTTCGTATATGTATAATATATAGTGTTATATACATATTTAAACCCTAATTTTCAAATTAGGGTTTGAAACCCTAATTCTCTCTCTAGCTCTGTGTCTCCCCCCCCCCAGCCACCCCCCACTCTCTCCCCACCATGGTGGTGGAGATCTGAGTTGTTTATAGAATTTATTTGTAGAATTAAATTTTAAAAGATTAAGAATTCATATGTTTCGGTTGGTATTAGCAATTGGTTGTGGGTTTTGACTTTGGTAGATGGTGATGTTGGCGGCGCTAGCTTTGGTGGATGGTGGTTTATGTGACCATGGTGGGTTTTTGCTTTGGTGAATGGTGGGAATTGTCGTCATGGTGGAGGTGATGGTTAAGGTGTGTTCGGTAATGCTTCAGCGGGTTTGGTTGTGGCTACAGTGTCGTCGGCGAGGAGATTGGTTATGTGCGATGGTGGAGGTGATGGGGGCACAATGGAACGACGAGGTTGGTTGGTGGCTAACTACACTTTCAAAGCCTAAAAAGGCATATCCAAAATGGTGACCCTCTAGAAATTCAAGCCGTTGGTGATAGGAAGGACTTTTGGTAGATGGATGGTTGGTGGTATTACGATGATTTAGAGGTAGTGCGGTGGTGGTGTTAAGGTGGTGGTTGTGGCCGGAGTTTCAGGGAAAAAAGAGAGAGACTAGGGAAGAGATAAACGAATGACATTTGAAAAATTAGATTCTTAAGTCATGTGCAATCTGGTCTTTTCGCTCGAAATCAATATGTATTTCAGTATTTCATTCGGTCAACTGATATAAGTAATATTGTCCAAACTAAAGGACATGCATGTAATAACCTCAGGGACATGGTTGGAATAAACCCACATTTTTAACAGCTATGGCTATTCTACTTTACAACGGAGCTGTCTAAGTCATTTTGTCTATTTTCTTTGCATTTTGTATGTTAATGTGCCTATTAAAGACGCAAAACGATCATTTTATCCTCCAGATGGTATCTGGTTCCATATTTTAGTCATTGAACTTCTTCATTGCTTAATCCCCTCGTTTACCCACCACTGTCAACCACACAAGCACGAAACACGAGCACCACCTACACATGTGTCTTCATATGGACTAACACCGCCACTGCCCCACCCTTTTATTTTCGGCCACCAAAAAAGCAATATTTTGAGTATTCTTCACATACAAACTACAATTTCACATATCTCCTCAAACGTCAAACAAAAGAAACACAAGTCAAAAAGTCTGTTAAAAAAATTATAAAATTAGAATTTGCAATGCAAAGGACGATTTTATCCTTGGAGTGTGTCGTGACTTGTTTCAACCGAACAAAACCTGATTTATTATTGTAACTTCTTCATAATAATAGTCAAAATAATTGATTCCTTCATTTGCTCATGGTTGTTGTTTTGGATTATTGATAAGCATTTTGCAAATTTTAGTTTCGTTTTGCTATTTACCAATTTCACCCATTTTAATACGCCCAAATGTAATTTGGGAACACTAAATCTAACGCTTTGGCCTCCAACATTATGACGGGATGGCCTCCGATAGAGAGTGATTATTTGGTACTACGAGCGAAGATGTCATAATAGCTCCCAAAATTTCATAACATACCCATGTCATCACCTCATACGATAGTCGAACAATACTTTCTTAGATTTTGGGGGCGGGGATGTGATCTTAAAAGAAACTACAAGTTGGCTATTTAGGCTGAAATCGATTGCAAATTTACTTGCAGGGGTTGTGGCTGCTATGTGGAGCTTGATTTCAACAAATAATCACGTTATTAGAGGGAAGTGTTGTACACCAACAACATTGAAAGTCCTACTAATATGCGTAATATCGAATTTTTCGGTTATGATAGATACACTCATAAAAATATGTGTCAGTGTGGTTGGGTGGGTGAGTGGGTGGTGTGGTGTGGTGTGGTGTGGATTTTTGCAACTTAATGAATCAATTAATAGTCTAAAAAGTGGTCATGCTCCGTGGGTCGTGGTGCAGCCATCATTTTGTGAACCTTGTTAACCATTATGTTGTGCATGTGGTGTTCTTCTTTCTTGCTGAACATCGTGGATATGAACCGCCATGGAGGTGAAGTTTCCAACAAATGTGTCACCCTCACTGTTTTGTGGTGGATACTGGTAGAATAATCACAGGCAATCACCACAATTTTAGGTTTGTCGTTACAATAGCTTATAGTACCTGAGTAAAGGTTACACTTTCATTTAGGGAGAAAAATACGACCTGAAAAAGAGATGAGAAAACTATGCAAAACGACAATAGGTGCTAACAAAACTACAAAACCCGATTACATGGGTTACGAAATCGACAAACATGTTAAGAAGTTGCTTGTTGACTTCCCAAGTCCACGCTAGATGATGATTAGTTTCGTTGACCATGTCTTTCTGACAACAAAATTCTGCGCAAGTCATTTCAGTTGAAAGGTAATTAAGCGCACTGCGCAACTAGATTAGAAACAAAAAATACATAAAAATTGAAAGTACTTACCAATAACTCTCTTTGTCTTTTAGATTTAACTGGTATATGAACTCGCGTCCATCAATGCGTTGTACAAGCCCACCTTATGTAGGTAGTAAATGTTAGTTATATATTTTTTGAAATGAACAAGCGATAACGTCGGTAACGTTTAATCTGTAATCGTGCAAGTACAGTAAACTTTTATCTTTAATATGTTATCATTGAATGATTTATTTTTATCATTTGAAATCATCCAAATAAAAAAAACACATAAATCAAAAGGTCACAACAAGTGTCCAAATTTTACACAATCAACAAACAAATCGAAACAAGATAGGTCAAAATACTGTTTAAATTGCAAAAAATGAAATCTGATAAGAGTACTTGACCATCTAAATTAGCTTAACATACTCTTGACTCCTGATCTTAATGTCGTTTCCATGGGTTTATCATGGTTTGCAAGAGCGGATCTAAAACCCAAAACCGGGAAAATCAATTTGCCCAATTCGTCACTCTAGCCGAAACCCTAGAAATTTTCTGGCCATGAGAGACAATCAACCCACCAAGAACCCACCACATTCACCTCCGACCGCCGCAAACCCTTCTTCCCGTAAGCGCCTCCTCGCCGATCCAAAACCCAAACCCCACTCCGCCGCCGCCTCCGCATCGTCGCCATACTCCTCCCTCTCCTCTGCCTCTTACTCCGGCCGATCCGACAAGAAAACCCGACAACTCCCCAATCTGTCCGACTGCCACAGCTGTAAACTCCGTATCAACCACACCAACCCTAATGACAGACTCCAAGCCCTAGACAGCGTTTGGCGAATCGTTCTCCTCTGCAAGAAATGCATTAAACGCGTCGAATCAGCCCAAATTTGCTCCTACTGTTTCGGAGTGACGTCTCAATTGGCCTGTTTTAGTTGCCGTGATTGCAATCGCAGTATTCACAAGGATTGCGTAGCGAAATTTGGAGGTTTTGCGCCGTTTTCTTATTGTGGTTCGAATTTAGGGTTTTCGGTCTGTATTGATTGTTGGATGCCAAAATTGTTGAAGAATTCGGTTCGACCATGTAGGAGGAATAACAAGGACAAGATGGGTGCTTCCCAATTGGGTGATTCTAGGGTTTCGGCGGATGGTGATGGTCTGGAAAATGAGGTGAAGGATGTGAAATGTGTGGTGGAGAAGAAGGCTGCAGTTGCAGCCAAGGCGAAGGAAAACGCGTTGAGGAAAGCTGTTGTGGCGAAGAGCGCGAGGGAGTTAGGGAGTGGTGCGTTCGATGTGGTCGCCAAGAAAGATGGGAGTTGTGGAAAGAGTGATGAAGTGGCTGTGGACGATGCAGAGCTGGCATTTCAGCTGCATCGTGCGATGAACAGCTCACCTAGGAGGTCGAAGAAATCTTGCTTGATGAACACTAACTCCATTCCAAAGATAAGGAATTCGAGTAGTAATTTATCTGGTACATCACCTAAAGTTAGGAGGCATTATGAGGCATGTAGTAATAGTACGTCAAATGAGAAAAATGAGGGTAATGTTTGTGAATCTTCAGCGTCCTTAAAGGCTTCTGACAGTGGTTCTTGTAGTGATTTTGGTAATTTGAATGTTGGAGCAGTGGCTGATACAAGAATTAGTACAAATGGCAATGAGTGCCAAGGAAATGGCGAGGTTGGTTCAGACATCGATGTTGGAGAATGTCTGATAAACACAGAGCATTGTCAGCAACAAGATACGTCTAGTCAGGAGTTGCCTTTTAATGAGAATACAAAGGATGGTTTATTGGAGTGCGAAGAAAAAAGGAACATGCAGCATGATGGAACATGCATTGGGAAGCCTGAACGCTTTTTCTTGAAGTACAGCAAGAGGCGCATAAGCTCAAAGGCAGATTTGAACCGCGAAAGTAAGCTTCTTTATGATTGTTCTCATCTCGAGAATCCAGATTCAACACTAGGATCACCTCTTAGTTGTTTTGAGGAATCAAAGGCGTTTGCTAATGCCCCGTTTCAATCTTGTGCTGTTCAAATGCAAGCTTGTACTTCTCTTAATGGTCCATCCTGACAGCCTGATACAGAAAAAGGTACCAAAAGATATCAATTATTTCTTAAGTTAGCTTTTACTGGTTGGATTGCAATCTTATTCTTCTTGTCTTAGTTAGAGTAGTTATGGTACAGATGTCTTTTCTAGCTGAGTGCTGACCCTGTCGGTTCCGAGTTATATTCTGGACTGTAATATTTTGGCTATTGTCAGGACTTAATTAGCGAAGTCGAACTCGTCTACGTTAGGTCAAATCAACCGATCTAAAGACATGTAGATGTGGTTCATATACTTGGGTTAATTTCTTGTTTCCTGGTTGTTCTATTGGCAACATAGGTAACTTTAACTTACTTGAAAGCAAATACTCAAAAAAGTATTTAGAATGTTTTAGTGCAATTGTATGCTGAACTGGAGTCATTCGAGATGCTGACTAGACGTATATTCTATAAGTCATGTCTGACATATCTCTTACAATACCAGTATGTCGTGTGTCCGATATTGATACGTTGTTCAATACGAAGTTGTGGAGGTTTGAAATTGGCGAAGAACCTTTGCGGTGTAGGACTGGGAAGTGCGAGTGGACATCAGTAGAGTTAAGAGACATGGTGTGGGACTTGCATGTGGCCCAAATTCTTCTGCTATATCTTTTTCTTGCAGGCAGCTGTCTACAAATCAGAAGGTATGCATGCTTCACTTTAAAGGCTAACTATGGGTATGGGAACGAAAAACAAGGGAAAAGATGAAATGTTCCTGTCTGCCGAGTAAGCCTTGTCTGAGGTAGGCTATGCAGGCATAAAATAAACCGGGCTGCAGCTATCAGCTAGAAACAGACATTTTGAAACCGCGATACGTCTTATGATAAGTATAAGCTTATACTACCAGAAGATATCCAGGACAATGCAAAGAGAATGAAATGGCCTTATTGTAGAATAAATACAGAAGACAACAAACTAAGGTGAGAAACTATTCTAGACACCCCCTACCTGTCTGACTTCGAATCTTATGTCTAAAAACCTCAAAAAGAGTTTTAGTTATATCTCTGAACACTGAAGTTTTCTTATCTCCAGTCTACAAACTAAGGCTGAAAAGAAGACCTCTGTGTTTCTATTTAACCTACCCTATCCACCAAAATGCTACTGATTCCACGCCTGATAACCAAAAGCACAAACAAAAGTTAGGGGTTCCAGTGTCTCTATGCCATTACCACAGGAAGGACAACCTGCTAATATGTAACTCCCTACTACTGTATAATGCAAGCTAGAGGACGAACACATGGAATCAGTAGCAACGACCTTCCTAGACAAGTTTAAATTAATCACAAGCAGGGCCTCTTATCCTCAAAGCCTCTCAAGCACACGAATTAGATATATATGAAGTAGGAGGGCAGATAGCACAGCCATGGTAGCAAGAGGCCAACAGCAAGTCTGGTTGCAACAACAGAACCCACATTAGCATCCACTTACTTTCAGCAGCGCACATCTGTTCGTCAATTTATATGTTAGGATACCAAGGGGATGCCATTTGTCCCTTCACGGGAGCGTTGATAACTCTAACTTTAGACAGATGCTGGACTCCCTGGAAGCTTCTTCTGGAACTCCTAGGTGTTCAGGGCTTATTTACACGGATGGCACATGGATCAAAAATCGATTTTCTTGGGGCAAGTAGGGAGGTTATATGATATTATGACTGTTGATTATCTGAGGAGAGTGGAGGAGGTGAATTACTTGTTACTGGAACTCATCTTCGTGCGTGAGTAGTGGCCCTTTTCGGCCATTCTGTTATCTATATCTGGGGGTTCATGAGTCAGGCCTAGCTTAGTGCTGGAATTGTGCTTTGTCGGCAGCAAGTAGTCCAAGGATGATTCTGAATCTATCTTATTAAAGCGAGGTTCCCCATTCCCTCAACCTTTCAGCAAAGAAAGAGCCTTCTATCAGGAGAGCTCAAAGGCAGTGCTGCGTCCTTTTATATTTTCGCTTGCAGAGCAAAGATGCCTTAGAAAGGTTGCTACCTATGTCACCTATGTGTGCATGCCTTAGAAAGGTTGCTTCCTTTGCGTGCAGGGTAGAGGAATTCCTCAACCATTTCTCTCTTTCGATAAAGTTGCAATGTAATCCTCGAGGAGGAAGACTTACAGTTCATTGACCTGATCGGTGGGTGGGTTCGTTGACCTTGTAGGTGCATGGGTCTGAGGTGGGCTTAACCTGCTAGGATTCGGCACGCAATTTCCATTGTTAATTTACAGCTAGCTTTACGTTCAAAGTTTCCTTGGCCCTTGGTTTCTGGACTTTGTTAGTCCTTGTCTACCACTTATATAGCTGTCGAACATCTGTTCATTCAGTAAAGATCTTGGTATTTGGACCTTCTGCCTTCCGAGGTGGCATGCGTGGAGTGCTACTTTTGGCGACCGAGCAGATTAAATAAAAAGAGGGGGGAAGGGAGTGAAGGAAGAATTTTGGCTCAAAAATACTAGGGAGCATGGACGGGTGTTTCAAGCAAGTGATTTTGTGCAGCAAAGTTTGGAGATCTCATCTGCTGGGCTTTTTTGGTTCTTTTTTGTGTTCTGGATATTGCTCAAATTTTGGAACAAATTTCCACAATTTTACCTTAGATGTCCCTTTGCAGCCAATTTTGTTGACCTTTCTATGGTTGTGATCACTAACTATTGGATTTTTCTTTGGCTGGGACATTTTTTTGGACCCAATTGGTACTGATTGCGTGGGCTCTGTTCAGTAGAGTCCTCAAGGTATTTGGCAATGCCATAGCTGTTGGAAGAAACACTCTCGTTAACTGTCATAACATGAAATGTGTGTGGACATCTGCAGGAAGAAATATCTTTGTATTTGTTGTTATAACCCTGACCTTGATGGGGTAGGGAGTAGGGATATACCAGAAACTTTGATTCATTGCCACATCCAAGTTTTTTGGTATTTTCTCCCGGAACAAACTAATATCTTTCCTAATGAAAGGAGAAAATGGAAATTTCTATTACGTGAAGAGACTTGCGGGACTCTATAGTAGGATTAATGAGCATGCTATAGGAAAAACTTAAGGGTTTCAAGATGCAGTCACTTATCAGAAAGATACGCAAGGTAGTGGAATCAGCCTGCTCAATACAGAATCACATGACTGAGATGCAAGGAAGCCTAATGGTTTATTTTGTTAAATGCCATCATAAGAAGTCAGAAAGATGGTAGGTGTGGTCTGACATGTCAATGATCTCATTCCTTTAGGGATTGGAAATTATGAAAAATTTGGATTGTTACAGCTTAAGAAATATGGCAATGGTGTGGTTTCCGCTACCATTCTTTGTAAGAATTAATGCACTTCTAGAATGTCTACCAATCAGTAAGGCTACAGGTTACCTGTTGAAAGAATTTACTCGTTCATGTACCTCGCGACTTGATAAACCTGAACGCTTCGTGGCTATGGATCAAATGTCACATTCTTCTTCTCACCTCAACAGGAGATGCAGTCGCATCATGAATTATAGGATATTACCCTGATTATTGCTTGAAACTCTTAAATAATAGTTTTTTTAGCATTATTAGACTAGATCGGCCATTCCTTTGTTGGTATTGAATAAGAAGTATTGTTGCAATTCTTCTTTTGAATTGTCCTCTCTTTTTGGAACTTGTTGCCATTTTCTACCATAACACTAACTTTTCTTTAGGTGGCTAGATGTTCCTTGTCTCTCCCGGCTACAAGCAAGTGCATCTGTGAAGGATTAGGCCTCTACGTTCTGCTCTATTGAAATTTTTATTAGAGAAACAGCATCGCCGAAGACTTGTGGAAGTGGCAACTGATGTCTGGTGAGGATAATTTATGTTATTGTAAATTAGCAGTAGGATAACTTTCGCATTGTATTGCTTATTGATTGCCATTTGAGCGAATAAAAAAGCGGATCATTAATTTGTCCGTGCATGCATTATGGTACAGTCCAATGACGCTAAAGGTTTTTCAACTGACCCAACAAAAAAAATTTGTAGATCCCGTTCACTGGCATCGGAAGAGAAGCACAATAGCACCACGGCTTGGCTCGAACGGGCAAGTCGCTGTAAAAAATTTCCCACCAGTGGGAGAAATACCCAATCTGACTGCTGCTTTGGCGTGTAATTTTCTTCCAAACAGCCGGCAACCTGGTATATGGCACGAGCTTTCAAGTGTCAACTTAGAGATCATTTGTAATGTTTCTGAACTACAACCCACAACATGGCGCTGGTAATCTTGAGTTCCTTGGTAGTTTTACGAGATCACTTCCAGACGTATTCAAGTGCGCGACTTTCACCGCAGTGATATAAGATGCTCTACATCAATTAACAGTGACATTGGTATTCATTTTCCAAAAGAAAGGTGAGGAAATCATATGTCAAAGATGACTCGTTGATTTCCAAAATACAAGAAAAATAAATAAGATGACTCGGCTGGCCTTAGTGATCAAGTAATTTGCTCGATGAACCATACCTTGTAATTGATATACAGTGTGTTTGTGTCATGGTGGGAGGTGAAGAGTAGGAAAAGGGCAACTTTAGCTTCCTGACCCAAATTCTCTCGGAAAAAAGTTGAGAGTTCGTTTTGGTTGCAAGTTGAGAGGTTAAAGGGAAAGTGAGCAGTCCTAACTTTGTATTTCGGGAAGATATGGTGGCCATGTAGTTTGATCAATAGCAAAAGCGTTGGGATTATTTGCCCACCTGAACTTTTGGCTAATTTGGGTGGGGTATCTTCTCTCTTAATGGGAAGCAACAGAATATAGAAGATCAGAATCCCACCGGCTCTATCTTTTACATCACTAGATAGAAGCCCATATCCCTAACCAAAGTAAGTACTCAGAACACGAGGAAGCCCTACAGGGAAGATGCTGGGGTCTGTAACTCCTATATTGCCACTGATTACAGTTCCTCTCGTCTGATACGTATTACAGAAGTCTGTGATCTATAAGCACGGCGCAATCCTGCCATTCTGCTCGGTTGATGCATCAAAAAAGGATGGCCACTAACTGCTGAAGCAATCTCATTCATTTGGCACCTCAAACTGGAGAATGGTAATTGGTTTCTTGCCTAAATACTCCGAGAAGCCTTTGCTGAAGCGACTCAGTTGCTCTGAGTCCCTTTACCAGAAATGTTCCCTGCTATTTTGACGATGGTAATTGTACGTTAAACTGTTGCCCTTAGGACGGAAAACGAGCTTCTTAACTCTCTCAGCTTTCAACTACATGCTAGAGCTGCGTAGGATACGAACTACAGGACTCTCAACCAACCCACCAAAAAAAATATACAGATAGCTCTTCGCTGCCATTATAAAGAAGCATAAGAATTAACCACCACCCTAATTAAATAGAACCCAACATCAATATGCTTTTCTATTTACAGGTCCAGTTTTTCAAATGAGGAGCCTGTGGCCATTGTGTGGACTACACACATCATCCTATTACTTGGTGGTATATCGTCCCACTTCTCAGTAGAACGAGTATAATAAAGGAGCCTGTGGCCTTTGTATGGATCGCACACTTCCCCTAATTTCCTAGCTTTTTGTGTTCCCACATCTTTGCAGAACGTGTGCTCTTCTACGCAGCACAGGCATTGATGAAAGGTCTCATCCCGTGGCTTCTTCAGTTTCATACTTCAAAATTGGTGAAAAGCTCAAAGCTCAAAGGCCATAGAAATCAAAATCAAAATCAAGTCATGATGCTCAAGTAGAATTATCTGTAACACAGTACCATATAATCACTATTTTCTGTCGGGACAATTTCCTCAAAGAGAGGATCCTCAAGAGTCAAAAGTTTTCTGTAAGGAGTCTAGTAAGCTTTATATTGAAGTAATTTTAAACAAGATTTTTCAGAAATTTAATTTTCTCCTTGTGTATGTATGTGTGGCCATGTGTTAGGAGTTGAAAATGCAGAAGTAAACAGAATTAACAATATGGATTTCCGATGTGACATTTTAGAGACTAGGCAGCTATTAAAGTTGGTTATAAAGATGCATTAATTAAATCCCACCATCAGGGGCTTGTGCCCACCACACTACCTTCACGCAGTATATAATATACCCCTCACTGGGGGATTGTCTTCCACAAAGCAATCATATCTCTCATCCTCCTTTCTGGTAATCACAATCTTTGTCACTTTTACTTTCATGGCTGCCCTACATGATGTCCAGATTTCGATTGCTGAGGACGAGACCGAGCTAAAACAATGCCAAGTAGCCAATAAGGACAACTTTGACTACTCACAGAGGGCACAATGGCTTCGAGCAGCTGTTTTGGGAGCCAATGATGGGCTCGTTTCTGTTTCTTCGTTGATGATGGGTGTTGGAGCTGTTAAAAAAGACGTCAAAGCCATGATCCTTATCGGCTTTGCAGGCCTCATTGCCGGTGCTTGTAGTATGGCAATAGGTGAATTTGTGTCTGTATACTCACAACTAGACATAGAGGTAGCTCAAATGAAGAGAGCGACGAGAATGAGAGATGCTGAACAGAATAAAGGAGAAAGTGAGAAGGAACAGCTGCCTAATCCCATGCAGGCAGCTATTGCATCAGCTCTTGCATTCTCATTAGGGGCAATGGTGCCGTTGATGGCAGCTTCATTTATTAGAGACCACAAGGCGAGACTTGGCACAGTGGTTGCTGCAGTGAGCTTGGCGCTGGTGGTGTTTGGAGGGGTTGGAGCAAAATTTGGCAGGACTCCGGTGGTGAGGTCTTGTGCTAGGGTGTTGGTTGGAGGCTGGACTGCTATGGCTATTACTTTCTGGCTAACGAAGTTGATCGGCTCTTATGGTCTATGAATCTAATTGCCCCCTCTTTGTTCTTATCCTCTCCTTTTCTTTTCGAGTTCTGCTTGGTACGAATGTAAATTAAGACAGACTTCATTGAACTTGCAAAGATGCTTGTATGGCACTATTGAACTAATAGTTTAGCAGCATATCATTTTTCTGATCACTTTTAGTAAAATGGTTTACCTATTGTATTGTAACATTTCATCGGACAGGGAAAAGTCCACACTATTTGCTAGTAATTGGGATCCTTTAAAAAGCAAGTTCACTTTGCAGTTCTATGAAGCTCATTTTCTTACAAATGGAGAAACTGGAACTCTGGAAGGTGATGGTTTAGCTTTGTATCATATGCCTCCATAAAAGCAGGGCGGAACATTTGAACATTTGATATGTTTACTCATCCTTAGTAAACACCAAGCTATGCTTCTTTTTCCCGTGTACTTGCTTACCATTTCCTGTTGAGTCATATCAAGTGATCGTTGCCCAAACAATATATAAACCTGAAGAAGAGATTTTGGAGAGAGCTGCATATCACTCGGATCCAACGCGGCTTTGAACATTTATCCCATCATCCTGCTAATTTGATTGTTTCAGAAGACATGCAATTCACTGGGCACCAAAAATATCTGATTTTTGTCTAGCTACTGTCACGAGAAGCCTCCTCGTGTGTTGCTTTCTCATATTAAAATGGCAAATTTTCATAAACTTGATGCCAGTTGCTACTCAAGTTCAAGTTCTAACCGATTCTTCTCTTCTTCAACGCTGAGTTCCAGGGCGTTATAACAGCCCCTGAGGAACCATGAACCGTACACCGTAATAGACCCATATATACTTCATCAACCACAACAGGTGTTACATTTCTTTGCGTGCACTATGGGCTCTGGTACCCCTTTACACGCTGACAGGAGGAGGCACAGCTTGCCATTTGAAGGTCTGTGCACATACGTAGATGCCAGTTCTCGATCACATTCTACCCCGATTTCTTAATGATTTCTTGATGATTTAGTGGAGGATCACAATATCCTCTCGAGTAAAGTGGAAAGGAACCCGATTAGAAAAAGGTTCTCTCGTTAGTTTTATATAATAATGAGGAGCCTGTGGCCTTTGTTGGGATAGCACACTCCCTCCAATTTTCTAATGTTCTCCCACTTCTATGTGGAATGCACAGTCCCCCAAATTTTATAGTAGCCGTGTCCTTCCAAGTTTCTGTGCGTGTTCTTCTCCTCTACAGCAGTCCCATCTTGCAAAGGTTTCTTATTCTAATGTTCTAAACCTGCTAATTAATATCAAAAGCAGCCAGTCGCTTTACTGCTTCCAAAGTGTAAAATTGCTAAATGGTTTCGACAGTCAGAAGAATTTGCAGCGTAAGAATCATTAGAAAGTAACAGCAACATGGAAGATCATAGCCTTGCTGAAAGGGTGTCCATGGGAGCTTTTCTGAAGTTGATCATGAGGCTATGAGTTCGGTAATTAAACAAGCAAAATACTCGGACAATTATCAAAGTTTATTGTAGTCTCCTAAAGTTGACAAATCTTGAGAACATCAACAAGAAAACTGGCTCCAATGGTAAAATATTGATGTCCACAATGATCATGGCAAGTGTCTGAAACAAAAAGGAAAAGAATAGAGTATAAGAAAGGAAAGATTGCAAAAAGAAGGAACGGCTGAGGACCATAGCTTAAAATAAGAGCAGAAGAACAATGAAGAAACCTCAACAATCCATTACAGAAAGAAATAGGTACACCCTATATTGGCACTGAAAAAAAGCACATTGGTATTGCTCAAGTGGAGAGTTGGGAAAGGGGTCCAACAGAAAACAAAAGTTTGCCCCTTTATGTTCGTTACAATAATGAGGACCTGTGGCCTTCTTGTGGGTTGCACACTCCTTCCAATTTACTAATGATAGAACTTCCCACTTGTTTGTGGATTGCACACTCTTTATCAATTTTATAGTATGTGTGCCTATGTGTATGAGTGCTCTCCTATGCAGCATTCCATCTAAGATGGAGTTCTCTATTTGAATGCATTCACTACTTCAAATTGCTAGACATACCTGAAGGAAATGGCAGGTTTAAGATCGCTGAAAGGAAGGGGACAAAGCCATGAGATTTGGAGCACATACTTTTGCCAAAAAAGTAAAGAAAACAATCAACATCGATAAGAATATGGAAAGTAGAGTCTTTTCTAGATATAATTTATGCCATCTAAGATAAATTTCAACTTAGAAACGCAGAAACAATCTCCTCAAATGCAAATGCAAGGAAGACTCAGGATTCTCCAGTTCTCCTAGGGGATCGAGACTAGGATCCAGACTAGAGTTTTTAGACAACTAAATGCAATGTTGCTTATTAGTAATGTGCAAAAGAAAAGCGAATCTGAGGTAGAGAATCCTTTGGTTTCAATGGCCAAGTTAATTGTAAGCAACTGCAATAGCACATCGTTGTATATACGACCTCCACTCATTAGGGAGGGAGGGGCCTGCGCCAAACCCGAAACGTAGAGAGTAAATAAACTTGGTAGGCCGACCTAATTAGTTTGCAACTACCCAATGATCTTGCAAAAGAGAAAAAAAGAGAAAAAAAATGAACACAACTTTGCAGGAAAATTGCCAATGTGGAGATCTGATGCCAACTTATTATACAGGATAGGATGGCAAGAGCCTAAGACTAAATTAAACAGTTTCCAACTTCTGAGTATTCATTTGTTTCCAACACTATGGGCTTGTGGCTTCCACACTATCTTATCCTTTTGCACCACTATCACACATACCACTATCAACACCATCTAAATAATGTTAAGTCCTACCTATACGCTGTATTCTATAAATAGCCTTCATCAGGGGATTGTGTCTTCCACAAGAAACTCACAAACTCTACCCTGGTAATAACTAACCCTCGATCTCAACTTTAAGTCTTCATGGCTTCCCTACATAATACCCAATCTGCGGTACAAAAGACTGATACTGAGGAATTTGACTACTCACAAAGGGCACAATGGCTTCGAGCAGCAGTGCTGGGAGCCAATGATGGTTTGGTATCCGTTGCTTCATTGATGATGGGAGTTGGGGCGGTTAAGACAGACGTCAAGGCCATGATCCTAACCGGCTTTGCAGGGTTGGTTGCCGGTGCTTGCAGCATGGCAATAGGAGAGTTTGTCTCCGTTTATGCTCAGCTCGACATAGAGGTAGCTCAGGAAAAGAGAGAAAAAAGAATGGGAGCGAACGTAGAGAATGACGAAGGAAGTGAGAAAGAGCAGATGCCAAATCCCATGCAGGCGGCCATTGCATCGGCCCTTGCATTCTCGTTAGGGGCCATGGTGCCGTTGCTGGCTGCTGCATTTATAGGAGATCAGAAGGTGAGGACTGGTGTGGTGGTAGCTGCAGTGAGCTTGGCTTTGGTCGTGTTTGGAGGGGTTGGAGCCGTGCTCGGCAGGACACCGGCGGTGAAATCTTGTGCTAGGGTCTTGGTCGGGGGTTGGATGGCAATGGCTGTCACTTTTGGACTAACCAAGTTGATTAGCTCCAGTGGCCTGCAAATGTGATACAATTATGTTTCCTTTCTAATAATGGCACTTGCCTCCTGTAAAATATTGCTGGACTCATTTCGCATGGTTGCTTCCGGAAAGACACAAATGAAAATAACTGTAACTTCTTTGAACATTTTACTGACGAGTACGGGAGGTAGCTCTACTTGTTTTTTTTCTGATACGCACGACTGCAGTTTCAACTTCCCGGTATTTTCATTCTCAAAGAATCAAAAACTCGCCCAATTCACGTATACTACTAGATGTGCCAGTCCTCAGCAATTTAACCCCATCTTCTCTCTTCAGAAAAATGAGATGTGCAAGTATTTACAGGCCAAATTATTATGTAAATAGTGTACATAATGGCATTCCAAAGCGCAGAACTCGACTGACATGTGCATGTCAAGCAAGAAAGAAATATCGTAAAGAAATACAGTAGACCAATGAGGGCCAGAGCTACGTAATTTGAACGCCAACATAGGAATTAGATCTCTACTGGAGTATATAGTAGCAGAGCTAAATGTGTGTGTGTGTGTGTTGGGGGGGGGGGGGGGGGCGGTAAGTTACTGATAGACCACAAATGTAGACCGATAAAGTCATCTCGCAAGGAAATTATCAGGACCAAGTCATCTCGTAAAGTGAAGACAATTACCCTAGTAAATTAGTCAACAACAAACTACTAATCTTGAATGAACGAAAGTTTACTTTTATTGTATATATGTATTTTCACGATTTTCATATTCGGTTTGAAACATGTTCCTGTACTTTAAAATTTTAAAAAAAAAAAATAGATTATTTTTTCTTAAATCTGGGATTTAAATTTTGAAGTGAAAAACAGACTACCACGGCTAGTTTTACAGTTTTTTGTTACTATTTGAGTAATTTTACTCAAATTTAAAACAAAAAAATCTCAAAAGTACGCATGCTTGGGCTCCGAATGCTGTGTTGTCATCATCATTGCTAAAAACAGAAAACGAAGTCATGAGTAAACGTACTGCCTCCGTTTTCTTTAATATTTTCCCATTGGACTTTTTAGGATTTTCGTAGATTGTAAACTTTAATTTATTTTTTTTGACGTGCTAAATGATACTCCCTCCGTCCACTTGATACGCATATTAAGGATACAAGTTATGGATTGTGTGTTTTCCATTCTACTCCGAGAGAGAGGGAAGGGGGGGTGGTGGTGGAAGGGAAGTGAGCCAGCATAGAGAAAATGGGTTGGCGGATGATTAAATGTGGATAGAGAAATTGAATAAAAAAATGTAAAAAGAATAAATATAAAAAAACAACTACACAATCTTTCTAAATTTAGAAAGTGATCAATTTTTTTGAATAGCCCAAAAGGAAATATGATCAATTTCCTTTTAGGACGGAAGAAGTACTTATTTAGTACATGATTGCTTTGAGTATTATCCAATACTTTTAATGCTTGCCGAAAGGAATTTTACAAAGGAAAAAATTTGACTCCTACCCCGGTTGAGGAATCTTTTTCCTACTTCTCGTATAACGATAATTAATGGTCGTTATATGTTTTTAGTAACTTTTATTTAATGACGCTAAAAAAATACTGTTAACAATTGTCGTTCAAAGTGTTAACAGAAAAGCCACTAGAAATATTTAGCAACTATTAATTGTCATTATATATGGAATTAGAAGAAGATTGTTACAACCTTGGTAGTAGCCAAATTTTGTTCTTTCACAAAAAGTCAGAAAAAAATCCAGTGAAACGGAAGCATTAGATACATGAGAGGAAAGAGCCTAGTGAAATAACGACTTTATTGTTTGTCGCAACTTATTTTGACCGGCTTACAACTTAATTATACCTTGATAAAATGCTTAACACCCTTTTTTTCATTAGCTTACATCTTATAGCTTTTATGGAATTACAGTCTCAAGAGTCTTCTCTAGTTAGCTTTATACAATTGCTTGTGTAAAATTTATCGTCGTTCTTTGTTATTTTTTACTTTTATGAGACTTTTATGAAAATTGAATTTCATTGAATGAACTTATCATTGCCTATAACTATGACATGGCAAAATAACGTGGCTGCCATGTCAGGAAAGAATCAATATTTAGGATAATATATGGTGGGAACTTCATTATCTCACGTAACGACGTTTTAATTAACAAAGGGGCAAATATCGATTAGTTCCTTTTTTGTTTTTTGTTTTTCTGGCGAGGTTCAAAGAGTGTTAAAAGCGCAAGAAGATCAGTGAAGTCTTATTATTTGGAAATTTGAAGCTCTCTCGTCTGAGCATTAAAGAGTTGGGGCGTTGGAGTACTAAAAAGGATATATTGATTTCAAATATTTAGATGAAAATTCGTAGTCACTTGTTATACTTGTTCAATCCACCATACGCATTAAATCTATATTCAGGAACCATGAACGAATGAAAAAAAAAAACTCCGCCCTTTTTTGTTATTTTCATTCTCATGTTTTTGTAAAAGTTATGTTTGTTTACTAATTTCAGATGTTGCGAGAACATGAAATTCAGGCACTATTCATTAATATTTGAAAATATATTAGTTTGGCATGTAAATATATTGGAGAGAGTACCCAAACAACGTAAGAATGATGCTATATTTTCACTTTCGTATTTTAAAAAAAATGAAGATGAAAAACTAAAAAAGCTATAACCAAGCGGGAAAGATCGGGACCTTCAGAGGCCACCATTAGGAACGACAAAGTCGCTTCAAACTTGGAATTGTTGATTTAAATCACTCGGCCAATTGTTCCTATTTTTAAAATAAATTATTATAATTGTGAAAGAATAAGAAAGAACATATTATGTTGGATAAAATACAAATAACAACTCGTGGCGACTCAGTTCCTCCACTAATTAACCCGACGGATGCACCCATTGGATCATCAAACCCAGACGGCAGACACTATCTCCCTATGTTGGTGAACTGGTAGAATATGGTGAAAACAATACCTATATCCATCATTTAAGACAAAAATACTCTTGACCTTCCGCCCAAAACAATTGATAATCACCTTAAGACTCGTTCCAATAGGATCACAAACAAAAAAAAAGAGAAGAAAAACATCTCATAACAGTACATTCTATTGAATACCTGTCAAAGCAATTACACACTTTCTCAATCTGGATGCCGAACAACATGTTATGCATAACATGTTTGCGTGTAATACTATGTATGTGTGTACCGGGATAAAGCTTTCTCATGATTTATTAACTTCCATTTCACATTTTCAGAATTTTCCAATTTCTCCTAGTAAAAAGGTGTATGTCCCTCCAAAATTCTCTACTTCTGCACAAATTTCTCCGATATTCATACAAGGAAAATTCAAGAAAAACCTGTAAATCATGTCCGACTCCCTTCATCGTTCTTGCGTTGAGGGTTAAAGTCGTTGAGCCAAATGTATACAACTGTTAAGCTTTTTTCAACTGACTCCAGACCATATTGACGTTTACGAGGTTAGCAATTTAATGAGAATGGTGAAGGTTTTAGGCCACAGGAACGAAAAGAGAGTGGGGCTTTAGGGGAAGGCTTAGGTTGTGATAGCTTGCTGGGGTATGGCTGATTTATTTTAGTGGGAGGAGTGTCCATTTTACTTGGAGCAATGAGGTATATTTAGTGTGAAACAATACATGCAGAGAGAGAATTTAAGGCATCAGATGTTAACTGGAAACGTTTGACAATGAATTCGTTAAATAGAAGGTTAGCTAAGGGCAAAATTATCCTTTTAACATTAACAAACATCCGAATTGAGTCATGGGAGAGACTCGACATGGGGTAATTTGGGGACGGACTTGCTACAAGTGATTAGTTGAAGGGGTGATATTGTATATTACCCTATTGTATGTATTTGTAGACAAACATCATA
Organism: Escallonia rubra; assembly: GCA_033065855.1. Lineage (NCBI taxonomy): Eukaryota > Viridiplantae > Streptophyta > Magnoliopsida > Escalloniales > Escalloniaceae > Escallonia > Escallonia rubra. The sequence goes on along the minus strand of JAVXUO010001022.1, from coordinate 272,121 downwards.
CTCAAAGCGACTTAAGTGTACTTTCAACAACAAATATAAGTCTAGAAAAGTAAGAAAAATAGCACTAAAAATATTAGAGATAAAAAGTAGAACTAAAAAATATTAGCAACTTTTGGACTCGGGAGCATTTTTATTTAGATCAATTTGCAGCCCAAAATGCTCCCTCCTATATAGTATCAAGCTACTCATCTTTAAATTACAAGATGCTATGATAAAAATAAAAAAAAAATTGGTAAAAATCACCCAGTATCCCTGAGTTTTGAGGTTAATATACTTGCGACGTCCTTGTTCAAAAAATTTAAATAACACTCTCTACCTCTAAGCAGTGTTTATTTTTTACTTACATGACTAAATTACCCTTACTGGAATAACAAATTTTCAAATGTTAACTCTTAAGTTATCTCATAATCACACATTACTACCTCTCACCACCTGCAGCCACCTCCCCTTCCCATCCTCCCTCCACTAACAGTCCATCTCATCTCCCATCCTCCCACCACCACCAACCTCACACCCGTCACCCACCAGCAATCTCCACTAATAGCCACCACCACCATTCTCCATACACAGAACCCACCACGTGCACACAGTGGTCACACACCATCCCTCCTCTCCCATAGTCACTAACCAACCTCTACACAAAACCCACCACCGTCACCCACCCACCCACCCATCCCCCGTCGCCCACCACCAACCTCCACATGCCACACTAACCTCCATACACACACACAGACACCCATGATGCAACCCCCTTCCTCTCTCTCTCCCCCTCCTTCCTTCCTTCCCTCTCTCTCACTCACTCTCTCTTCGTGCACAAACACACCCCCCTCTCCCTATCTCCACATGTGTGCATGTGAGAGCACTGTTGGTCGAAAAGGGAAGGGAGTGGACGGTGGGAACGCCCATGTGAAAGGGTTAGGCAGACGTTGGCGGAACCCTTGGTTTGGTTTGATTATGGGGCAGGAGTAATTTTGAGTTTTCATTAAATTTTAACAGCAACATTTGACATCAAGATAACGGGAAGAGGTTTGTCAGACACGTACCCTAATATTAAGGAAGATCAGTATAATTTCTCGAATAAAGGGGGTAGTAAGTGTATTGAACAGGATACTCAGGGGTATCGCTGCGTAATTTCCCAAAAATAAAAAGGTCATAGATAGACTAGTTCAATTTGATTGAGCCCGTCCTTTAAAACTAGTGTTTCTAAAGAAGAAAGTAATTTAAAACTTGAAAAAGACCTACTGCATCCACTGCAAAACTATGAATCTCCAAAATCACGATCATTTCAAAGAAAAACGCATCATACAAAAAATCCACAAAAACCTTGTACGAAGAACGAACTATGCAACATAATAGCACGGAGAAAGACAACCATAACCATATATAAAACATTGAAACTATGCAAAATAGAATTATCACGAGAAAAGGACAACAAAAATCAACAATTCTTAATACCCAACATGCTGAAATACTGAATGCAAGAGGAAGCATATGCATATGTTATTATTTGTTTCTGAATGGATAACAGAACTATATATAGCAAGCAACTGAAGATGACGTGATGCAATTGTACATTGTTCATATCCAAAAATGGTATAAAAAACTTGGGAAAATCACTGCTTTGCTTTTCAAACAAAAGAGCAGAAATCTTGCCCACATTGCATATTACTATATAACAAAATGTGCCGGATGCGAAACCTTACTTTAGAGTAGGTAAGCCAATGCTACCGATGCTTTCAACTAGGCAAAATAACGTCTCGTGCATGTGTGTCGTGCCAATCAACTATTCATGACTCTTTGAGACTCAAAGGGCAGCAATCTCCAGTAGGAAATTCAAAGGCGGAACCATCCTTGAACAAAACAATTTATGGTAACCATGAGCTGAGGTAACAAGAAGCTGACTTGGAGGACAAAAACCACTGACTAGATCAGAAGTTGAGAAAGACAAGAACCATCCCCTCAAGAAGAGCATTTGGAACAGAGAACCACAATTAAAGCAAGGGACAAAACAGTTGCTGAACTCGTCAAGAGCAACCACAGCAACCAGCCACATTTTTACGAGTGGAACTCTTCCCTCACAGCATCTTTCAAAAGATAAGAACAACTGATGATTTATTAACTTGCAGATGGCTTGTTGCGGCCCAAAATGCTTTCTCAATTTTAAGTATAAACATATCCACAAGCAACAATCAAAGCGAACCATGTACCCAAAAAGACCATAAATAGCCAAACAGCCTGCGAAAGAGTTAAAAATATTAATATCGTATGAACTACCAGAGCAAAGTGGAGACGACATTCATATATAAAAAACGAAAAAAACTATTACCCGGTTACTTCCAGCTAATTTGTTAGGACAGATTTCAGAAGAACAGGATCAGAAAACATTTGTACCACCACTTAAAACTTTGAGATGTGCAAGTACCTATCGAGGTAATCAACACGTGTCCAGCGGCTAAAAAGGCAGTCGTATGCAGGAAAGTAGATAACCAGCAGCAATAAGGGCATTCAAAAGCGTAAGACCAGATTCATGTGCATATCAAGCAAGCATAATACCCCAACGGACCAAATACCGAACATTTTAGGGACACAAATAGTAGAATACTGGTGCTATGTTCACACTTTCAAAGTTCGATCCACTAAATTGATCTGTTCTGCCCACACATGAAGAAAGAACACATCCGGAGAAGGAAACTTCCAACCCTTAGCGTCCAGTAGCAGTAGCACTTCCAATTCTTCACCTGCAAGAGGACAAGGGGCAAGGATATGTCAACTCCTGACTAACGCAGAAAAGTTCTAGTATCTAGGTATTAAGATGCATACCAGCAATTCCAAGGATTTACATCATCCAGACCGGAAACCTCCTTAACCCCGGCGATCATACGGTCCCGAACGATCTCGATTGTAACGATCACCACCTCCACGACCACCAGAATCCCTATTGCGTCCACCGTAACGATCTCCATTCCGATCAGGACCAGAGCGACCACCACCTCCACCACGACCACCGCCATACCTATCATCTCTGCCCCCATACCTACCACCCCCTTCACCAGGGCATTCCCTAGCAAAATGCCCTGGCTTGCCACACTTAAAGCAATCTCCACCACCAGAGCCTCTGCCGCCTCCATAGTCACGACCACGATCACGATCACGTCCACGATCACGGCCGCGATCACTATCACGGTCTCTACCAGAACCTTGTTGAGGTTGAGCCTTGTCCACAGTAATATTTCTTCCGTCTAAATCAATTCCATTCATTGCTTCTATAGCCTCCTCCATTGCTTCCTTCTCATCAAAAGTAACAAAGCCAAATCCACGAGAGCGGCCAGACTCTTTGTCAAGAACAACCTGTATCAGATAGCAAATTTTCCTTTAAGAATCTCAACAAAGACCCTCCAAGAAATGAATAAATTTACGACCTACAACTCAGTCTCAAAGTACATGTTGATAAACTCTGCTGACTTCCTCCCGGCGTAAATCACCCAACATGAAAGAAAGGGCATTTCATATCTTCATCAACGAACTCCAACCCGACACCAATTCAAAAACCATTATGCATTCAATTGAAACCTCTTTTTATTCAACAAGACGTGCCCCCAGTGCCAATGACAAGTAATGACTATGAAACACTAACGCAAACATAAAGTTTCGATAGAAACTGGCAGGATGAGCGCAAGTTAGACAAAAAAAATTAAAAATAAATAACAAATAGGTGAGGGCAGGGGAAGAAGGAAAAAATAATACTCAAAATTTCCTCCATTACTGTTATTATTATTACTATTAATTTTTGGCGGGACCCAGTGGGCTACTGTACAAGGTGAGAACATGAAAGCTTGATTTTACCAAAGTTTCACGCTCACTTCGTATTGGTAATACAAAGGGTTTATAAGAAGCATCGAAATAAATCTTAAGTGATTGGTTACCTTTGCTTCAAGAAGATGGCCAAACTTTTCAAAGGCAGCTTTTAGAGCTCTATCGGATGTTGACCATGAGAGGCCACCAATAAAGCAGCGGTATTCCACATCATCTGACATGCTTTGAACGGCTTGCTTTTTTTCCAGGGAAAAAAATATAGATATCAAAATGAAAAATCGCAACTTGTGTATGAACCAAATCTTGCAGCTCAGATATCTTAACAAAATTGAAAAACTCTAACAAAAGCCTTGTTTAGTTCCATCGAATCATACTACCAATTGCGTTCAGGGACTGCAAGAGTAAGCTCCTTAGAACTATTCTTTTCATATACGTAATATCATAAGACCACAAGATGCATAGTTCAAAAGCCAACATAATAATCTGCACTTTTTTTTCCTTTGGAGTATAGGCATAATGAATAACCCTAAAACAAGGTACATGTTTATGGGTCCCTAGCACAGCAATATTAGGGCAAATTGTAAGGAAATCTCCCACAAACCATGGAATGGTTCCCTTATCATCCTCCACAACACATTTACCACACCTAAGATCTCACTATAATGAAGAACTTAGTGACACCTATCTCTTTCTAGGATGAAACTACAGGATCTTCAAGTTCAAATTTATGTGGTTTTCCTTTTGGCCAAGGTTGGGGTGCTTGTTGTGTTTGAAATATGTTGGCGTTGTTTAAGGCAACAGTAGTGGAGCTGCTAGGGGTAACGGGCAGTAAGGAGATGTGGTGCTTTGACTCATGACTTTCTTACTAAATCAACTCGTCGAGTTTGTAGCAGACCAAGTTGACCAAACATAATGAGTCATGTATTAAAGGAGAAAGCTTGATAATTATACCCCTCTTGCAAAGGGATAAATTTATGTTTCTTTGTGAACCTTGCCAACTTCATTATTTCACAACATAACCTTCTACCTTTATCGTAATACTACTTTCAAAAGTAGCTCACCTGAACCCCAAGGGGTGGTGAAGTGGCAAAGGTCTTGAGGAATAACCTCAAGGTCCCAAGTTCGAATCGCCATACCGACAGGCCAAATAAAAATTGCAGTTCTACCGAAGCAAAAAAAGTTTTAAGAAAAAAAAAAGTTGCTCACCTGTAAATGAACTCTATTTCAGATAAAATTGAAGTCTCGTTCTAAAATAATGAAAAAACAATCCATTCCAGCACGGGCAAATGTTAAAACCAAAGATCATCCTCTTTCTATATAACTGCTGAAGACACCAAATTTTACAACCCACTGGTAACAGGACAAAACATTTACAAGCAAGACAAGGGACTCGGATATAAGAGGAAGCTATGGAATCGTAATTAATAGCAAAATAAGAGTAATTGGTAACAAACTAATACGCAGGGGAATATTATTGTAAGTAGATTACATATTATAGAAACATAACTATAAGTTACCCCTTAAAGAAAAAGTCAAACGTTTAGCCTTGTCCCATAAGATCTAAGAAACAATTATTAACACAACTAAACCCTTGATTTCCAAATTAAATTTGATCTAATTCTAACATGGCATCTTCGATCCATCAATTAAGCACAATCAACAATTTACATGATCATCAACAGCCTCATAATCCATCAAATATTCATCTACAACTGGATAAACATGTTCATTACATGCTACCATCAAACTTGCTACTAAATACATAGATCTGATGAGAGAACATAACAAAATTATCTCTAAAAAGGATCGGTATCACTAATCAATAGCTACACAAAGAAAGAGCATCGCACGGATAGCTCACAAGTAAAGACTGAAAAGGGATAAACTCAATCGTACCGGAAGCGAAGAGGCGATCGTAAAGAGGGAAAACTTTTGAGAGTAGTAGCGTTTGTTCGAAGAAAGAAACCCTAATTTATGTTTTCCTTTCGGGGAGACACGGATAACGAATCGAATCTACGTGGTGCCAGTTGTCTCGGTCACGCTGTAGAAAAGTCAAAGGGCCAACTACCGAAATAACCCCATACGTATGACACATTTAAGTTTCCAGTTTCTTTTTAGTTAATGCAAATTTCATAATTGAGATACTTTCATTTTGGTCCCATGAATTACGCAATTTGTCCCTGTGGCGGGGGTGGTGGTGGTCGTGTTGAAATGCACAGTCAAAAACTTCTCGATTTCACATCGATTTAATTGCTTCCACTTACGTTGCCTTGGTCTAGAGCTTTTATGCGGTAAGTAAATGAATGGTCATAACTTAATTAAGGGGGTGGAGATGTAATCTGTTCTTTGGATTGACCAATGGTGATAATGGATCTCCTGAAACTGATGCGAGGCGAGGCTGAACTCAGTGCCCAAGTAGCATGCATTAGAAAACTAGTACGCCCTAGAGATTAAATGGTTTTAAGGTGATGAAATGGGTTGCTACGGTGTTGGGCAGTTGATGGCAGTGGTAGTAAGGTAGGTCTTCACCGATGGAATAGTAGAGAAAATATGTAAAGCAGTAAATATGACAAAATTGCTCCTCGAAAAGGTGACAACCACATTGCCATTATGGACAGGAAAGCATAACATGAGACTAAATTGGTGACGGGTGTTCAACGACTAATGCCAAGAAAATAAAAGTTTAAAGACCATCTTAAAAAAGTGTGCATAGTCCAAGGGACCAAAATGTAATTGCCTCTTTTTAATTCTGGCAAAAGAGGGTAAGTAATATCTTATGGAACTTTTTGCGCATCCTTACTCGTTGTTAAAAGATGTATATATTATGACATGAGGACAAGCATGTGAGGGCATAAAAATAAATACTGTCAAGGGGGTTTATGCATCACTTTGTGTAGTTTAACCGCTCTGACACCTAAACATGCTAAATCATATGTTGGGTTCTTTTTGCACGTGAACTGATTAGTAAAGATGGCGATATGAGGTGGCCAATTAAATCCTTATAAGCTCAATTCCAATTGGAACAAATATTGGACCTTAAATGGAATTTGGGGCTTATGGAGTTTGGGGTAGATGAGATTTTGACTTGAATTTGCATATCTCGTATGACCCAAAAAGAAAAACAAAAGAATTTGCCTATCTCGTTTCAACTCTCTCTAAATCTCATCGCAACTCTAGCATCACCTCGCTATCACTACCCTGTTATCGTCCCCTCTATCAGCCATCGTCATTGCATGTCATGTTATATTCGTTGTCTTTCAATCACTCTCACCACCGCATTAACTTCATCTTAAGATTGGATTCACTAACCAACCCTTCTCATTTCTTGTTTTATGCTTTTATACACCAAGTTTTAACAATTGCTAACACCTTATTCAATTGATGAAGATTGTTTTACTTTAGCCCACCACCATAATTCCTAATTTGATTAAAGAAACGGGTTGTATGTGATGGGTTGGTGCACCTAAAAATTTGAGTTGAGTTGGATCAAGATGATTGGGTCAAATTGGTCTACATGAGATGGCACGGGGTGAGGACGAGGCACCTCAAATATAAAATTTGCACGAGATGGGGCAGGACATGTATAGGAATAGGATGACTGGAGGTGGATCGCTCCAGGGTTACCTAATTTATCATCCCTATAAGCAAAATTAGTCGATCAGAATGGGTTTCAGTGATGTCAGTGGGCCGGCCCAGCCTAGGCCCAGCGGGCGGCCGAGAAAATGGCCAGAGCCAGGGCGAAGGGGTGGGGAACAGGGCCAGGCCGGGCCGGGCCAGAGGAGAGAGATATCCAAGCCCTGGCCCTATGCCCAATATTTAGGGCTGGGCCCGGGCCCAACAAATTTTTTTTTCCAAAAATTATTGTTATTTATTTTCGAAATCCTGAGGTTATTTCTCAAGGTCCTTTTACACTTCACCCACTCTATGAAATTAAATTTAGAATTCAATTTACCTTTTTTTTGTTTGAAACAAATAATTTTTATTTATGTTTAGAACAAATATAAAATGAAAATGTGATAATTTTTTTTTATAATTATTCCTTTAGCTTGTGATGCATAACACGTTATGATAAATTATTTCGATGTATTGGTAGCACTACATGATGATAGTAGTGCGTAAATAGATGCAATATAAGTTAAATGCTCTTGACAATTTAAATTTATATAAAATCAACTTCATTCCAAGATATTAAATTGATAGCCTCTACTAATTCTCTAGTAATTTTTAGTTCGTAACATATTAGAAAAATAATGTGATATTATCACCTATAAGAGAAAAAAGTGTAACATGTTTATGCACGTTGGATAGGTAATTTTACTACTTGATTTGACGTGTACATATTTTATAGGTATCCAAAGGGAATTAATCGTACATTAATTACAATATTTACCTAAACTAGTTTTGATATCGTGTTTTGCACACGGGAACACTGTCGTAGGAAAAGTCTCTTTCCACATTGTGGTCGTTGCTAAAAAGTTAACAATTATTTTTAGCAACAAAAAATAATTAAAAAACACATGAGAAGTTGCAGATAGTATTTTTCAACACTCGATAAGAGTGCTATTATATTACTTACTTATAAATTAATATACAAAGAAACACCACTAAATTTCAACTCTTTAAAGAAAATGAGACTTTTTCTTTTAAAAATTTAAGTAACATAAAGTATAGTCTAACTTTTTAACGGATAGATTTTCATAGCACAAATAAGAAAAAAAGTGTTGAAAGAGAGAGAGATAACGCGCTTGAAGTAGAATATAAGGGAGGAGAAAGATGTAATTACTAATTTGATTATCAAATTTAAAAATAAATTACAAACAACTTAAAGTTAACTTAATTATTGATTTACAAGTCAAATCGTAAACTTGGATTGTAACAAAAAGTAAGTATTGTGGATCATAAATAAATAAAAACCAAAAGAGTTGGTGACGTTTAGTGATTAGTTTACAAACGTTAGCATAAGCATTTTATTTTCAATCGAAACCATAAAATTAGTTTGAGTCATGTGCAAATGGTACAAGTGGGAGCATATTATAGTCAATATTTTTATAGTGAGATGAAGAGAAAAGAAATATGCATGTCCAAAAAGTTAAATAAAAAAAGAAAAATATGAGGTAGAGAGAGAATGAGGCGCGAAAAAGAAGACGAAAGAAAAAAAAGTAACTAAAAATGATTTGGGCCAGATTGAGGGCCAAAGGGCCGGGCTAGAATAGAGGGCCGAAAAGCGGGCCAGGACTGGGCCAGCCCCTAAAAATGGGCCGATTTCGGGCCACCACGTTTTTTAGGACATGACTTGGGCCTTTTTAGGGCCGGTCCGGGCCGGATAAAAATGGAAAAAATTCAGGCCTGGCCCAAGGCCCTGCGGGGTAGGGCCGCCACTGTTCATCCTTAGGGCCGGGTTGGGCCTTAACATCTTCCTTATGGACCAATGGAATCCGAGTAATTTCTTAGACCAACGCCTTTAGATATAATTGTAGACTATCAAATGCCAAAAAAATTACTTTATGAGAATTGAAACTTGTTTAATTGAAAATAGCGAAACAACCTATTCGTATATTGGTGTAAGTCGTAAATTTCAAACCTAAACGAAGAAGTTTAAACCTGCTAAAAAATCAATGTACTTTGCCATAATTGAATCCCACTCAATTGATCTAGGCAGAAACCGATTAAGATCACCCTAATCAGATCCAAATTCAACAAAACCACAATTATATGGGGAAATGAAGAAAGAAAAAACATATAATTGTGCCATTTGCCATAGAAAGTAATGTCTCGAGGGTTTTGGGTTTTGGGGGCAATTCTTTTGACACTCGCCACCGCCGCACTTCAATCACGGCTACTCTCTCCATCACTGTTCTCTGTGTAGTATACACCCAAAACTCTACAGCAATTCAACACACTAATTCGTTATATGTAAACCCCAAAACCGATGTGGGTGAAAGGAAGAAATAGAGAAAGAAGGGGAAGCAAGAGCAGGAAAGGGTGAAACAGAGAGAATTATGTGGTACTTATGCGTGTTCTACCACCGATTACTTGATTACAGAAAACCAGAAGTAGAATCTCTGGCCGACCTTTTCGGCGCCTTCAATGACAACCACAAATTGGAATGGAAGCTTCCTCAACACCACCACCCGGATTCTCCTTTCCACTTCGTCAATCTGCCCTCCGAAGAAATTGCGCGCAACGTTGCCAATCGAAGTGAGTTCTGCCTTTTTCCTACGCTCCGTGTGTGTTTAGTAATGTAACGACGAAAGTTCACGGCCCCACCATACGATAACGCCATCCTTAAGAAAAGTAGTCATGAACTCCTGCAGGGTCTTTTCTGGCTAATCCGATACACTAACATGTGGGAACATGCAGGTTTCCCTTTTGTAGTAATTGGTCTTTGGTGGTTGTGAAAATGCTAAAATGTAGATACATTGGACCATGTTGTAGAAAGGAGACGAGTAAGAAAGGTTTTTTGTGTTTATGATATTGACCAATCCGCTTAAGCCCTTTGATTCAAGGGCTCAATCTTTCTTGATAACTCCTTGGAAGTTTGAACTGTATTACATGCTCAAGTTCAAAATACGGCGACATTTTTTTAGCGGTAATTTTGAAGTAAATATTGTGACTTTTGATGGATACAAGATTTCTAGCTTATATTAATGAGTTGGAGCATCTAGGAAATTAGAAATGAGGTAGAGTGCAAACGGGATAAGTATAGAAGAAGGTTCAGAAATAATAGAGAATTTTTATCTTCATAAGAGTTTTGTTTGCTTACCAGGGCTGTGGTACTATGTTCTACCTTGGTGGTTGTAGATTTTCAATAGGGGGCTTTGGAAAATCTAAAAACAGTGCTGACTCTGACCTGAACTAAGGTGGACAAACTTTTCTTAGATATGTATATATGTTAGAAGACCCCTCTATATTTGTGGGTGGATATTTAGCAGCTGGAGTCACATAACCTCCATTCCCAAGCTGAAGGCCATAGCTAAATTGCTTAAAGCATCCCTTTTGTTTCTTATAGAGTCACGACTCCTGCATTAAGTGATTTGTTTATGTCGTTTATAGCATCAACCTGTATAATTAATCTATTTTATGATATAGTTATGCAACAAGATATATTTTGGGAATTACCATAGTGAAGCTTTAGTATTTTGAGGACATGTGGTTAAGTTTCTTTTTTTAGCTTGAAACCCTCATTTGGCATGTGTCTGACAATATGCATGTTTTTATTAATATGTGATTAGGTCAAGACCCTTCTGTTATATCCATATTTGTGGTGGTCAATATGAGTATGTCTACGTGGTGGCAATTTTTAACTTCCTTTTTGGGAGTTCATCATTTCACATTTTTGGTAAATCGACTTCAGGCAAACATATGAAACCCTTAACTTATTGCTTGAATTACTATATTCATAAGGCAAAGGAAACAAAGCAGCAAAACTCATTGATTTTTACAACACCATGCTTTGGAAGAGTGCCATATGCATCCAATATGCAGATTGACTGGATCTTGGGCAGGATTCGTGAAACCATTGGTGTCTGGAGTCAAGGCTTTTTTCCTTTTTGTGTTGCTCGATAAGGCATAGGTTGTCACTCGCGGACAGTCACTTACTCATGATTGTAAGGGATATGCTCGTTTCACGACAGTTACTTGCCGGGATCGAGTAACAATATGAGTAGCTCAAACATTTATTCCGCAAATGTTACTTTACATGGCTGTCAGTCAAAGCCATCAAACAACAACATGATATCGCACACCAAAACATTCTTTTACAACCAAAACCAGTATCTCTAACATCACCTGATCCAAAGACCACTCTCACAAGGGCAGCAACTGCCTACCTTTTCCACCAAGGCCCTTCACTGCAGTATTATCAAAAGCGAATTTTCAGAGAACTCAGCAGTCTTCACTATTGTACTCTATTAAAGCTATTCCTGTGAGACATAACTCTTTCCATTTACCAAGCGCTGCGTGCGTGTGTCAATGGCTTGCCTTGCACTTCCGCCCTTCTTGACTTCCTCTTTGAAATTTTCTGCACAGGCATGTTGTCCATTTCTGAGACCCCTTGTGCTCCACTACCCTTTGAGTAACTACCCTCTTAAAGTATAACAAATTTATGTTGTGTTTGCAGGTATTCTTGTGAAGGGGCTTTATGAACTTTGGGGAGAAGGGAATAGCTATGAAGAACTGGAAGAAGCTATAAAAAATTACCCAGACGAGCAAAAGTTGCCATACCTGACCTCTGAAAGCTCATTTAAGATCACTGTGGACACTTTTGGCAAGGTTATTAGCTTTCAGGAGCAAAACGATCGCATTCGGGACCTATCTTACATCCCATTTAAGGTGGTTGTTCTTTTCTCTTTGGAACTTTACATTGAGTAATGCCTAAGCCAGCACACACTTGCTTAACTTGCGAGGCTTGCCACTTAATATGCTATCTAATGCAGCTTGTGATGGGAAAAACTTTTGGCTCTTTTTCCAAATCTGACTAGCCTTCTTATTACTTACTTCTACTCTAAGTGCTTATAGGCAAATACGTGTCAATCCACCAATGCAGGTAGCTATTGCCAAGTTCCCTAGCTTTTTTCAGTGGCTTTTTTTATCTATTCCAGTCATGTTATCAGTTTAGAAGTGGTTCTAGTGAGCAAGCCTAAGAGTTATGCTCAAGGTTAAGATGATTTCTCTTCCCAAAAACTGACAGAAGATGCATCATTGCCTGCCCTTCTGGTGCACGCGCCCTCCTCCTCCCCCTCTCCCCTCTTTGCCAAACAGCGGCGTGCACACTAAATTTTGAAAAATAGGAATACTCACCCACCGCACCTTGAGAAGTTCTGGTATATGAAATGGACTTACTTATACATTGTAGTATAGTATAACGGCACCATTGTGTACGACACTTTTAGAATCAGCAGTCATAGCCCTCATTTCTGCTACCACATCATGTTTTTGGCGAATATGACACTGGTAACTAATACTATGTTACACGCACATTCGTATGCTTGAGCATATTGAGTGACCGGTTACGTGAAAATAATAATCAACTTGTTCTGAAATTACTGCTATCTCGAGGTTATGTTACCAAATAAATCAGATAAGTTTTCATCCGCGTCGATAAATTTTGTTCCATTATGTTTCATCCAAATTAATGGTGACGTAGTACTGAACACAGAAAATAGCATTGCGGCAATATCTAGTTCTGTAGATGATATGAAAAAGATATTTATGATTGCTTATCGCATTCTTGATTTGTTTTATTAAATTTATCCTAATAATATTCAGTAGGTGCACCCGGGGGGGTGGGGATGATGCATCTTCTGTCAGGATTTTAGTTGGTACATACTTGGTATCAGTGATGTCAACTAGGAGGGTATTTTTTTCCTTTTGATTTCGTGCCCCTAAGACCTGTTGTGAAGAAATGAGCATGGATCCACCGAGATTGACTAACTTCTTATTTTTAGCATTTATCAGGACCTGCTTATTTCTTTTTCTTTTCATCATCTCTTCATCATGAATGCTGCAGATCAGTTCTCTTTATCTTATATCATTGGCTTGGATTATGCCCCTTTAGCACCATGCCATGCTTGTCTTAGAAATAATAAATCAAAATGAAGCTAGTTCCTGTGTCTTGATGTGGATGTAGTGGTTTGTTTTTGATAAGTTGATATCCCCCCCCCCCCCCCACCCACAACACACACACACACGGGGAAATAAAATAAAATAAAAAGACAAATACTGAATCAGATGAGATAACAAAATTTGTCTCTCTAGATTTTCTTCCGACCTTGCAGCTTACACACTTCAATCTAAAGAAGCGTCAAATATATGATCATTTTGGTTGATTTAGTGTTTGATGGACAACAAACCAAATGGTTTCAGGGTCGGGTCAATTTACGAAATCCAGATCACAAGTTCTGGCTTATGGAAACCGATGACTATGGGTCTAATAACGGGCTTCCACCAGTTGCCCAGAAGAGAGTCTTTTTTGGTCGAGAGGTAGGTGCTGCTGATAGGAAGCTCTTGCCGACTTATCAGTTAAAAAGCCGCAGTTATCTTGGGCCAACAGCCATGGACGCAGAAGTGGCTTTTCTGATGGCCAATCAAGCGCAGGCCATGCCGGGAAAACTTGTGTATGACCCTTTTGTTGGCACTGGGAGCATTTTGGTTGCTGCAGCTCATTTTGGAGCAATGACTATGGTTTGTGACCGCTTACCTTTATTTGAAGTTCCTAAATATGAAGCAAGTGCTACTATCTTTTTGGTTTGTAAAATCAATGTCAGAGATATAGATTGCTGCAACTTTCTTTTGGTATTACTAATGTAAAATTTTCAGGGTGCAGATATTGACATTCGGGTAGTACGTGATGGTCGTGGTCCTGATTGCAATGTTTGGAGCAATTTTAAACAGGTCAATTTGCTATGTAGCGTGTTCTTCTTCATAGCGTATTTTCTAAAATATCATATAAGTAATAATACATGTTCCCAAGTTAGTAGCTGTACTATGTGCTTAAACGTATGGCTAACAAAATAGAATTTTAAATCTCCGTCTACTTGCTTTGGAAACTTAATGAAAAGCATATGCACTCATGCAAGACTATTGACAATTTTTATACTTTGCTTGAAAGTTGTATAGCATGCCAAATGCTTTGCAAACTAACTAAACAATCGGTTTGATGCTGCTTTGCAGTATGGATTACAAATGCCTCTTTCTCTTTTGAGGGCAGATAACAATCTTCCTCCTTGGCGTTCTGGGTTAAAAGAGGTAATTTCTTGGTTGCTGGTACTTGAAATTTTCCCTCTTCTTCTTCTTCTTCCTATTATGCACTATAATTAGTTTAGTTTTTTACGAGATTTAGATTGTCCTTGAGAGGAATTCCTGGTGCATTAAATTTCCTTCTTTCTTTTCTTCTTTTTTTAGGACATTACTTCCTTGGTTTTGGCTGTTTTGGCTGCATACTTTTGCATGATACTTATTTAACAATTCTCTCACTCTCGGTAATACTTAAAAAGTACACAAGAATATGTGCTTTAGGTAATCAATTCAGCATGCTGTATTCATTGCCTCATTCACACAAATCAATTAGTCAACATGCTGTAAGTAGGAACTTTGAATGGCATGTTCCTTCCTTCTTTTGGTGCTTCGACGGCCTTTCCACAAGATTGGGGTTGAGGCTCCTTACATCAAAACTTGCGGGAGCCTTGCGCAGTTTGCCACCTTTTTCATTCAATTTTCTTTTTGGTGTTTCCTCGCTCCTTACTTGTTCTGTTCTTTTCTTGATGTTTGATATGCTCCTTTAAGCTGAAGTGTCCTTTTGGCGAGTAACATATTTGCTTCTCTTCATTAGAAAGTTTGGGTCCACTATTTTTCCGTTCTTCACTTCTTTATAGTTTAATTATTCTGCTCCTGCTTCTTGGTGGTATTTGAATGGGTATATTGTGCTCCTGCTTATTCGTGGTATTTGAATCTCTATATTGTTTGGTTTAGATGTTTGATGCCATAATCTGTGACCCTCCATATGGGGTTCGTGCTGGGGGCCGAAAATCTGGTGGTCGAAAATTGTTGAAGGGGGTCAAGGGTCCATACACTGTTCCTGACGACAAGAGGACTGACCACATACCATCAACAGCTGCTTACAGCTTAGCTGAGTGTGTGCATGATTTGCTTGACCTTGCTGCTAGGATGCTTGTGATAGGTGGACGCCTTGTGTATTTCTATCCTGTACTAAGAGACAACGACTCAATTGATACCAATTTCCCGGAGCACCCATGTTTCGAGCTGGTTGCTGCTTGTGAGCAGATGCTGAGCTTACGTTACAGCCGGGTATTACTAACCATGGTAAAAACTAGACCATACACTGATGATATTGCAGAGGCAGCCAAGATCAGACATTTGGAGTTCAAGGAGAACCATCTAAAGTGGATGGAAGACGGAAATCTTCATTCTGCAGTTTTTTCTCCTGCTGACCTACAGTTGGGTGACACCGGTGATATTAAAGTTGGTAAAGAGTCGAAGCCAAAATATAGAGGAAAGTACGTGTAATTTGAACCTTAACAAGCATTTCAACCTTTAACCCACCCTAGCCTTTACCCTCACCGGGGTTTAATGGTTTGCTTTTTGCCCTTGCCTGTGATTTAGACATAAATGTCAGTTCTCTTCTGCTATTCACAATGAGCCGTATGGTCATGTGTTTCTAAATTATCCTTGTTTGATTATATTTTCATTATCTTCTTGAAGAGTGAATTTTTTTTTTTGACGTTAGAAATGACATTTGTAACTGAACAATGGGGAGATCTCAATTAAAAGGTTTATGTATAGCTCTGGCCAAGTTTTTGCGGGGAAAATTCAGAAAGAAACCTTGTCACCCTGCGGTAGCAATGAACAAAGCATCAAGTATAGTAAGCTAGGCAGAAATGAACCATTCATCAAGTATAGAAAGCTAAAACACCTATTTTCTTTACACAAACAACCTTGTATTACATTTTCATGGACTGTTGGTGCACTCCTAATTAAGCCAACTATGACAATTCAAGCATCTATCATGACCCAAGTTCCATATGGTATTCAACTTCTTCGGACGATCGTTTGACATTCAGAAAAATTAGGTCTTTGGATGATTCAGAAAGGTTAGGTCTTTGGCGGATCGGATCCGATATTGCCACGTAATATCTTACTCATTATTGACAACTCGGGTATTTTTTTTCGTGAGTTGGACTCTCTTTTCCATGAGTTAGATCCTCTGAATAAAAGAGTCTCAGTAAATTTACAACCCTAAATCACAAAGAGCTCTCTCTCTCTCTCTCTGCCCGAGTGTAATCTTAACAAGTCGTAATCAAAACTAAATGCTTCCGATTTGGAAGCAAAGCAACAACCCAAAGTTCAACTTCACGTGTTATAAGAAGAGTATGCAAGGTAGTAGAACTCCTCTTCATCACTTCACTTCGTCAACTAACAGAGGCCCCCATCATCATTTTCGCTCTACTTAGTCTAATCTCTCAAAAGCCATACTTTTATGCGGGCACACGCACGCATGCATATCCGCCTTTTCTCTTCATAGTTATGCCCCATCAAGCCATAAAAAGAGACCTTAATCATATATAGTCTCTTCCGTTTGACATTCTTTTAGACTGTCACCTCATGGGTCATCATTGGTGGAGTTGGGTTGTGGGTCTTGGCTTCTTGGTGGTGTTTGGTGGTGTTAATGGGTACCCGGAGGAGGATGCGGTAGCGCAGCTGCCTGGTCAACCAAAGGTTAACTTTAGGCAGTATGCTGGCTATGTTGATGTGGATAACAAAGCTGGAAGGAGTTTGTTTTACTACTTCGTTGAAGCCGAGCAAAATGCTAGTAATCTGCCTCTTACTCTCTGGTTGAATGGAGGTATCTCTCTCTCTCTCTCTCTCTCTCTCTCTCTCTCATGTTCATCGCAAGTGTTGCAAAATGACATGATCTTTGGTTGGATCGGAAAGTGAGCTTCAGCATACTCCTCCATTGTAACCTGCTGAAGGTTATGGCTTTGAAAACACACAATCTCTCCAAATTCTTATTTACTACCCTATTACTTAGTAAACCAGCCTCTGGTATATTCTCTATCATTTGGAGGAGTAGTGATCATAATGTAAAACCTATATTTTATTGAGTTGTGAATCTCGTTACAGGGTTGCTTTCACTCTTTGCATGAGATGCTTCTTCTTTTCCCTCTCTCTCACACATAAATTAGGACACTGTACAGGGAGGAATTATATAATGATGCAGTAAACACATGGTGGTTCTTTAATTGTTTTGTGTGTCTTTGCATAGCCTTTTCTCCTTTTGCCTCTCCCTTTCCCCCTTTTTTCCTATAATTGCTTTGCTTTCCTTGCAGAAAATGATATCTCATTTTCTAATCTAGCATTATCTTTCTCTTTTCACTTCCTTCTTATTATTCATTGCCCATTGGCATGCCTTTGAGCTAGAGCATTACAATGGAATCTGAACTTCAAATAGGATATGTGTATTTGTTATGTATACCATTTAAGTTGGGTAACTTTCGACGACTTCATTTCCAAGTCCATGAAAAACATATCATAATTTCCGAAGCATTATGTGCTGATATCATCGCAATAGGTGCTGATTAGTTTCCCATATCATTTATCTTTTTTATCTCTACAATAAAGGTCCAGATCAAGCTTCTTTTCGGAATTTGTAAATCGTAGTTGTTAGGATAGCATCTTACAAGTCTTGAAAGATAGATTTGCTGAAACTAATTTAGTCATGCACAATTGTTCAATCAATTTCCTTGTGAATGCTTTAAAAGTTGCAGTTCAACAAATCATGATCACGCAACAACAACAACAAAAAAAGGACCAAAAATACTGTAAATGACAGTAAATGATCGATATCAATGGTAGAGCACATAAAAGAAAAAAGCAACTGTGAAAGGTTACAATATTACTATGCTGAGATGTGTGGTAACTTTTAATCAATGAAAACCTTCATGTTCAGGGCCTGGCTGTTCCTCAGTTGGTGGGGGTGCTTTTACCGAACTAGGTCCCTTCTTTCCCAGAGGCGATGGTCGCGGTCTCAGGAGAAATTCGAAATCATGGAACAAAGGTTTGAATTTTCCTTGGCAATATACTTGACGCTGAATGATATATCTCATTAGTTGCAAACTGGTAATTTTTTGTGTCTTTATAGCTTCCAATCTCCTCTTCGTTGAGTCTCCAGCTGGAGTAGGATGGTCATACTCAAATACAACCAGTGATTATACTTGTGGGGATGAGTCCACTGGTAATGCGACGATCCTTAGTCCTATACCCACAAATTTATTATCGTATATATCACGTATGTACCCATGCATGACGATTCCTTGTAATTCAAGCATTCAACGTCCGTCTTTTGTTCTTGGGCAGCTAGGGACATGCTCAATTTCATGCTGCAATGGTACGATAAATTTCCAGAATTTAAGTCTAGGCCTTTGTTTCTTACTGGTGAAAGCTATGCAGGTATGCATGATCGTGTTAAGCTTACATTATTTTGCAATCTGTTTATTGTTTCAGAGAGTATTCTATTTTTTCCAAACTTTTTTCAATGAGGATGCCTATATTTCTCAATATCTATTCAAGTTTATTTTCAGATATAATATCTTTCTTTTTCATGTTAGTAACAAAAGCAAATTGGATGTTGTAGGGCATTACATACCGCAGTTGGCTAATGTTCTACTTGACTATAATGAACACTCGAACGGTTTCAAATTTAGCATCAAAGGAGTCGGTGTAAGTGTCAAGAATCGTACACTTTGGTCACTGAATGCTCTATGTGCAATACGTTATAACACCATTGTTTTTCTATTTTATATGCCGTTTGTATAGATCGGAAATCCGCTTCTCAGACTTGATAGGGATGTTCCTGCAACATATGAATTCTTTTGGTCCCACGGAATGATTTCGGATGAAGTAGGCTTAACTATAATGAATGAATGCAAATTCGATGACTATGTCTTCCCAAGCCCTCACAACGTGACCAAATCATGCAACGAAGCTTTGGCTGAAGCCAATCGCATTGTTGGCGATTATATAAATGTTTATGACGTGATTCTTGATGTATGTTATCCTTCTTTGGTTGAGCAAGAACTAAGGTTGCGCAAAGTGGTACGTACATTTTCTACCTTAGTTAGACACTCTTTATGCGCACACGAGTACATAAATTGTTCGTTGAATCATGTCTTTGATACAGGTCACCAAGAATAGTGTTGGAGTTGATGTGTGCATGACCGAGGAGAGGCATCTATATTTCAACCTTCCAGAGGTTCAAAAAGCTCTTCATGCAAATCGGACCAACTTACCGTATGGCTGGTCCATGTGTAGCGAGTAAGTACATGCAGATCTGTCGAAGTCTTGTTCACTATAAAGCATGAAGTACATGTTAGCATATAAAGTGTTGGGTTCATTCTTTAATGGCTGAAACTAAGAGATGGTAACTTGGATTGATATTAGAGAGCTAACTTAAGACTTGCCTTGCTTCGAAAAACTTCACAACAAAGTTTTGGATGCGTAGGACTAGATGATCTTCTTGCCCCCTTTTCCCTTTTTGTTTCTTTTATGGCACAGATCAGGAAATATTTTGACGTATTCTTCCCTTTGTGGACAGTGTACTGAACTACAATGAGGCGGACGGTGACACTGATATCCTTCCATTGCTGAAACGTATAATTCAACAACAGATCCCTCTCTGGATTTTCAGGTTTACTTTTCCTCAACTTATTCCATGATATCTGTAACCCATAAATTAAAGAATTGTGGAAATAAGCTAAATCATCCGTGATTCATTGTAACCGCAGTGGAGACCAAGATTCTGTCGTCCCAATGCTGGGCTCGCGAACGCTTGTTCGTGAACTAGCCAAGGATTTAAACTTCGACATCACTGTCCCATATGGAGCCTGGTTTCACAGAGGCCAAGTACTTCCCTATCTCCTTTCTTATTTGGTCATTAATTTGGTTCGAAATAATATCCAGAATCTTTGGTCGTTTTGTTTTTCTCTTCTCCATATACCTGTTTCTTATGTGAATGATATGATATGATGAGCAGGTTGGAGGTTGGCAGACTGAGTATGGAAATCTCTTGACATATGCAACAGTACGAGGTGCATCTCATATGGTACCATACGCACAGCCATCAAGAGCCTTGCATCTTTTCAGTTCTTTTGTGCATGGCAGGCGACTGCCAAACAACACACACCCTTCTATCGAGTGAAAGCCTTCAAGAGATCTTCGACTTGCATCTTCTGGTAGATCAATAATTACAGGAGAGTCATCATTTTTGCACTTGATTTGTTCTTGGTAATAACAAGAAAGCAGTGCTCAACTCGTATTGTTTCACAGAGGCCCGTGTCTATCTTCTTCCTCTTTTCTTTCTCCACCGGCTTGCTTATTCACTGCGTTAAGCATGATATACATTGTTGGATCCATTACTCGAGTTTTTGGATTTGATTCTTCTCGCTTGTATATTTATTCTTTTTTACAGTAGTGCAATTTGTGCTCCGTCTATTCGTGCTCTAGTAGTGGTGCACCTTGATTTGGTTCTCACCGGTTTGTTTCTAGACGTAAAATGGATGACTTGCATGTACTCGAGTAGGTTAAACAAAATATACATCGTTAGACTCGTCCTCTAAGAACTTAACCTTTTAGAACATATTGTAACTTAACGCTCAAGATACGCTTTTGTTGAGGTAAAATGCATATGATGACTCTAGAGACAAAGCTCTCATGACTAAAAACTGCAGCAAGAACTGTAACTACACATGGATGGGGGAAGTTTCATGCATTCGGTTTAAGTCAAGTTGCAGCAAATTTGGTGCCTACATCCTTTGACTTAAAAGATGCTGTAGCGGTAAAATAAATTGTTTTTGAGGGTCTGAAATGTGAATTTTAGCAATAGAGAGGTTACAACAATCCAGCCTTTCATTTACTAGAAACCGATATTGTCGCTAAATGATGTTAGTAATGCCTTTGATATTGTCACTTAGGCCCCATTTGAGGGAGCTTTTTTTTCCAGTTTTGGAAACTAGAAAAAAAAGTCGCATTTGGTAACCATTTTTTTTTCTTCTTCGGTTTAAAAAATCAGTTTTTAAACTGAAGAAGAAAAAAAAACTCCAAAAATGAGTTATTTTTTTCAACTTTGGTTTTTTTTTGAGACCACCACCCTCCCACCGACGACAGCCACCTCAGACGACCACCTCCGGCAACTACCGCCGGCCACTACCGACTGCCGGCGGTGGCCGGTGACCACTGTCGGCGGCCAGCGACCATCGCCGGCAACCACCAGCCACCGCCACGCCTTACCACCACCATCGCAAACCACCACAAAATAAAACTGGGTTATCAAACACCACAAAATAAAAACAGGGTTATCAAACACCCACTTGTTTTTGTAAAAAAAATTTAAGTTGCTCTTTAATTATTTTTTTTCAAAAACTGAAAACCAAAAAAAAAAAATTTGTCAAACAGAATCTTAGTAGTTGGAGACAAAAATTGATAGCATTTATTAAGACTAATTACTAAAATTTACAAAAGTGCCCATGTATTTAACGCCAAGGAAAATCATTTTGTAGATATTTAGACTCGCACTTACATTCTTTTTCTCTGTCTGTATGTTATACATGCGTGAAAGTAAACAAAAATTTCACTTACAGACTCTCATAAAAAAAAAAAAAAGAGGTTGCGAATATCTTTGAACAAATTGTTGGTGAACCATTTGCTAGACTAATTAATTATTGAAACTATGGACTATTCGGCTGCTAGACAGCTCCTTTAATTTGGCTAAAGCAACTACGTTTGTGACGACCCACCTCAGACTTCCAATGGACCGGCTTCTGTACAGTGGAAGGCTAAACATGATAGAAAATTTTCACTAAATCCATTTTAGTGATAAATAATCACTATAAATTTTAATATTAATGACAATATTTTTAGTGACAACTTTTATAACTTTTATCACTAATAATATTACTACATACTACATGTTACACAGCAGAGAATCGTTGACCTTGATTTTTAAGGTTGTCAAGTACTAATCCGCTACGGTCCACGCAAAAAAGTTTTGTGATGACTTACGAGTCTCCGATAAGAAACACTCGGAATTTGAATTCTTAGATGTAAGTGAGATGGCTGTAATAATACACTAATGGTCAATGGTCCCCAAAGAGTTATTACCTATTGACTTGCAATAATATGCATCTAAAATACCTATAGAACCTAAAATGTACAAGAACAATTAATGTATACAAGAACAAAGCCAAAATATAATATGTCATTTATAACCATGACCTGTCGACAGATTGTCTCCGATTGAAATGGATCCCGAGTAATTGAGAATATAACAGCTTAATTAGTCGCTAATAGCATATTTCTAGTGACAAACAAAATGCCACAAAAATGTGATATAGCGATTTGCTGCTTTGTATGACAAGGAATTTGAGTGTTCTTCTTACAAAAAATTTCTTTAGCGACACTTTTCAAGCACCGGATGAGGAACTTAATAAGGCCTCAACACGAAGATAGTCAGGGTGGTCCCTCCTACTTTCTGCAAAAACCTTTTCCCTTGCCCTCTTTTCAAGAAATACTGTGATGATAAATGTTTTATGAATTTATAAGTGAAACAGTGGGTCGGAACGGAATGTAAAAAATGAGAAAAATTTTAATGTGAAAATTATATTGCTGGACTTTTATTTTTTTTAAAGTCTTTCATCTCGTTAAATGTCACCCGTATTTTCCGCTACTTTATTTTAATCACCGTTACATTAAAAAATTTCTCGTAAAAGAACATTTATCATAAAAGAGGGAGGGAGGGAGAGAGATGAACCTACATGTCAAATACTTCAACCCTCATTTAGTAGGAACTGGAAAAGCAAATCAGTGGCTAGCAGACAAATCACATGCAATTTAGTTGACACATTGCCATCTCCCCCTTAATTGCTGCCAGCTTAAAATTGTGAAGCCTTGCAGCTAGCATCCACACACAATAACACGCTTACATAATTAAACAATTGTCTTTTCTTCTTCTTCATTCTTCTCCTTTACCTCCTCTTCATCAAACTTTCTTCTCCCTTCATACATATTCAGAAGGAAAGGAGAAGAGGAAAATATCACCAAATGGTTGTGCTTCTGCTGATGATCATTATGAGTTATGTTATTGGGACTTCAGAAGGCCAACTCAAAGTTGGGTTCTACTCGGATTCATGTCCGGATGCTGAGTCTATTGTTGGAGGCTTTGTTCGTGATGCCGCTCAATCCAACACCAACATTGCTGCTGCCCTGCTCAGGCTTCACTTCCATGACTGCTTTGTTCAGGTTTTGCCTTTTTTTAATTTCCCCTCTTGCCATCCTTCCTGTGTATTTCTGTGTAAAAGAGCAGCCTTGCGCGCGAGGCTCCATTGCTCTGGAATTGAAGCTGAGGAGAGTTGAAGTATATATGCAGTCTTAAGTTTCCCGTAAGCTCGTGAATAACTGATACGTGTGCGCTTGATTTGATTATCAGGGATGTGACGGGTCAATACTGATTGACAATGGCCCGAATGCCGAGAGACATGCATTTAGCCACCAAGGCGTCAGCGGTTTTGCAGTAATAGAGAGCGCAAAGGCGAAGCTGGAAGCCGTGTGCCCAGGTGTGGTTTCTTGTGCAGACATAGTGGCCTTGGCTGCTAGAGATGCTGTGGCCTTGGTATGTAACTCGGTTCCACCATTTCGCCGCAACCCCTTTTTTCAGTGGCAAAAGAGTCTCTAAATAAGGCGATATTTTTAGTAAAACATGAAAGTGGTCAAGAATCGCTTACAAAAATGTCACTAATTAAGAATACTTAACGACAATCTTTTACCGCTAAAGTCGGTTGCAATGTAACGTTTTTCTTCTTTTCCAATTTTGATATCTGAATATCTATGCGTGTATATGAGTGAGTTGTACATGGTTTTGGTTATTGAAATGTATGGCACAGACCAATGGACCAGCTTACCAGGTCCAAACTGGCAGAAGAGATGGCATGGTTTCAGATATGTCTCAGGCAGCTAATATGCCAGATATTAGTGATTCAATACAGCAACTCAAGTCCAAGTTTCTTGAGAAAGGCCTCTCTGAAAAGGACCTTGTGCTTCTCTCTGGTACTCGATCGCTGCTCTCTCTCTCTCTTTCACACACACACACACACACACGCAGGCATTGTGGGATTAAAGTTGGTACACATGCAAAGGGGTATGAACAAGTTACTAATTAAACATGGCGTCGTTGCTCTGAACTCCCTGCAATATTTAAGAGGTTGCAAGGTATAAGTGCAAGAAATTAAAGAAAGGGTGGTCACCTTGGCTAATGATCAAAGCATATAATTGGTGGGTAGCTGCATAAGTTAGCTGAGACATGATCATCAATAATTAAGTGAAGCCCCCATATATATATCTCCACCAAGTAGAGGCCATCATATACATATACAGATATACTTATCCACATGGTCATAAATTTGCATGTGCAAACTTATATGCAATTAATGTCATCACAATTACATAATTGGACAAAATATTCTACTTGAGTGAACTGTCCATTCTCTTTTGCTAGATTTGTTTGTCACAATACTAGCACGTTTGTTTCTATTCTTATAGAAGTTAGAAGTATGAGTGAAAGAAGAAAGTGCCTTCATTTGTTGAGAACCAGACTTGTGGAACTAATGGCATTCCTGGAAACACAAGATATTGTACTATGTTGTTGTTGTTGTTCTACCATGAATTGTGGTAATTGCACTAACGGCCTACAGCCTTTTACCTATTGGTTTTCAGCTGCGCACACGATTGGCACCACAGCATGCTTCTTCATGACCAAACGGCTTTACAACTTTTCACCAACTGGGGGTTCTGATCAGGCTATAAACCCCAGTTTCCTTCAGGAGTTGAAATCGACGTGTCCGCAGAACGGAAATGTGAATGTCCGGTTACCTATAGATCGTGGCAGCGGGGATACGTTCGATGACCAAATTCTGCGAAACATTAGGAGTGGTTTCGCGGTGCTACAATCCGATGCAAGGCTCTATGACGACGAGGCAACCAGGAGCGTGATTGACTCGTATTTCGGCTTCCTAAGCCCGCTGTTTGGATCGTCATTTGAGGCGGATTTTGCTGATTCAATCGTGAAAATGGGCAGCATTGAGGTCAAGACAGGTTCCCAAGGCACGATTAGGCGTGTTTGTGGTGCTTTTAGTTAAGAACATTGATTTGTACAACGATCGATGTTGGTGTCTCGTTCAAAATTTTGTGTTGATAGTAGTTAAAATTTGGATGCACATTCAGGATGTAAAACGTTCACACTATCAAATTGAAGTATTCAAGATACGTACAAAGCCATGCAAATAATATAACCACACTAATACTATGAGAGAGTGGGGTACGATCAAAGTACTATTCAACTCTAATGAACAAAGCAAATATGTGACGTTATCGTGATTGGACAATATGGATCTTTTCACTTTATGCCTCGCTTGTGTCTTACTCTGTAGAGTATATGCTTCATATCGTGATTGGACTATATGGATCTTTTCACTTTATGCCTCGCTTGTGTCTTACTCTGTAGAGTATATGCTTCATATCGTGCCTTCACTTTATGCCTCGCTTGTGTCTTACACTGTATGCCTCACTTTATGCCTCGCTTGTGTCTCCACTCCAATTCCACCCCAATATCATCGTAACAAAACTAATAGCGGCCTCGAAACTTTGAGATTTCTGTACGATATGACTAGGGTGTTCCAAATAGTTACTAAGATACAAATTAGCATGAAATTTGTCAAGCCTTCTTATTTGTTCTAGGAACAACTGAGAAACTCCGCCGCCTGCAATATTAATAGCGGCTTCGAAACTTTGAGATTTCTGTAAAATATGATTAGGGTGTTCCAAATGGTTTTAATTAACTAAGATACTAGTTAGCATGAAATTTGTCAGCCTTCTTATTTGTTCTAGGAACAACTGAGAAACTTCGCCACCTGCGGGAGTTTTGCTGCAGTCTTAGGGAACAAAATCCATTAAAGAGCTAGCATGCAAATTGCCGCAAAGCTTTTGGCCTTCTCCAAAAAGGTTTACTGTCAATAGTTGGATAGCCTAGTGGCCAGGTTTCTATGCAACTCATGTGACTCAACCTGTCCTGGCCTCTACTTTCTCAGTGTATAGAGATGAATCGCCTAACAAAGGTAAAATTGGTAATCACGAGGGTCCTTGAACTGCTCTAACTTTTGTCTTATGAGTTATGAGAAACTTGTGACTAACGCCAAATACAGTCACTTGACCATCTCGATCTATCTCCGTTGGAACGAAAAATTATGAGAGAATTGATATTTTCACTTTAATATTCTAGTGAATTAACCTGTCACTGAACGCTATTTTGAAGTGATTTAATTTAATTTTAGAGTGATGTGACTTGCATAGATTGAAGTGTCGAAGATAAATTTGAAAAAAAAAAATTGATTTCTAAAATTTACGTCGAAGATATTCTCTAATAATATTAAGGTGTAGCAAGTATTATTTGCACAAAATTGAAGCGATGCCAGTGTAGCAAGTAGGCAAAACCATTATAAAATCCATGACAACAAGACGCTAGTATTTGGTTCGTTCAAGCGAAAAAAGAAAAGAAAAACTTGAGTGTTACGGTAATAGATATGAGTGGGGCAAGCAACGGATAAGTGAAAGGATAATAATTCTCTTGACCTCCTATTTTTTGAGAATCCCTCCATCTTGTTACATCTCACCCGTCAGTTATACTACGTCATATCTATCACTGTTATCTTTTTTAGAATTTTAACTTTTGTTATAACGCAGCCTCGCACATAGTAATCTACTTAACCACGGTCAAATGCATTGTTAGCTCTGTTGAATTTGGAACATTCTCTAAATTATAGTTACTCTGTAGCCTTTTCATTCAGCAAGGCCCAGCTTTTTCCTTCTTTATTTCCTAGTGATGAAGATATAAGAGAGAGAGAGATAAAAAAAACATTAAAGGCACACCTTGACTGCAGTGCAAATTACTTTCAGCGACAAAATTAAATCTACACTGGTTTACACCAAAATTTTAATGGTGACCAGTCTATGAACCTTTGACACGATCCAAATGCTTGGACACCAAACAACCTTAGCTTCCTTTCAATGGATCCAAGGTCTAAACTCTGACTGCCATATGTCTCGTCAACTTCCATAGGGATGCTCCAGTTTACCATGCTGAAACAAAGGAAGACGTATGGTGAGGGAAATTTTGACAATGAGGAAAGCCTTGGGAAGGAAAATTGTGTAAAAATAGGGAGGAAAGAGAGAGAAAGTAGAGGGGAAGAAGGAGCTACATTCAGCCCATCTTCTGCTCTTCTCTTATTTCTCATGTTTTCCTTCCCTTTCCATTCTACTCTCAGAATAACGAACAACCCATCAGAGAATAACCATTGGGGACCTCTCCTCATTTATCTTTTATGCCTATTTCGGATACCATAATCAGCATTCAAGATCCAATTGTGCTCAATTCTTGTCTGAAGCAGGTACGTTATCATTTCCTATTGCCATCTTACGCATATCATGTTTTGTGTTTAGGATTTGTGTTCGCGCGGCGAAAACATTCATTGCAAGGGTCGTAACGTTGGCATGGTACAACCGCTGTTACAAAGGTTGTCACAGCATGCGTATAATGAAATTGTATGGCAAGCACATGCATGCATTTAACAGATCTCCTAATCAATCGATTTTCTCATTTTTGTTTCAGGGTGACGCTTGCTTCTCATTGAATAGCTACTAGTACGAACCGCTGAAGATTGAATGGCGCCGAGCAAGTTCAAAAAAGCCATCGGAGCGGTCAAGGACCAGACTAGCATAAGCCTAGCCAAAGTTGGGAGCAGTACCTCCCTATCTGACCTCGACGTCGCCATTGTCAAGGCGACCCGGCACGAGGAATACCCTCCCGAGGAGCGGCACATTCGCGAGATCCTAAGCTTAACATGTTACTCGCGGGCATACGTGGGCGCATGCGTTAGCACAATTTCCAGGCGCCTCACCAAGACCAAGAATTGGGTCGTAGCCCTGAAAGCACTCATGTTGATCCAACGGCTCCTAAACGACGGTGATCCTGCGTACGAGCAGGAGATTTTCTTCACGACAAGGCGAGGAACCCGCCTTCTCAACATGTCCGACTTTCGTGACACCTCAAAAACGAATTCTTGGGATTACTCTGCCTTTGTTCGTACGTACTCTCTGTACCTCGACGAGCAGCTTGAGTTCAGGATGCAAGGCCGGCGGGGGAAACGTAGTGCTTTTTCATACGATGAAGAGGACGAGGAGCCCGGCCCAGGTGCTATGACCGTCAGAGCGACACCGGTGCGTGAAATGAAGAACGAGTACATATTTTCAAGGATTCACCATTACATGCAACTCCTCGAACGGTTTTTAGCTTGTCGACCAACAGGTTCGTTTTACATACACGATGATGAGGCACATTCCACTTTCATTACCATTTTTCCTTCTCATTTCCTTCCTTCGAATCTTGGCGCCTTAAATTCTTGAGAAAAATGAATTTTAAACAAACGAAAAGCAAGAGCTGTTTTAGATTTTATGGTTTCACTTACCAGCATTTGCTTTTTCATGTCAATAATTTTCATAGTTTTCGTCTCGGCGCTGAAACAGGTTCAGCTAAGAATAACAGGGTTGTCATTGTGGCTCTCTATCCGATAGTGAAAGAAAGTTTCCAGCTATATTATGACATAACAGAAATAATGGGTATCTTGATTGATCGGTTCATGGAGCTCGACATGTCCGACTCTGTTAAGGTTTACGAGATCTTCTGCCGTGTTGCAAAGCAGTACGACGAGCTAGACATGTTTTATGGGTGGTGCAAAACTGTAGGGATCGCTCGCTCTGCTGACTATCCTGAGGTTGACAAGATTACGCAGAAGAAACTCGACGTTCTGGATGAGTACATACGAGAAAAATCAGTAACGGCACAAAATGGGAAGCCAAAGTCCGTGGAACCCAAGAATGAGCCAGTAAAAGAAACAAAAGAGGCAGAGCCTGAGGAAGACATGAATGCAATCAAAGCATTACCACCACCAGAAGGCTTTCCTGAGGAAACGGAGAAAGAGGAGATGAAAGAAGAGGTGGAGGAAAAGAAAGAGGAAAAGAAAACACAAGAAGTAGGAGATTTGTTAAACTTGGGAGAAGATGCGCCAACTACGGAAGAACACGGGGATAAGTTGGCTTTAGCTCTATTTGATGGTGGACCAGCAACAACTGCTGCTCCCTCGACGAATACTAATGCATGGGAAGCTTTCCAGAATGAAACGGGAGATTGGGAGACGGCACTTGTTCAGTCTGCAAGCCACTTGTCAAACCAAAAGGCAACTCTTCCAGGTGGGTTTGATATTTTGATGCTTGATGGCATGTATACACAAGGATCTACAGCGGCGGCGGCGGCTTCCTCGGGTTATATAGCTACAGGAAGTGCTAGTAGCGTTGCATTTGGATCAGCCGGAAGGCCTGCAATGCTGGCATTGCCGGCACCTCCTCCACCTGAAGGTGGAACCACCACGACACCAGGAGGTGACCCATTCGCAGCCTCCCTTGCAGTGGCACCACCGCCATACGTGCAGATGTCGGAGATGGAGAAGAAACAAAAGTTGTTAATGGAAGAGCAGCTCATGTGGCAGCAATATGCAAGAGATGGGATGCAAGGACAGGTAGGATTAACAAAGGTACAACCAAATGTCTATCCATACAACACGGAAGGATACACACGCAGTTACTGAGGCATTAATACATAGTCATATACTTGTAATGTGTATGGTCAATTTTTTGAGAGGTCTAGGGTATGAAATGAACTGCAACTGCAGATGCACATTGTAAAAGCAGTGGAAAAGCTGTCACTCTTCTAAGTTTCTGAATGTTTTCAAAAGAATTGCATAACCTTTATTAAGGGAGCAGAGCCTCGGTTTTGAACCTTGCAGTATATGAGTGTGACAAGGATGACATGTAATCAACAGTGTCAAGCATACTCTTGGTAGTATTTTCCAAAGCTAATTGTAATCTTCAGTGTCTTTTTTGGCCCCCTCCTTTGACATGACCAGAAAAAGAAAATCCAGATTTAGCCATGTATCATGTCAAATGTCATATAACTGATTGGAGAGGGTATTAGCAATCTTTTCCTGCCACTGGATAAAATGTACTACTATGACTATAATCAATATAGTAAACGAAAAATTACGGAAATGCTGTTAATAGTACTCCCTCAAGTAAGCCTATCTCTTAGAAGTGAAGGCATAAACACACTAAGTCTCTAAAGCAAACATGGTGGTCCATGGGAAATACGGTTTAGTCATTCTTTTTCAGAAGATAGATGGAGATGGCTTAGAGCTAAAGCATAACTTAAGGTGAAAGAGGAATCTGGAAAATACTTCTTCTGTTTGAGCTGATATCCAACATGTATGACAGGGGGGCTACTTGGGCAAATGGACAAAAAAGACTCAAGGAAGAGCACCGAAAGCTTGGAGACAAACTAAATCCAGTATATGCAAGTAAAACTCAATGAAAGAAAGACAATGCTTATTGGCACATGCAAAAATTACGAAAATTCTGGGCATGTTAATAATTCACAAGTCAAACATATGATGCATGGTGAATACAGATAAACCACTGACCATCGATTTTCTCAAACACATTTGTGACGAACTGTCTTCCCCAGCTGCTACCCTTTGTCTTAACCATTTCGGTGCACGTAACATACCCTACATCACCTCTAACATGAACCTGAACATCCTTAACCTCAATGCCTAACGGGAATTCATAATCTGCCCACACAAACTCCCAGCTTCCCATCACAAGGTCATAACCAGATATGCCACTCACACCAGGGTGCACAACACATACATTTTCTCCCTTTGACCATAGGGATTGCATAGCAGCTAGATCCCCATGTCGAAATGAGTTGTAAAATCGAGCATTTGCTGCTAGAACTGAAGCTTTGCTGTTTTCCTGGAGAACTCGAAGACTGTCCCTAAGTTTTGCTGCTTGGGCATAGTTCTCCTCTTGAATGGCGGTTTGCAATTCGTGCTCTAATGTCTGCTCGTTTAATAATATGCTTTCACCACTTGCAGTTTCCTCCACGCCGTCGCTCTTAACTTGGCATGGTTTGGACAAAAATCGAGAGGAAGCTAGTTTATAAGGTACTGCACTGCACAAATATGAAGTTAGACCAGACCATTGTGAGGGACTAACGTGGAAACTATAATATAATAAACGATGCTAAGTTGCTCCTCCACAAAAATTCAAAAATCATGTACAGCCCATTAGGAAGCATACTCTGAATCGCCTTCGAGCAAGAACATATCATAACCTTTACAAAGTTAGTTACTAACGCTGTTGTAATTATCAGAATCCTAGAAACATAAGACTCGCATTAACTCTGACAGATTTACTGTCATTTTTCCTGCTACTACAATCTACTTTGATTGCCTAGCAATTGTGCGTCGACTGCGTGGTGCAATTGGATCAAATTGCGCAAATATAACTGTAGATTTCACTTCATCAATCTCTCTCTTTAAGGTACAAACACTTGGGTTTCAGTCTTTTAGCTGATCAAGTATTACAGACAGACAAACAGAGCACTGCTTCCATTTCATAATCAATCACCCTTTAACATTTTGAAACCCTTTAGCTTGACAACCGAACATCTAAACGTTGAACGAATTCGAAAAGGCAATCACTGACCAAATACGTATAACTTGACAAGTCAAACTATTGTAACAGAAATATTCAGTTTTTTTCCTCGAACTAATGCAAAAGGTTAAGGGGGACAAGAACTACGAAACTGAGAGGAGTATCGAAAAAGAGAAGAAGCTTAGAGAGAGAGAGAGAGAAGTGAGATACGTACATGGAAAGAAATGGGGATACCTTCTTTGGATGCAGTTGGCTTCTGTGAGGAATATTACCGGCAAAAGTGGTGGACGTCGTAATTGTGTAAGGTGAAGCGAGTGATGGGGAAGCTGAGGACTGCATTTCTGAGACAGAGAGAGGAGGGGTGGACTAGGGTTTTAGGGTCAAAGATGATAGGCCAGAGAAGATGGAAGAAAAGTGGAAAAGGTAAAACATGGCTCCCTTTGATAACGTTTCTTTTTCCAGTTTTGTAAACTAAAAAAAATAAATACGTTTTTTCGTTTCTTTTTTCTTCAATTTTGAAAATCAATTTTTAAAACATGATTGTCTTCCAAAAAAGAGTTTTCGATTTTCAGTTTTGATTTTTATTTTGAGAACACCACCCTCCCACCGTCGACGACACCGGCGGCTGGCCACCACCACCGTTGGCCACCGCCAAGACCCACCGCAAACCACCACAAAAAAAAAATCAAAATAAAAACTGAGTAATCAAACACCCAAAAGAAAAAAACTCAAAATAAAAATTGAGTGATCAAACACCAATTTGTTTTAGCAAAAAAAAAAAATTTAACTGATTTTGATTTTTGTTTTTTGGAAACAGAAAACCAAAACCGGAAGTGTTACCAAACACTACCTAAAATAAAAAAAGAACAATTCCGCTGCCAGGATTCGAGCCTGGCGACAGTGAATTGAACCCGAAATTAATCCACTTGTTCAAGAAAAAATTTACTACCGACACTGTCATGTATAGTAACAATTAACCTCGACCTTTGGTATGTTTGGCCAACGATTATGATTGAAACACAAATAATGATGACTATTTTAAAAGGTCACCATAAATTCCAATCTTCCTCCGATTTTAGTTTTACCTTCTCATCTATGTTCACTCTCTTCTACCAAAAAGGTTTTGAGGAATTTCTCCTCCTTTGTTTCGTAAAGTAGAAAACTGAAAAGGCAACATGCATTTCTACACATAAAAAGTCAGTGATCGTAGAGACAACTCTTCATAAACTCACGTACAACATGTAGTGACGTAAGTAGGTAACCATAAATTACGTCTTAAGGAAAGCGATGATGTAACGCGCCTTAATGTTTCATCACGTCTGAAGCGGTTGGCAACAATCACCCGCCAACAAATATAGCGAAAAATGTGAATCCACCACTCCCTCTCCTCGCCAAATATTTTGATCAAAAAAGCACTTTCTTATACCCAAAAGTTAAAACTTAAGAAAATGATTTTACACTGGGTACATTGTAAGAATGAATTGCATCACTCATAACCTCATTATTACACTCTGTTGGAAACGCTTAATTAACATTTAACACTAGCTTTGTGACAACATATCTTTACAGATGATGATGATGATGATGGACGAGATAGAGCAATTCTTCCAGTCGGTACTTCATCTTTCTCCAAGGTCGTCCTACCAGAAGTATGTGCGCAGAAAAGGTTCGTAATCTTGCTCCAAATTTACAGAGGTTAGGACTCAAACAGCTAGAACACAGCTTTCCAGGTTTGGCAATCGGATTTCCGTCCGTTTCTTTATGGAGACGCCCAAACTCATTCCAACAGTAACTAAGGTCTCGAGTGATCTTGCGCTATTTGCCAAGAGGTCCTCATCTATCTCTATTGTATCCTGCAAAATCTCTCATAAATGAGTGATGGTCAAAAAAATGGAACTGCCATAGAAAGCCTGAAGGCATGCACGTTTTTTTACCGGTTGAAGGAGAGTATAGTAGTTAAAAAAATTGCCAGTTCGAAGAAATCCAGATGGCCTTTCACTATGCAACAGAGATTCTACTCGATGTAAAACAAATACTAAGAAAACAAAAGTGTGTTTCGATGAAGGGTAGCACAGACAAACATGTAAACGACTTAAAATCCCTGCTTTTTAAGACTAGTGCAAAAGGAAAAAGCAAGTAAATCTATAACTACTTAATGCGATAGGGGTGCTTGGATACTAACCTTCTCAAAGACGCAAATGACAGTACTTCCACCAAATGAGAAGTATCCAAACTGTACGTTGAACAGATCATATCAAAAACATAAGAAAATCTACAAACAAGCCCGAAGGATAAAGTCATAAATTGTGAACCTCATCTCCTTTCTGGACATGGTCTCCTTCCTTTTTGTTGAAAGTGATGCTGCCGACCATTGTCGCTCCAATTGCAACAAATGCTACCTGCATTTAAATTGGACGACACATTGTGATTGAACGAGTGTTACATATGTTGGAAATATAATTGTTACTAGGGCTTGGCAATAAATTGAACATTCTAACACGAATAAGTCGCCACCAGAGGACATATGAAGCAAGATTGATCGTAATCAAACATGGAGGCCCTCAATTACTGCAAAAAGTGGGATAACCAAGGGTTGCTTAACAGACAGACACGTCTTCTAATTGAAAGATGAGGATTAGCTCTATCCTATCAGCCCTCTTGGCATCCGTGTTTATGGGACAAGCTTTAGTAATAATACGAAGACCGATTTATTCTATATGTCACTAGCACCGCACACCTTGAGATACTGCTTGAAGATTTGAAATATTCACCTAAATATGAAAATCATTTTGACAGATAAAAGTGTCGACTCAAACTGCCTATCCCGATGTGCTACCTTGGAGTAAACTAAGCACCAAGATAGTAGCGTGTGGCATCAGAAGGCATCATGAGGAAATTGGAAAAGCAAAATCCTTAGACTAAACGATATAAAAGAAAACAATCGAAAATAGTGTGGTTAACTACAGAAGATGATAAGACCCAGGCACCATACTATATGATTGTTTTTAGGTTAATTTAACCATGACGCTTGAGACATCCAAGTCATCACATATGTTCCGCACTTATCATATATGTTGTGGTGAGTTGAGAAAAATCTCTTTTAACTTCACAGATCTCGAGGAGCCATTATTTATTCAGAGGGTAATGCTGCCAAGAAAATAATGTCCAACTGAAACTAAAACATGGAAGTGTTTATGTTGTAGAAGAGCAAGACACTGGCTCACTAAGCAATTTCTCATTCATGGAAAGAGTGCTGAAGTTAAAAAAAAATTATTACGTCTAATTACTGGCATGACAAACCTTTCCAAAATCAGCTGTTGAAATTATACACACAGTCCGCTTATTCTCTGTAAACACATTGCAGTACTTGCTATTCACGGCAATGGGATTGACCTTGAAGATAACAATAGGCAGCAAACAGGAGAAGGTGAAGGTAAGCCAAAATGGATTGCAGACATTTGAGCAAAACATTCTTGTCACGGAAATCAAGCTGTAGTCTGTACATACCGTATATAAGCATCCAGGTATGTTAACAAAATGATCAATCATACCGGAAACTGGAAAATGGAAACGGTGATAATCCTGCAATAATTTGAAGAAATGGAACTTCAAAAGTAGCATTGGGAAATTTAATTTTAAGATCCTTTCTGAGCTACGCAGCAAAGATAAAATGCACCATTCCATACCTGGGGTGCCAGTCGAAATATAACCAATGTTCCATCAATGAAAGCAGAGCACTCTTCTTTCCCCAAAAGACCTTGGATGGAAAACTTTCGACCCTAAAAGCAACAAGATCCCAGAAGATTATGTCCATACAGAAACTAAGATAAAAGGATATCTAGGAATCTTGAGCAGTTTGGAGATTTCAAGAACTTCTACAGCTGGGTTTTATCACTGCAAAGCAAGTATTCTTGTTTTCTATGAAAATCCCATTAAGAAGATGAAGCCCTTTCCTGAATGTTTACGGTTTATCATATTCAATTGGGTAAGAGCAAGACAACAAGATCAGATCGTGAAATCTAGCATGCCAAGAATCCCCAGAGGGACGGTGGCAATATTGAGTGTTTACTAGGAACCTTATCAGGAAATCAGTGTATGTGATGGTTTTGCAAGTTAAAACAAACATATAAACAGGAAGTGAAGTTATCGGGAATTGCAATTTCGAACTAAAAAGCTTTGATTAACAGAAGATACTAGCAAACTAAAACTATAAGAGCTATTGACGAAGTTTAAATGTCAAGCAAAAGCCTTTGGGGGTTAAAAGTGTTATATGGCGCTACTGTTGTTAACTAAATGTTTTATAACAAGGCTTTTTATTTAGAAGCATTGTCTAACAAGGATTCATAAGCTACAGGATATCCGGTAAATGCCAAAGGACTGTGGATCTACTTGTAAGAACAAAGGTGACATTTCAAGTTGTATCATATACTGGACTAAAGTCACATCATATAGATAAAAACTTTAGCAGGGTAGATGAACAAATATTATTACATAGGATAAGGTACTTAAAATGTACTCAAGTAATCTCAAGGAAGCAAGTTTTCCTCAGAACCTGTGCCAATCTTTTCATCATCACTCTGTTCCCAGTCCACTATCAAGTTTTTCATATTCATCATTGTCTTCATCGGTCACATCATCAGTTCCTTATTCCAAGTCATCAGAAGATGCGCTTTCAGCATCATTTGCTTTCCTCTTTTGAGAACCTCATCAATCTAAACCAAGTTAGTGCTGGGCTCCTCATCACGTGCAAAAGATTTCCCAAGACAGTTTGTGTATTTGGTCAAAGAAGACCCCTTATGGTTTCCAGACTCAGAAAAAGGTATCCCACTGGGTCCAAGGGAGATTATATGGAGGACTTGAGAGGTATCAGAGGATGTAAAATCTGATTAATGATGAGCTACGACGCAACTATGAGGTTGGAGAAAGTACAGGCACGGGATGGTGTTGATACCAAGGAACACACACCTGTAGGATTGAGGTCTGATACAAACCAATATAGAATCAGATGCCTAAGGCATGTGAAAAAGAAACAGGAAGCGAAGATACTCGCAATAGATCCGCCATTGCCTGAACAACTTGACTCAAGCAAACCTAATAAACCCATAAATTCTCAACCATTAATAACCTAAGTTGGCATATAAAATCCAAAACAACACCTAAAAAATTACAAAACAAACCTCTGTGATTTCAACTTTGCGAAACTCTCTGCAACTGATAAAGAATGC
Source organism: Escallonia rubra (assembly GCA_033065855.1). Classification (NCBI taxonomy): domain Eukaryota; kingdom Viridiplantae; phylum Streptophyta; class Magnoliopsida; order Escalloniales; family Escalloniaceae; genus Escallonia; species Escallonia rubra. The sequence goes on along the minus strand of JAVXUO010001022.1, from coordinate 234,922 downwards.
ATTTGGTGTACAACTATGCGAGAAGACTCGAAGAACACTGACAAATGAACAAAACAATAGCCAACTACGAGGAGGGAAAGCAGCGGTCTTAAATAAAAAGATCCTTCTCAACCGCGGCCAAAGGGCGTCCAAGTCCGATTTTCAAGCCCCCAAATCCCTCGCATGGAGCCATTCACTCTGGCGATGCTACTTAGAAAGATAAGGGTTTAAGATGTGAGAAAAAGGAAAAGAAGAAAGAGAATCATAACAAATGATAAAAGCATTCTTTTGTAAGCCACTATCCTATTTGGTACCCGTCAGGAGAGAATGCAATGAGGGATAGAATGCAAGCAAAGCACACAACACACATCGACAACAAGTAGGCACTCGAGTCTCATTTTTTGGTTTTTCTTGCTGTTACAACCAGTCACCTCTGTCTCGTCAGTCACCACATCATGCTTTAAATGATCCTCAATGAAACCCCATAAAGCATCCATCAGTGTTGGCATATATTTCTAATTTGCAAATATTGCTCCATCAAAAGTTTGTCGAGCCTGTGAGGCTAAAAGTTTGTAAAAGGAACTCTGACATTAATGTTCTTCTCAAAGAAAATTTAGATGGTGAATAGTACATGATACCTTAATCCAAAACCTTCGGCTATCTTCAGCAGTTCTGAATGCTATTAAACGACTATCAGCAGCACATACAGCAACATCATCACGTTCCATGCATGCAATCGGTCGTGCCCCAGGTTTTAACTCTCTAATGAAAAATTCGTTAAATGTCTGCACAAAGCGATTAAGAGCTCAACTGACTGTAGGACAGACATTGCACACGTTACACTGATGAAAATTGGACACAAATTCCAAGTGAATGAAATTGAGACTCCATAATTAGAAGATAGTCTATACTCCTATCAAAAGTAGGACTGCAAAGCAAGCGAACTATTGAAAGTCCAATTCTGCACTTGGTAACAAACAAGAAGATGCATGTAGGATTATGTTTAATTGTGGGATTCGTACTAAAAGTAAGTTGGAATGGGCCTGAAGTATAAGGAGGATGAAAGAAAGTTACGGTTTTAGATGCATAGAGTAAAAACCAATTATCATGTGCAAAACCTATTCTTGTGGCTCCTTCTGGTTTTGGGGGCTATAGCTCAGTTGGTAGAGCAACTCGTTTACAAAAGGCCGTAACCTTTCAGTCGAGCCACTCTATTCCGCTCCCTTGCCCACCAAAAGGAAGAGGGGTTCTAGTGGAAATAACTGGTACAAGCGATGCTATAGGCAACACATACACAACCATAATCACACGCCTCGAAAGCTTGTCTTGCTCATTGCTGTACTGTTCTTAGCAAAACGAACTCGTGTTTAATACCTAACGTCATTTTTTACTTATCTTACTCCTAAAGCTCGAGAATTATCTCTGTATTACAAACAATTTACTTTAACTCAATACAACTAATAATAATGGAATATTCTGCTTCTACATTGGACTTAATAAAACCCAGACCCAGGGTTACCTATTGCTTGAAAAATTGGTTGGTGGAACTTCGACAAATCACTTTGTCACTAAGATTAATATCGGAGCAACCATAATTCAATAACTTAAATCAATAACTAAGTTTCTTTCTAGACATAACAACCGAAGCAACAGCCCCGCTCTTGGGATCGTTAGCAGAGTCTAACAAGTCTAGTTCCGTTGCTCACCCTTTTTATGTGAGGAAATGTATCACACTCCCAACCACCACCACCACCATCCCTAGTGCCAGCCAGTATGGACCATTACCCGACTCACCCTTCGTTTCCCCCAACATCCTTAAGATGGGATATTACCCGGGTCTGCATTCATTTACCCAACTAACAGAAACCTGACGCAACTGATCCAGCCCCAGCCTTTTTTGAATCGGCTCCTAATCCAGTTAAAACAACCCCGAAAAACCATAATGCATTGCCTCCCAAGAAGGTACTCTCATATTTCCACAGGGTAATGGAGTCTCACAAAATGGACCAAAGCCTACACAACCCACAGATTCTATCCCAGTTTGGGGTGCTTCCTGGGTTGATAAAAAGGGTTCACGGAATGTGTTGAAAAGGGAAAAAAACAAAAGAAAAGTGTATATCATCCAAGGATGGAGAAGAAGTTTCAAGATCACTAGCGTAACAATTCTTTCACGCAGTTAAAGTTTTACTGAGATGGAGGATACCTTTCAAAAAAGAAGATGGAATTATTACATAGACAATCAAAGAAAGGAGTTAGGTACCTACAGATCGCTGGACAAGCATTTTAGAATGCATTCTATATCAGATATTGAAGACCCTACCAAAGAACTCCATGAGTACCTATGTGTCCAAGTATTGATATATGCCCAAAAATTCACCATCACTCAACAAATTACTCTCTTATTACAATAATTAATTATGAGTCGGTTGACATCACAAAGAAAAATGAATATGCCTAAGAAGATCCTGCCTAGGAACCCAGGAGCACTAAAGTAATGTTGAAATAAGACAACAGCAATGATCCGATAAACATTTGATAACTATCTCTCTACTTGCAAAAAAGTAAAAAGTGGTGACGTGAAATTTTAAGATTCAGTTTTAAAGAAACTCGCTATGTGAAAGTATATTATCCACGTCATTTCAATGAACATGCAACCTCCCTCAAGGTTACTGACCTTAAAATGTTCCAGAGGGTACTTAACTTCAGCCATAATGATTTGATCCTACATAATCAAATTAAAGGAAGGCTATTAGAATAGCAATTGCAATGTGAGCCATCAAAAACAATCATATATATATCACCAATTTATGGTAATTAAACCAGAGGAAACATATAGATGAAAGAAGATTAAAGTGGCTATTAAAAACCAATTTATAACAACGAAGCATATAATGAGCATTTAGCAGATTTGGTTGTTAATATACAACCTGAACAAGGTTGAGAGCATTTTCTGTTTATTCCATGATCGAATCCTACCAACGCTAATTCTCTACTATGTCGTCATACATTACGGTAGCATGCCTGTAATTGCCAAACAAAAATTCATGTGATCAAGCCTAATTTGCATAAAATACTCAGTTAAGCTGAAGTATCTTTGACCCTTCAAGCTTATGCAAGTACACCCTAACTTGATCACTCAATGGTTTGGTACTCTCTTGGGCACTATAGGTGCCGAACTTAGTGCCAAAACAAACATCAGATGCCGACCAAAATGAGATGGATTCACTGACGTGACAGATGAAGAAAGTGAATTGATACTTGGGAGAAGGTAGCTAAAGCTTAGGGGGCACAACAGTATGGAAGGAAGTGAACGACCAAGCCATCGAAAGAGCAACGGAGTGACGCGGATTCACCTTCCTCCCAGCACTGGTTTAGGCGAAGGGCGCAGGCAAAAGTACTAAATCAATATGTAAAAATCACGTTGTGCTGCCAGAACGGGCTTATAAATGTCTTTTACCGACCCAGCAGGAGGATCAGATGCTACTCCTCCCTCTAAAATCTTCAGTTGACCTGTCAGTAATTGTTGATCTTCATTTCACATGACATAGCATTCCCTGATAACTCCCTCACGACCCACCTTACAAACTATGAGAGATATGCCCGCTCGTGGTTCATTCAAATTCCAATTTTCCTTCATCCAGATTAACCAGAAAGTAGAAGATTACTATAACATACGCACTTTAGAGTTTAATCGCTTAACTAACCAGGGAATAGTGGAGACTAGCAGATGAAGTGCAACACCTAGTCCAGACTGTGATCAAATTTTTTAAAAGGTAAGAAAAGTTGGAATTGTTTAAGGGAAAAGGTTTTCCATAAAACAGATATAACTTTATTTTTTTCATCGAATGTTTAGGCATATTTGGCATGATAATACACTCTCATCCTATCATCCTATATACTTCACTCGCCAAGCACAATTACCATCTCACAGAAATGAAACCTAGCACATCCAGAATGCAGGCCGTTCCAATCAGTAAATAACCACCAAGTCACCAACCTTTCGCATATTAGAACAAGTTGGGGCTAGATCCACACCCTTTTGTCACGAAAAGATGCATTAGTGGCATTTTAGGAAACTTTAGGGACAGAAGGGCGTGGATTTAGCCCCACCAAAAAAAAAGTCATTGATAAAAAAAATTACAAGGCAAACTAGAAAGTGCCGAGAATATATAATCCCCCCAAAAAATGATTCATGAATATAATGAGCGAAAATCATGATAATAAATTTCCTAAAAAGAGTTTTCGTACCTTAAAAAACTCAACAAACTTTGGTATGTCTTCAGCAGATTCAACTGAATTCATTTTCTTGCCCTGCCTCTCAGAAAGGCTTTGCAAGAGCTCTTTTGCACCTGCATCCAATTGGAGCACGACACCATTTGTAAACATCAGATGCGTGATGACAATAAAAGATAAGGTGAACTTCGTCTATTAAACAAAACACAATGTGCTGAGCAAAATGATTGAAGGTTTTATGGATGTTAAACATGATACCTCATTAACTGATGATTTCACCCACAACAGAAACACGTGGTTTACTAAAAGTCATTTAGAGAAAGGGAGGGATATAGTGCTAACAATCACTACAAAAAGGTTTTCTATAGTGATTATCTACCTTTCCTTAGCACGAAATAAGAACATACCTGTGTCCAGAAGACCAAGCCCAATCTTAGATTGGTAAATCGCTCTCATTGATAAAACAATCTTTCCATCAATTATTTCGTCCACTAGCCTCTTTGTCTTTCGATCAAAAACCTAAACATCAATGTAGTGACCAAAACACCATATCTCATGAAAATCTGTCTAATATTAGTGGTACATCTCATGACATCAAGAATCGATGTAAGAGTCCCAACAGGACTGTGCAAATGAAAACATACATATGAGTATCTCTATATATACTTATGTGCAAAATGGAGACGCATCAGTGGTCGTCCACATCACCAACACAGAGCTCAGGCCACTCCCTTTCACGAGTTCTAGTAGCGGATTATGATTTTCTACAACGATAGGCTTGGATGCTATCTTTTCAAAGACATCTCGGAACAATCTGCTTCTAGTAGTAGCGGACGGTGAGAGAAGCATCAATTTAGTCCTTGCTCCATGAAACCAGGTTGTCAATGGCTGAGTTCTCATTAAGTTCGGTCAAGAATGGGGCCAATGGAGATCTGTCAGACTCCTGTTATTGAATCGTCGTTCAATTCGACCCTGTTAATAGATCTTAGGTTGACTACATAGAGTTTTTTCAGATCAAAGGTTTTCAATTTTGTTCCTTCACTCGCAAAAAACTTTCTCAGCCAACAAAGAAAGACACGTGACATTAAAACCAATATTCATTAAATTAAAGAAATTTAGATGCTCAAATCTTGTAAACCAAAGAAAAATATAAAAGAAGGCCACAATCTTGTTTTCTGGATAAGGAGAAGACGAGTCTACAAAAGCAGGAGTCTTCTTCTCCTCTCTTCTCTATCTTGTGCTTTGCACAGTCTGCTACTAACAGTAGCGAATTAATCCGATTAGTTTTGGAAAAGATAGCAAAGGCTTATTTTAGATTAAAAAAATCAAAAACTTGCAACAGTGATCTGAGCTGTCCGTGTTGCTGGTGTGGATTGCCACAGACTAAGTAGCAAGTGCTAGACATTGATCAGCTCCCAATAGATGGAGACACGCATATACGCACACTACATACATGCCTACAAATGCATTCATGCATGCATGTGTAGGCATATGTGCAATGAGGAATAAATCACAGCACCAAGTATTTAGAGTCGCCAATTTGATAGCTAGTCCTTAACCAAAACTTATTGCAAACAGCAATCTCTCATACACAAGCCCCATACAACACACGCGCAACACTACGTACATGCAAAAATACAAATAGATGTTTGTGTGTGTATGTGCGTGCAATGAGGAATCACAGCAGCAAGCAGTTAACCCATTTCGATAGTCAGTTGCTTAACAAAATATCATCACAAATAGCATCTCCCATCCACACAAGCTCCATATAAAAGTCCACATGAGCGTCTGCGCATGCAGGTGTGTGCATCATCACAAGTTGGTGTGCCTGTGAATTCACGTGTATATGTCTTAAGTGTGATTGTGTATGTTTGTGCGTTTGACGACGCACTTGCTTGAGAGAGAGAGAGAGAGCATACCACAATCTGTGCAGCACTTGACCCAGAATTCAAACCTATGTCATAGGACGAGACATGGGCCCATTCACTTAACTTAAACATCCACCTAGCGAACCATAATTTGACACAATTTAAGTCATCCAAAATTCCATCAAATCAATGTGGAAGGAACGTTTATATTACAGCTGATCTGAAAATCCACATTGAGAAGTTTCTCACCCATATGCAGCCTGATTCTCAGTCAGGAACCCTCCAGTCATAACCTGGTTACCGGTCCCTTCATCAAAACATAGGGTCATATGTATCATGGCATTCAGTTTATCAGAAATATCAAGCATTTCGCCGCAGACAGGGCAGCAATTGATAAGTGGATCCCTGTAGGAAATAAATGTAAAACACAATGAGTGTAAGAAATTCAACAGGGACATGAGCCTGTTGAAGCAAATATACTTTCAATAGGGCATGAGCCTACTGAAGGTAATTTTTTTCTCCAAGAAAAAGCAATATGCAGCGCAGGAGTTCAGATCAGTCCTAATAACAGAAGATTTGACCCAATTGTATTAATCTATATCAACAGGAATAACTGATGCACATGCATCAATGATGCTCACCCTTACTCCAGGGAACCAATACAATCGAAAGGACCAGAAAATGATCCTTCAAAAAAATGTACTCAGCCAACAAGAGAAAAAACCCAAAATACTAAATAACATGTTTCCTTTCCCTACTGAAATCAGCTTTCCTAATTCTATGCTAAAGATATATTAAAGCAAGTTTCACTCTAATTGGCTAGCCATGTTAGTTCAAAGTTTAAAGCAACTTGACAAGCTTGTTCTAGCCTAAATGTTAGAAGGCAGGCAAATAACGAGAAATTAAAGCTCAGCTAAGCTTAAGCTCGGCTACCAGATGACTCAATATAACCAGGCATGCCAGCTAGAACAACTAGTAAGTCACCAATGTACAATCCTTACCTACATTTATAAAAGGTCGATACAACATTCTGAGCCACTGACAATACGTGATCTTTAAGTGCACGGGTTATTATTGAACATGTGGTGAAACAATAGAGATAGGCAAAGCTAAACACATTTGCAGTGCATGTGTAGACAGTTAATTAAGATAAGAAGCTAGTTGATGCTTAAGAAGAGGTTTAAACATGGACTATTTTCTATAGCAGAGAGCAAAATCACAACAAAAAGTTATAATTGATAGTTCAGGAGCAACAGTAACAGAATATATCAAACTAAACACTTGAACCCCACAACCCATGCAAAACTAGAAGAAGCACCTCGCATGCAGTATAGAGGTGACCAAGTTTATATTAGCAGAACACATATCAAAAGGTAGTACATAAATTCATGATTCAATTCCAAGATGCTTGAATTTCATATGGCCCTACTTTTCTTGTTGAAGAGCAAGAAGTGTAGCCAACTCATCCATGCTAACAACGCCATCCCCATTCTTGTCAGCTGCTTTATACAGCTCCTCTTTCTAGTAACAAGAAAGACAAATTGCTACAGCATGAGAATTTACAGACAAAAAAATTCAAGATATATATGAAGGATAGGCTATTTTGAAGGGCCTGGATTTGGATTTAAGTCTGCCGCCTCAGTAGGTTGCCAAAATGGAACTTAAGTTAGGTGTAATGACATTATGAGGCAAAGACTTCCTTGAAAGAAGTCCGAGCCGGGTTCCTCATTATGAAACTATTCTAGTAAGGATTGAGGGAACGGACTCCTAGCTCTGCCCTGTTAGCCCAAAAAGCGTGAGGGGCAGAGCATAGTCGGGAGTGATCGAATGACTCAATGACTTTATCTGAGCTAAGAGTTAGGAGCTAAGAACTAAGAGCTAAGAGCTCTGAGCTACAAGCTCCACGGCCGCTATTCCGTAATCGGAGTAGAATAAGGCCTTTACCTTCTTGACCTGTGCCCAGCCAAGCCCTCTATTCTTGTAGCTGAAAATTTAACATATACACATGATTACACCCAAAATTAGTGGGTTTATTGACAATTTAAAATGCGTGTATCTCCTTTTTTTTAACTCTTTCAATTTCCTTTGAATTTTCTCTCACTAAATCCACCACTCTTAATACTTTTCTTCATAACTTCCACTTCTGCCTCTCTACCCACCAATGGGGATTTCTCCAGACTTTTACTCCCACTTTAGCACAAATGCATATATATATATATATATTACTTGTGTATCCATGTGTTTATATATGGCTACAGACACACATAATCCTTGTATATATGTATTGCCATCAAAAACCTCTTGTCTAGTTAGCAATTTTTCCATTTTCTTTTGTGTTCTTGAAAACATGAAAAAGATGCCATTCCAAATATGATGTGTTGTTTGGATATCATTTTCAAAGATGAAAACACGTTATCAAGTTATTGTGGGTCCCTCTATTTTAATGTTGTGAGTCACAGTCTTTTAAAATGCTTAATTAACATTTTGAGAGAAAGAAAATGACAAGGGGTTTAAGAATAGTGAGAATTAAAGCGAATCTGATGTTCTTGAAAAGAAGGGTGAAAATGGTAACAGAAAGAAAAACGTTTCGACAAAGCAAAAGATGAAAATACAAAACAGAGCAACCAACAATAGGCTTAACATGTAGCAAACAGGTTTTCCAGTTCAATATGAATAGATGTTATTGGAGTTGTGGAGAGTAAAGCCTCAATGGGCCTAGACTAAAGTGTTATTTCGGGGTTTTGAGAGGAAAAAAAAATCAGAAAAACTAAGAGAAGGGGATCCAATTAGAGCTGGTGGTCTGCTTGGTATTCATTATTTCGGATCTGGTGTTACCTCTTGGTAATGTTGGTAGTGGGTGTCTGTTGTAGTGTGGTAGTTAGAGGCAGGTACGAAAACAGGTAGAGAGAGAAAGAGGGTGTCGCGGGAGGAAAGATGGTTATCATAGTTGTTTGTTATGATGGTGCAGTAAAAGAAAGAAGATGAAAGAAAGAAGACGGGGGAAAGCAAAATGTTTCAGGAGAATAAATTTTATCTTTGAACTCCACTTTAACAGTAACTACAGCGGAATATTTGTATTATGGCACGAAGTTATTTTGCAAACAACACGGGTAAATGTCACGATCTAAAATGGAGGCATCTCCAAGTTGTAGAGATAAATATGACTGTTGTAATCAAGCGTACATAGTTTGTAACTATTAATCAATTTTTTCTTGTCCCAAAAAGTTATGCCTCCAACTATTGTTGAGTAAGTAGTGTTACAAGTTCATAACCACCGTGTGCTGTATCTGAAAAGGAAAATGTGAATAAAAATATTCATATCATCATGTAAAGATCTCAAATCCAAATCCAGGTATCTACCTGCACTAGGACAATTCAGAAAGCCCGGCAAATTTTAAGAAAAGTTACAACAAATGAAGCACAAAAGTGATGGTTTCCATACAAACCTTGTTCTCTGCGAGTTGATTGCCGAATGCGTTAATTAAATCAGAGAACTCGGAAAATGAAAGTGTTCCATCCTCATTGTAGTCCTGTATAAAGCTCAAAAGTAGAGGTTAATTGAAGCACCAGAACAGTAATTCAGATCCTACATAATTTTATGTTATTTTGTTTGAAAAGATATTAAACTTGTATCAGAAAAGAGGGCGTTACCGATGTACAAGAACTAGCAGATTGACATATCTTAAATCTTGTAAGCTGTTCAAGCCAATAAACAAAAGAAGAATGGAAAGACTAAGCTTTAAGCGCATCTATTGAAAATATCTCTCCTTCAAAACTTGACTCAGCTACTAATGACTAGACAATTCTACTCCTGACCCCCACATCATCCAAGCAATGCCGAAGAGGCTAAACAGTAAACCTGAAAAGTGCCCTAGCCACCAAACTATGCAACAGTGCGTGATCCACATTTTGCCCATCTGAATTTCACATTAAGCAAAGCACCAATTCACATCTTGCTCAGCTAATCCCGGCCGCATCTTAAGTAAATCAGCTCACTCCAGACAGGCCGAAGACGTCAAAGAGAGGATGACTCTCCCAAGAAACCAACAGGGGATTTAACCATTTAATTGGACAGATTCCCTTGGAACGCCCTTCTCAAACCTATTTTCCGGTCGTATATGTATGTACTAGTATTATTTTACACCCACACTAAGTTTTTCACTCAGCAATTGAAAATTCACAAACTCCAAGGCAATTCTCATACTGGTTCCAGAGACTCATGGATAGAAATTTTCTGCAGATTTTTTCTCCCATGCAAGGATGAGCCTTTACGAAATTCTTTCAGGAGACTAATAAGGCCTTCTAGGTATCTCAGAAGAAGTTTGTATGGAGTCATACCATCAAAAAATTCTCTTTCATCAACTTTTGTAAGTCAATATAGATATTTGTATCTATTTTCTACTCCAAATAAGATGAGGATTAAATATTACCACTACTTACAAAATGTTATTGCTAGGTAGAATTAGTATTTGGCATCAACTTGTCCAATGCAGCCCAATTCAACAGTATACAATTGCTTTGCATTGATATTTTTCTGTTGAGACAAGATTTACATTCCAGGGTGTTTCTGTCAGTGTATCTTTACTGGAATCATGGGACAGGTAGGTAAATTATTAATTGGTACTTAAGGGGAATAAAAGTCTAATTGAAGTTATTTTCTGTCTTTCTAGATGTTCTACAGTTTCCCTAAGCTGCTCGTAGTTTGCATTTAATGTGGTATTTCTAAGGTGGGTTTTAACTAGGTAGTTGAGTGCTACATTTACTAGAATAGTTGGGGTAAAATTAAGTCAGACTATAACCAACCTAGAGGTAATTTCAGTTTGAAGCACCACTACCCCATTCTTTTCAATTATAATGCTGGGGACTCCTTCCCATTTCCAGCCACTTTGGCCTGCCTTTCCATTAGTAGCAAACCACTTTTCACTTGCACCATTTTTCTGCTGCATCATAATCCACGTGAGGAGTCAAACCAAAGGTGCTCACTAGGGCGCAAATAACATGATAAATGTTCATCAAGGCAACGATAAAAAGACGGATCAAGTGCAAGCAGTGGGACTTGGATCCATGAACTTGCCAAACCAAAGCTCTGAACCGTGTCAAGTTACCATCTGCTTAGAAGTGGGCATGCTTTAACACAAACAATAGATGTACTTATCAGCCAATAACATCATGCATTTATTAGGAATTGCCTAAATGTCTTTGCCTATACAAAATGCTATTACTCTTATCAATACAACAAATATGCTATTACTTTGCATATAAGGACAAAGCTAAACTGCTCTCCCCTCCCAGCAATTTACACAATGAGAGCAGAAGTTGTGATGGGTGAGCAATATCATTTAAGGACAAACATCCAGTATTGTCGTCATCTATGACATGTTTTTCATCTCTACAACAACGTACGAATACAAAATAAGCTGAACATACCACTATAGACAAGATACGTCTTGCAAAGGCTTTTTCTGTTTCAATTGGATCCTGCCAATCTCTATGTTAGTCATTCTGAACAGAGGCACGTGCATGTCATAGTGAGAGCAATTATAGAAAACAGATATTACTGCACACCTCAACGGAACATGAAACATATATGTCGCCAACAACTAGGTCAGATGATGATGAATCCAACAAGTGGAATACCTCACATTCAGAGTCAGAGTCCTGCGGCATAAATTCCATTAAGAACAGAATTGAAAAAAATAGACCATATAGTAAAACTGAAAGCAGTCTAAAATCGCTTGGCTAGTTTGGAATTACTGCAAATTGATATCGACGAAAAACAGTACGTACTAAAGAAATGAGTATATAGGGAATGAAAATCAACTCAAAAACCACTATAACTGGAGGCAACTACAGAGTACAGAATAAAGCTAAAAAATCAACTCAATCATCACTACTCTGGAAGTTGTGGCAAAACTGTTTGCCAGGTATACGTTGATGTCTAAACAAACTCTGAGGATGGGCCAAATCCACCATGAAATTTTGTTAGGAAGACAATAGGTCCAAGGGAATGGAAATAAATGTACTCTTCAATACGTTAATCAAGGAAGCATGCAGAGTAAGCACAGGGCTAAAGAACTGTGAATATGGAAGCATGCAGATAATCGGAAAGAACTGTTTCCATAATCCTGTCAACCCTCATAAGACACCGTGCATCCTCCTTCCCATCCATTTCTCGATCCTTCTCTAGCTTTACTCCACCCAAAAATGCAGCATCCTAAAAGTTAATGTCCTAAACACGGGGCAATGGTACAAAATGAATGGCCATTCATACAAAACATACGCACACATGCAGATACCAGCTATGAGATTTAATATGCACACACGCCTTTCAAGTCTTTCATAAACCAGAAAGATTAAAGAAACAACTCCTAGCAAATGTTTTCACCAAAGACTTAAAATTTCCCTCCTAAACTTACTAAAAAAGCGGAAGATCAAAATCTTAATAGGGATAAATACGCAAATAACATATGTCGTTGGCGCAACTAACTAAGTTCGAAATAATAACGTATGATCGGAAATTTGACAAAGCTTATTCCATCCGAAGAAATATAATACTCATTAAAAGGCTATCGCTACTTAATACTACCATTTGACTGGCAATATCATTTTTCTCTTTGCAAATTATGGATCAATACCATTTTTGAGTCAGTTAAGAAATCAGGTATAGCCTGTTTGTCAGTTTTGAGACGAGAGAAAAGAAAAGAAAGGAAGAGAAGGGAACAGAAGAGAAAGGAAGAGAAGAGAAGATAATTTTCCTTCCTTTTGTTTGTGAGTTTAAGAGAGAAAAGAAAGCATTATTCATTTCCCTTGTTTGTGAGTTCAGCAAAAAAGAAAAGAAAAGACATTTGATTACGTACATACCCATGAACTATATTCTTATAATTTTAACAAAGACTATGATGTATGATCCTAAAAAAAATATAAGTTTGACGAGGAAAATTCATCAATGAAATCATACAAAAGTTCATACCAAATTAATGTAATAAGCCTTACATTACTGGTTATTGTCACTGTAGAAAAAACAAAAATTAGCCATAAGTTGACTACAAACATCCCAGGATCTAAATTTAGTTAATGTCACGTCAAAAGCAAAACAATCAGTCATGAACATCTAAAACAATCATATGTTTGGAAGTAAAATGAAAAGCGCTCGTAAGGAAGCCTAAAATTTAAAAGTTATTAAAAATTTAGTCTTTATTATCGCAAGGTTAATATGGGCATTATCAAAATATTACTTATGAGAGTTTCTTTTCTCTCCGTTTCTTCCCAATTTTGGGAGGAAAGATTTAGAGACAAAAGAAGCCCAAACTTTCCTCCCTTTTATTTCTTTTCTCTCCTTACAAAAACTCACAGACTAGAGAAAAGGAGAAAAACAGTCACTTTCCTTTCTTCTCTCTCCTAAAAAAAAACCCGCAAACAGGCTAGTAGAGTTCCCACTTTTACAAGCATATAAATAGGGAATTGCTGTTTCATTAATCTACCCCCACATAATAAAATAATCAGCAACAACTGGACCTCAACAAGCCCAAAAACCACAAAAAAGAGCGGCAATAATCTTTAGTCGTGTTCCAATATGCATCTGCAAGTAGAAAAGCCAATAATAGTTTAACCCAATAATTCATTTACAGAATAATAGTTGCTTTCTGCATATCACTCGGAGACTCCAAAACAATAGAACCATTATGGCGATGTACAACCCACTAAAAACGAAAATAATCAACAACGAAAATTTGGATACTCCAACGTCACAATTTTACGACGAGTTTTTGGATGTCCATATATGTCTTTTTTGTTGTTTTTAGATATTTCAAAACAAAAAAAAAAACATTGACAATGCTACAAAAATTGCAACAATTAGACTCTTGTGAAACCTAACATGCCTTTATTAGGCAATTCAAAAAACATTCAGATTAAATCTTCACACCAAAAATGCTTATATTTCATAAGGAATAAACAAACTACAAATGAAAACTGTATTTGCCAATGGTTTCATTACATCAGCGCTGATAATATATCTTGCAAACAAAAAAAATACCATGTCACTGTTGAAAGAGAATAAAGGCAGATTTTGTGTTTAGTACTGAAAAAACCCTATTTCAGAATAAAAAAACCCGCAATAGGTAATTGCGTGGTCCTTGATTTCCTTTAAACTTGTCTTATATGCTTGAAGTATAAATACACTTATCAAGAGTCGATCTGCATTGAACATTAAAGAAAGGATTGTCGTGAAAGTTAGGATAATAATTTCTCAACTAGAGTAGTAATGACACTTGAAACTTGTTCAGTAGAGATTGTAACTCACCCGAGTAAGAAATTCTAATAGATCGATCTCGCAATAGCCAACAATATTGTTCTTGGACAGTCTGTTGGTCTGCATCACAAGGAAAGTTAATAAATGAATCCCAGAAACTCGGTTAACAAAGAAACCACACATAAAGTCGCTAACTAGTATCGATACATATAAGCCCCCAGTTTGGAATAGATAAAATAACTCTGTTGCAAAAGGCCTTAGAGAGCATGGATGACCTTTTTGCACACACTAACACACATTAACTTGTGTATTTGAATATATGCATAAAATTTTGCCTAAGCGGCTTCAATACGAAAGGGGTAGATGTGAAGCCACAGGCTCACTGAAGAGTTATAACTAAAAACATCGAATTTAGTCAAGCAACTGTGAACAGTAATTTTAGTTAAGTTTCCGAATAGACCATACAAGCCAAAGAAAAAGCGCTTGGCTAAATCTTTGCCATAGTGTATTTCTTTGCTCCTAAGATGAATGCTTCCGACCGATGTTCTGCATATATATTCTTAAAACTAGTCGGATGCTATTATGATATTGCACTTCGGCTCATAGTCAACTGTATTCTTCTTTGACATCATATACTATGTGTGCACTTTGTCTTTTAAGACATCAACCTATGTGCTCTCTTGATAGAAAGTAGAAAATAAACCCTTCAAAATCTATCATTTTAAGACAACGTCAAAAGACAAATTTAGATTGTTACACACCTCAAATACAGATATCCTTGCCACATGAGGGCCATTTCTTTCCAAAAGAAGCTTTTTCTCCTGTGGGAGAAATAAGAATGCAATGTTTGTTGGACGCAATCTGTGTGGAATACGTAGCCTAAATCATAAATATGTATCCATTGTCCTCATATCTTTTGCCAAATTTTGTAGAGGATGATGGAGGAGAATCTGTGGTGAAAAGTGTGCATACTTACAGAGCTCCAAACAGGCTTGTTGGTTCTGCACATCAATAGAACATGATCAATGCCAGTGGAAAAAACAAAGTACATAATGACATACTTCTAAGTTCTAGTCAACAAATGAAAGTCTTCCCAGCTTTGAAAAGACAATGTTACCTTACATAAACAATGAGTTGAGCACATTAATGTCCTCAAATCAGGATAGGACATATGCACATATCAATTAACTAAAATCATATCATCTATGGAAAGATAAATCAGATACACGTAATTCGACTGATTATCCAAATGAGATCCTACAGTCAGAAAGTCATCCAATCTGCCAAAAATAACTGCAGCAAAACACAATTGAATAACAGCTAGCAGTACAAAGAGCAGAAAGAAAGACCACTAATGTGTTCCAAATGTCATGTAGCGGCAATTTTGTCACGTAAACACTTTTCCCTAGCATAACGGTTTCGAGATTATGGTTTTTATCTTCTTTCTTTTGGCTACATTAGGCAGCTAGATAAGGATTGCTTTTAAGATTAAAAGATTGCTTAACTCGAGTTGCCATGTATATGTACAGAAAAAAATTTAGATGTGACAAGTCATGATTAATATGAATTTCAATAGGATCAAATGATATCCTCTTTCGCTTCCGGGAAGAACACCAGCACATCTCCTGTCTATGATCACAATAATACCTTAGAAAAACAGTACATCCAGCACACAAATGATAACGTCTTTCCAAGTCCAAGTTTACTTATGGATATCATTTGACTTAATATCTCCAGTAACTCGAGCAAGGTTTGAAAAACAATGGCACGGTTTCAGGTTAACACATGTTCCCTAGGTTCAAGTTTACAATGTCTCCCCTTAACCTGTTCTAGTTGCAGGATTTGGTGCTCACAAACAATATTTTGTGATTAGTTTTTTTATTTTTATTTTTTTATACATGAGTCCAATAAGTAACAAAGAATGTCTCATATAGGGTATTGAGAATGAAAATGTGGCCATTAAAAAGCTACAAAGTCGCTGATGCTAATAGAGCCGCTTTACTACACATTCTAGGGACCCGTTTAACCTATATCTCACTATGTGAACTGTGAAGGGAGAAGAATTCATTTCAAAAGTCTGTCAACCAGTGATGATACCATAACAAAGAAATAATCTGAAACTTTGCCTATCCAACCCACAAAACATTTTGTAAGTGGTCTGGATTTTGCAGGTCTTAAAATCTAGCTCTATAGGGAATCTCAAATGGTCAAACCTTTGGAGGCACAACTTTTCAAGTCATGGAAATCACGCTACATAAGGTAATTATCCAGGAAACCACTTTTATCTACCCTTAGCTTTCGTTTCTTTGTAGCAAGAGTAACAGTATTATATAGGGCCAAGATTAATTTGAAACTGGAATAAAATTAAAAAAGGGCTTCTCAAACCAGTGCTCCGCCGGGGATGAGGGTGTGGGAAGGGGAAGGCAAGGGCTTTGGCTCTTTCTCTTCCCTTGACTTCCTAATTCCTTCCTCTTCCTCTGTAATCTGTTTTTCTTCCCTATTTTTAGGGTTCGGTCCCTCCCTGTGAGTGGTATAGGTCCCTCCAGGTCTTTCCAGTGAGAGGTTTGCTTTCTTTTTTGCCTTGCTGTCATTTCTCTCCTTCAATTATGTCGATCGCTGTGGCTATCGGAGCAGATCTGTGTCGCTGTGCTACATGGGTGCGGTGGAGTCTTTGGTTATTTATTTTGTGACGGCATGCAATGATTTTGGTTGCGGTATTGCAGATGTTTTGATCCAAGTCACAATGATTTCCTTCCAAATCACAAATCTGAAGACCCAAATATCCAACCATGGAGTGGTATGATCAGATCTAAGCATCCAACCATATAGGGATGTGCAGATCTTGGCATCCAAGCATGGCGGGGTTGGTTTGATGGTGGTATTCTTAGTGACTCAGTGAGGCTTCTGTTCAATAAGTTAGTCTGAATTCAGTGTAACTCGCTAAGTCATATGATAAGCGTTGGGTTTCTGTTCAAATCTTGTATTGGTTTTAACGGTTCTGAAGCGTTTTATGGCTTTAGTTTCTGTTGTACATTGGAGCTTGTTGTTGTGGGCGACCCTTGGAATGGCTGTATCTGAACTAGAAGTAGGGTGTCTGTCGAAAGAGGTAGCCGCCACAATGGAGCTTGCGTGCTTGAAATCGACAGATATAGCTGCTTTTGGTGTGATTATACTTCTTTAAATGGTGATTATCGATGTTTTATGCACAATTGTGAAGGTCTATTGGAGTTAAGTGTGCTCATTCTAGTACATCCAAGAGTGTTCATAACTGGTGTATTTGATGACAGTGACCTAGTGTTCAACATCAGTTAATGATGTTATAATTGTAATCATGGACAAAAGAGGTCCATTTATTTTGATGTAAAAGATTCAACTATCAATAAAATCTCTTCTTTTTAAAAAAACAAAAACAACACAACATAGGTTCACTCTCTCTGAACTATAAAACCAAATGATCCCACCGTAGACTATATTGCTTCATAAAAGAGCTAATATTCTGGCCCTAAACAGAGAAAAAGCAGGAACACTGTTACCTTTGCATTTAGGAACTTATGCTTCCTATTCCACTATAAGTGCCTTCTCATCTAGCGGGTATCTCAATACAAATCATAGTTGTCAAATATCGAGTATTCGAATCACAATGTCGCATATCAGGAATCGTGTACTGTCGTGTGTAGTAAGATACAAATAATAGTACATGAACATTTAATGAAGAATACACTTATCGAAGAATAAAGTATATTGCATCATAAATGTAGTTTAATGCCTCAAATACAGTGTGACTAGCAATTTTTTTAAAGTGAGAGCCCAAATAGCTTTCATAAAGTTAAGCTGCAGCAAGCAAATATTTCATATTGGTATCATAAGACACGTGTCGCGTATTGGAACCTGTATCGTAAGCTATGAACGATACAATGTCAATGTAGATAGTCATGCTGTATCGTAATGATTTTATGTCTGTGCCATATTGTTACATAATATCGAGTATGTCGGTTCATAACTATGCAAAACTTCACTCTGTACTATATTATCTTGTTTGTAAAGAAAATACTGCCTCCGTTTCGTAGCTTTTGTTCCTTCTGACATTTTCTGCCATTGCCTAAGTTTGACTTGTTGCGAAACTCAAAAGGAAGAAAACTAATGAAAAGTAGGGAGTAGTATATACAGCCAGCAGATTGCGAGAAAAGCGACAGTTATGGGCATAGGTACTCAACTGATCCGAGACTTCGGTGCGAAATGTCTGCTCTCCAAGCGAAATGCAAGCCAGCCACTTGTCCTTGAACTTCATCTCCGCCTGCACAAAAACAGCAATACTCAACACAATCTTGAAGGGTGAACGTAATCGCCAAGAAAGTGAAACGTACACCGATAATTTTGATGAGAGCGATGCCGGCGAAATCCTCGGCACTGCGAAGCTTTGAGGAGCTGGACTGCGACGCGCTGCTGGCGCGATGATGGTGGCGATGGAGGTGGAGCCGCTGCTTGGGCCGGTGGGTGCGGGAAGGAGATTGTCTTGAGCCGTCGGTGGATTCGGCCGACGGCTCCGAGACGCTGGATTTCGAACTTCCATGCCCCATCCCCGCTACTCAGGTTGCTGGGTTCGAACTCGGTCTCTGTTTGGCAAGGTCAAAGGGAAAGGTACGGTGGTCGGAGGGAGAAACTGGATGATTGTTCTTGACAGGGATATGAAGTTGACATTTTTCAGGACTTTTGGCTTCTTTTCACTGCGCGGATGTAAGAAGTGGAAACTGTCGTTTTCGGGGCGCTCGCGACCACAAATTAAGAACCAAAAAAATATTTTATTGATCTGCTTTTCGGAAAGGTTGGGCTCTTTTGAAAATTTTATTCCCTTTCTTTCACTTTTTAAAATTTTAAAAAGTTTAATAATAATCATTAAGTAATTATGCACGGAATTTTAGCTAGTTTACATTATACACATTTATCTCTCGCATGCTCTCTTATTTTCTAAACTCAATCTATTTGTAATTACATGTAACTCCTCTTACTCAATTCTGGTTACCACATGTAATGTTTTTTCTCATCCTATTATTCTCTGGAAGTCATCTTTAATTTTCAATGATATTTACTGTAATCTTATAATTTGTATTTGCGTAGGCATGGCGTGTGCTCCAAGAGTTAGTGAGCATAATCCTCTTGTTTTTCTTTGACTCAAGGGCGTTAGTCAAACAGTCCTTTCATACTTAATTATTCAAGAGCCCAATGTGACACCCGCAGTCTACATTTTATTCTGGTCCCCGTATTACTAATCTGACCCATCTAGATATGGAATTAGTTTTGATCAAGCACCTCGAGTCAAATTGGCCAAGTATTCCGACGTCGAGTCCTCCATGCACGACACTTGATATTTTTGAGATTCGTCATTTTATGTGTTGCACTACTTCATAAAGATCGCGTTCACATTAAGTGTGATCTCAACCGTTAGGAGCAGTGCAATTACCACCGTCATGCATACCGCCATTATTTTCCACCATAGGTTTTCTAATCATTCTTTATTACAAATCATTGATTGATGTGGTGCAAACCAATACCAAATCGCTTAATAATCGTTGAAGTCAGCGTGCAGCCTAGATCGTCAGTTGTTTTGCAAAAACCTTCCTTAGCCCACTTCATTAGTTGATTTTGGCACGGGTGAGTGCGTCTTAGTTGGTTGGGTTATGGTTATTTTGCTCAAGAGAGAGACGACATTGATTGATTAAAAAATAAAGGAATGGAAGGGGAACAAAAGTGAGAGGGGAGGACACTTAAAAAAGAGATAATATCCCTTAACCCTTGAGGTTGCGAGGTTGTCATTGTCATGTCCAGTGACTATCTAAAATATTACATACGTACCCATGATCGAAAAAAGTGTATGGATGGAAAATATTATATGAATTGACTCAGTTGACCCTTACTTTGTCTTGATTTTCCGTTGCTATCCTTGTCATCGATCTACTCCATCAAATTCCTTTCCCTTTTTATGTCCGTCGTTTTCTTTCAATTGGGTAGCCTATAGCGGTTAAGGGATGTTGTAGACGTGGGAATTAAGAATAATGAACCGAGTACTTTACATTGGGTTTTTAATAGTGTTTACATGCTTTGCTTTTGACGTCTCAAAGGAATGAGTTTTGGTTTGGTGTTTGATTGTCTGTTGCCATTGACAAAGAGTTAGTTCGATTCTGGGGGTCGTGGTGTTGCGGTGGTGACACCCATTACATCTACGTGCTTGTAAGTCATCATCACCATGGTCTCGCTATCCCAAAGGATCCCTAGTTGTTCCATATTTGAAAGTTGGATCCCTAGTTGGTCCATATATGAATGTATGTGTGAGTTGTTATATGTGTGTGCTTGACATGTACATGTTGCCTCAAGGCTGAAGGTGAGATTTGATTTGTAATTTTTTTTTTATTTTAGAGTTCTTAAAGAAGATGATTGATGTTAGAGATTATAAATTCTTGAAGTTGATCATAAGATACGAAGACGAGATTGACTTAGATTATCCGGCACATAAATGTCCAAGCTAACCCGATGCAAGTGAAGCGAGTATGAGAATTGTTGACCAATTTGAACGGAGAAGAATCGACTGAAACATTGCCGTTAGCTTAATAGACTGTTTGCGAGTTTTTTTAGGAGAAAAAAAATGAAAAGAAAGGAAAGCGGCACCTTTCCTCCATTTTCTCTAATTTGTGAGTTTTTTTTAAGGAGATAAAAGAAGAGAAAAGTGAGGAAAGTTTAAGCCTATTTTGTCACTAAATCTTTCTTCCCAAAATTGGGAAAAAGGGAAAGAAAAGAAACTAGGGTTAAATACACGTAAGTGCCCTGAAACTATCACTTTGTCTCAATTGAGGGTCCCAAAGTTTAATTTTTACACATAAGGGTCTGAAACTACAATTTCGCAATAGATAAGGACTTCCGTCCAAATTCCTAACGATCCAGACTTTTCCGTCAGGGGCATTTTTGGATTTCCATATTTGCGTATTTCCCGCCGTTCACTGTTGACTTTCCCCTTTCCCCCTCTTTCCATCATTTTTCCCACCTATTCCTCACCTATACATACACATGTGTCTTTATACACATATATCCATGCTTCATTGAGCTTTCTACAAATGAGGGAGATGGAAAGCAACGAAGCGTACTGCTACTGAGGTAAAGGGACCAGATCTGCAACCTCTTGGACAACCAAAAACCCAGGAATAAGGTTTTGGGTGTGTACTGCTACTGCGGTATGAGAACCATCCTCCTTCACGAAATAGCAGTACCACCACCATTCTGGATGGTTACCGAGAATGAAATCGCCAACCAAAAGCCAGATACCTCCCTATCTCATGCAAATCAGAGGGCATTACTCATACAGATTCAAACTTCCACACACATCCTCTGGTGTTCTCAATTTCCTTAACAGGTGAAGAAACCCAGGTTTTCACCAACGACAAAACACCTCTGTCAACTACCACCATGTTCCTCACCCATTTCTCATTAGAAAAATTGGTCCAACCCGTGTCATCAGAGTGGCACATTGAGGGAAGGAATCTAGAGTTTAAGGTGGTAATCAAGCTAAGGTACGTAGCATCACATCCAAATTAGAGCTACGTTAGCTCTGTTTTTGGTTAATTGCATCTTGATTTGCTACTGTTGGCTGAAAAAAAAGGGAAACTTGGAGTTAGAATCTGATGAACATTTCGGTGATGGCGAAGAACAAATCGTCGCTGGTAAGTTACCCTTCACATACCCACCTTTTGTAGCGTCAATCAGCAATAGAGGGGTCAAGTTATAGGAGGTGATGTGTGGGAGTTTCACTGTTGGGTGAAGAAAGTGAGGGCTCAAAGAATCGTTCGAGGCAGTGACCATGACCGTTCACCTTGACGAGATGAAGATCACTGGGTTTGTTGACCGGTGGATGGTTTCGGTATCAAAAGCCGAAGGGACGGACTACAGAGGATCGAAGCAGCCAAATATGTCAGATCGTGTCCATGTTGGCCGACGACGGGTTTACACCGGTGGAGATCCGGCCGATTTCAGCTTTATTGCGATGGTGGTGGCGCTGGGGTGCGCCGGTGATGGCTTGTTCTTGGTTTTGAGAGAGATCACCAGCGACGACATTGGTGGTCGATGGTTCAGCGGGGGTGTGACCGGTGTTAGACGTCTGTCGGTGGCGCTGCTATGATGCGGCGGTGATGCCGATCGGTGGTTGTGATTTGGTGGTGCGGTGGTGAGGGCGATCTGCAGGTGGTCTGATTTGTGTCTCTTTGTACTGTTGGGGCTTGGGTAAGGGGCGGGTGGGGTGGGTGATGGGTGAGAGGGCAGTGGGTCTCTGAAGAAGAAGAAGTGCAAAATTACAAAAGAGAAGAAAAACAATTTAACCTGTTCGGACAAATTTGCCCCTAACGAATGGTTCCAAAGTTAAAGAATTTGGACGGAAGTCCTTATCTCTTGCGAAATTGTAGTTTCAGAACCTTATGTGTAAAAATTAAACTTTGGACCCTCAATTGAGACAAAGTGGTAGTTTCAAGGTACCTACGTGTATTTAACCCAAGAAACTATCATAAGAGATATTTTAATAATACCCATAATATCCTTGAGATTATGATGATTGAATTTTTAATGACTTTTATGTCCTATGGTTTTTTACAAAAACATATCATACTATTTATTACAAACAAACAGAAGAAGTGGTGGAAGTGATGGCTAGCTTCATCTCCAGCAATCTCTCATGCAAGTGTCACAAACTTATTCTTTTGAATTTTCTGGGCCCTTAGTATGTATAAGCATATTGCGTTAGTTTTCATTTTTATTTTTAAATTTTTGTTCATGAGTTCATGTGAATGGGTTTGCAAGATTTTTATGATTCGTTTCTCACGATAAGTTAGATTTCAGTTTGTTAATTAGTGTCGATTCGAACGAGGCAAATTTAACGAAAACCCGTAAAAAGGTTATACAGATAAGAAACGAAGAAAAGGTATCCGCTGAAGTACAGGAGAGAGGGGGGAAGGGAAGTTGCAGAGGGTTTTTTTTAATTTAGTACTGTAGCTGCTAATTGAATTTTCAGTTACTAGTCTTTCGTATGTCTAGAACTAAAATAGTGAAAAGTAAAATCCTTTTCCCCACGAGTGCTTGTACTGGAGTAAAAAGGTTGTTGTAAATTGCATGACAGATTGTGGCTTTAGGAGTACTTTGAAGTCAAAGATTTGTGGCTTTTTGGGTTGTTTTAAATTGCCTGCCAGATTCTTGAGTGGGAGGGTGGGGGTCCTCTTGTTTTGTGTGGAGAATCATGATTGTAGCTGGTTTAATTAATTTGTGACATTAATATTTTATAATATTGTATCATTTTTTTTACGCTTTAAATTAAGATGAGTTTCTGGTTTTGTTTTAGGGAATTGTAGATGAATATCCAAAATATTCAAGACATGATTAAGTTTAGGATGTTGGCAAGAAGTTGACAATTAGTTGCAACTAAAGGTTTGTGTCATGTCGCTAATTTTATTATGCGTCGAAGGAGAATTAGTAAAAAGAGGTTGGAAAAGCCAAGTAGGGAGATACTCAAAACAAAGCAAATGGTACGAGATGAATTAGTTCAATACCTAAGTACAAATGCAAAAAATCGCGACGTTATTCGCATGGGGCCGCAAGCATTTGAAAAGCTTTGCAAGATACTATAAAATGAGGGTGGTCTTAAACCTACTAGGTATTACCCATTCTTCAAGGTAACATCACTTTACTTACTTTCACATGTTACACATTTATTTATAAATATTGTGCACTTTGTAACTGATTGTTTTGCTTTTTGATTGAATTAATTAAATTTGGATGGTTGGACATTTGTAGTCAACTCGTGACTTTTATTGTGGCATTATTCGGGGATGTGAGACTTATCACATTATTATGGTATAAACTTTTTATGATGTCCTTGATGACCAAATTTCTTTTCCCGTCTGAATTATATTCTTAGTTTAGATCGTACTTTAAAGTCTTTGTCTGGTTAGCACACTGTTGTATAAGGGTATATATGTAATGTTGTATTTTTTCTTTTCTTTTCTTTTGAACTCACAAACAAAGAAAATGAATGATACTTTTCTTTCTCCCTTAAAATCACAAATAAGAGGAAGAAAAATTCTCTTTCTTTCTTTTCTTTTCTCTCCTCTCAAAACTCGCAAATAGGCTATAAATACAAGGAATGAAACGAAATACCCCAGAAGTACGAGGGCTACTATTGTAATAGCCCTACTTAATGCTATGCTACTGCTTTATCCTAATCCCGCGGGTGGTTGCTCCATTGCGAGTTTGCGACGGCACTAGTGTGGTGTCGCCGCCGTGCGATGAAAACCAAAACACCCACATCCACCTCTTAAACCCTCCATACAACACCACCCACAACCCGCCGTTATGCTGTTGCGCGCGGGCGCGCTCTCTTCATCTCTCTCCAGAGCCTCACCCTTCATCTCTCTCATCAGCAGAGCCCCCTCCCTACTCCTCCACACCACCAACCTCACAGCCCACCCCCCAACCCCTTCAAAATCCTTCAATGCAACCACCCAATTGCCCAATCGCCCCTCCATGACCAAACTAACCCACGCATGCGCCGCCGCAGCCCTAATTCGAGACTCATCACCACCTCCCCGCTCCAACAAGGCCAACAAGCGCTTCCGGCGCGACTCGCCCGAAGGGCTGCTCCGCAGGAGCCTCGACATGTGCTCCAAGCACGGTAATCTTATCGAAGCCCTTCGGTTATACGATGACTCTCGTGTTAACAAGATTCCGCTCAGCCTGCACCATTATAACGTGTTGTTGTACATTTGCTCTTCTGCAAGTAGTGGGGACTGGGAAGGGTCGGAGTCGGGTGATTTGCGGGGGCTGGGTCTGGAGAGGGGTTTTGAGATATTTAAGCAGATGGGTGTGGACAGAGTTGCGCCGAATGAGGCGACATTTACTAGCGCGGCGCGACTGGCTGCGGGTAAAGAGGATCCGGAAATGGCTTTTGATTTGGTGAAGCAGATGAGGGGGTGCGGGATACCGCCCAAGTTGAGGTCGTATGGACCTGCGTTGTTTGGGTTTTGCAAGAAGGGAATGGCGGATAAGGCGTACGAAGTTGATGCCCACATGGTTGCATCTGGGGTTATGCCGGAGGAGAATGAGCTTTCGGCTCTTTTAAGGCTTAGTGCTGAGGCGAAGAGGTTGGATAAAGTCTACGAGATTATGCACCGGTTGAGAGCCAGTGTGCGGCAGGTATCCAAGGAGACTGCCAAGATTGTGGAGGACTGGTTTATGTCGGAAAGTGCCGCAGGAGTCGGAGAGGAGAATTGGGATGTTGATAAGGTGAGGGAAGGGGTTTTGAAGGGAGGAGGTGGGTGGCATGGGCAAGGGTGGTTGGGGAGTGGAAAATGGAAAGTGGTCAGGACCGAGATGGATGAGAAAGGCGTGTGCCACTCTTGTAACGAAAAGCTCGTGTGTATTGATATAGACCCCAGAGAAACTGAAAATTTTGCTACTTCTTTGACAACATTGGCTTGCCAAAGGGAGGTTCAGGCCAACTTTACGCAGTTTCAGGTAAGACTAAATTTGTTTACACTTATGTAAGTTTTGGAGAGACACGTTCCTACGAACTGCATTCATATGGAGAGAATTAGCATTTTGTTTCACTTGTGAAAGTTATATATTTTAAGTCATTACTTGCTCGAAGATTATGTTGATTTAAACTGAACACTATAAATTACCATTCAACTGCGGTTATTGGTAAATTAGAGGGGTTAGGGTGGGCCGTTAGTGAAGACATGAACCTCCATAGCTCAAGTGGGGGCAATCTAAGTCAGATACTCAGACATATGCGGACATAAAACTGCTTGGCACAAGGAATTTAGGTAAACAGGCCGTGGGTCGGACGTGCTAATCTTTAACCTAGATTGTGTGATGCTTTTTGAGTAATGCACCATAGTACACTATACTTGTAGTTCCTTGATTCCACCTGTTTTCTGTGAAAAAGGGAAAGAAAAGATGAACAAATTTATTAAAGCACGACTAAAGTATGCTGCAATAGCTTGAATTAGGTGAGCAATGGGTGCCCTGATATTGGCTTGCTTGGATGGCACCCACTCCTCAGTTGTCTAGCTGGTTGCTGTAAGTATGGATGGCTAGTAACGTTAGGTTAGCAAGTGGTATCCGAGTTTGCTTCAGCACTTCAGCTCCTATGTGACTCCAATACTGTTGCTTGTAAGCCTCTCCCTAACAATACTTTGTCCATATTGCTGTTGCAAGTAAAAATTTAGGCATTTGTGAAATGTTATTTCTTGTAGGTGGATGGAAGTGATAAATCTAGTTGTAAATTGTAATGCTGTTGCCTGTCATTGTTGATGGTGGAATATGCCATCTTTGTATGCTTCACCAACTGGTATCGTAAAAGATTGCCCCTATGGTTTACTGACTAAATTAGAAGGTGCACTCATCCAGGAGTGGCTTCAGCGGAATGGTCCATTTGATGCGGTAATAGATGGTGCAAATGTTGGGCTTATCAATCAACAGCACTTCAGCTTTTTCCAGGTAACAAGGATCTTTCTGTTGTTTTTCTTCTTCAAAAATAGATCAGCTTTCATTATCCGAAAGAATGCGATGGAATCAGACAAACAAGAGGCTTTTCCACAGTAATATTCATCCAAACAAGAAAGTTATACACAGTTATACAGCATCTTTATGTTGTTGATAGTAAAATAAAAGCTGATGGACACAATCACAAGCTTTTGTGGGGATCATCCCTTGAGTTGTTCAATGCATAGCAAGGGTTAAAATTGACTCCCTTTTCTTGTAGCTCAATTATGTTGTGAAGCAGTTACGTCAAATGAGTCCTTCGAAGAGATTACCTCTGGTTGTTTTGCATAGAAGCCGTATAAATAACGGTCCTGCTCTGACTCCTAGAAATAAGAAGTTGTTAGAGGATTGGAAAAAGTCTGGTTCGCTTTATGCTACTCCAGCCGGTTCAAACGATGACTGGTAAGACCCATTTTCTTTGCAGAGTTGAGTTATACATACTTTGCCAGTGCCCATGTCTTTTCAACCTGATTCTTGTGATTTTATGCCCTTATAATATTTTCGCAAAAGCCAACATTTTTGCAAATATTTCCGGTTCTATCCTTCTCTATGTGGCCGCTCATTTACATAGTAATGTGGAATACACACAAGATATGGGAGAAAGGGATGAAGGAAAAGAGTGAGAAAGGAGAGAGACGAGATACACAAGCCCTTTGGCTATTTCTCTATAACCGATGATCCTAGACTGCCGAACTTCAGTGATTACTCTCTATCTATAGGGACCACGAAAGTACATAAACGACTGAAAAACAACCAACTACATTAGAGGATGTCAATCACCAAACTTCCTAATAATTAAATATCTACTAAGGGAACTTTGGATGAAGAAAGCATTCGTTCTCGACAAAGAGCACCTAGTCTTTACTTGAGGCTTCTTAAACTTATCAACCACGTCGTGCCAAAATATTTCCTTCAACTTAATACGAATGTTGCAATCAAACAACACTCTAGAAGCAGTTCTCCACTATGTCCAATTTGCTCTTTTCCTATAACTAATGATAGGATGTCACTATTCTTCCAGATTTCGCCTATATTTATTGAGTAAAGTAACTTCCCAACTTTTTGCAGCTTGCCCTTGACAAATCATGTTCCCCCTGTTATGAACAGGTACTGGTTATACGCTGCTGTGAGTTGCAAGTGTTTGCTGGTGACAAATGATGAGATGAGGGACCACTTGTTCCAACTGCTAGGGACAAGCTTTTTCCCTAGATGGAAAGAAAAGCATCAGGTAATTCTTTTGCTCGTTTTGAATTAAATGTTATGTCCCTATCTGGGAGGTTTATATATCAAGATTTCTATGCGCTATGTTTAAGCTTACATTAGTTCCATAGCTTTTTGGTAGGCTTGTTTGGACCTCATCCTATACAAGCCTAATCTTTTCATGGTAGCATGTTGAATGGTGTCAGTAAAGCAAACAGGGAGTTCACCTTGTTTTATGTAATCAATATAAGGTTTCTACCTGTTTGTTTACTTGGCTCTTTTCCTGAGATGGTTGCCAAAGTATCAGGCGATTCATTGGGGTGAGATATTTCTTGCATTTGAGGTGTTATGCGGAACCTGGCAAAACTGTTGGACTTGGAAGAAATGTGGACTTCAAAGTCCTTTTAGAGTGAGGAAAACACTTTAGAGTACTACTGGATGTGATTTCGGTTAATTAGGTGTCTGCTGTTACGTCTTTTTTTTTTTGGGGAGAAAAATATAAAGAAATAGGAACCAAAGTTCCAAAATCTACTTATCTCCCTTTTACCAAGCAACTTATTAGGTGATGATCTAAGAGCAGGATGCAAGATGACAAGAAATAGCTGTCTTTTGTTCCAAGTACTAACAGAAACACAGTTATGAAACCTTTACTAACTGGCTTAGGAAATCTGAAGACGTACTTCATGGTTTTCAGTATATGCTTCCAGCTGCCACAGTAGTTAGAATATAGGAGCATCATAATGAACCACAAGCCCATCAAGCAAAGATCGAGATGTGGATGGGATTTTGAGCCTATGGATGACAGACAAAGACTGACTTTAGAACTGGAGCACTCTATTGTAAGTGTGTAACCAATCTTATCCTCTCTTGGAGGAATCAAAAATAAAAAGGAAGGATAGCTAACCATCATTGATTTTTGAAAAACTACCATTTGACACTCCCTCGACGTCATTAGCCTCTTTTCTGCTAGATTTCTACAGAAGGTAATTGGCACTTCCACCGTGTGGTTGGTAGACACATTACAATTGAAAGTGGCTGGCAAGCTTTTGCTGATATCTGTTCTTTCTTTTTTGGGATTGTTCTTTAATTTACTTTAAGATGTTGTTCTTCTAAACTGAGTACTGATGTCAGCCTTAGAAAAGGCAAAGCAAACTGAGGCATGGGCAAGGTCAGTAAATTTTTCCAGCAAAAGGATTTCTCATCATTTTTTGTCTTGCTGTTATTTGGCAGGTTCGATTGACAGTGTCAAGGAATGGGCCGAAGTTCCACATGCCTCCACCATATTCAATTGTTATTCAGGCTAGTCAATTTGGCATTTTTTTTTTCTTTTCTTCTACGAGGACCTTTTTGTTTAGTATCTGAATGTGGTATGATTGTGCTGGAATGCAAATGCAGGAGTCTGAACAGGGTAGTTGGCACGTACCAACTGTCACTGGCGATGACCTCGAGACCCCAAGGGAATGGGTCTGTGCCACGAGGACCCGAGATCCATCTTCACATCTCTGCTAAACAGGACGAATATACACTTCTAAAATAGATGGGCAGGAGGAGTGACGACTGTGATCTACCGTAGCTGTGTAGTAGAGACCTTATTAGGAAATTTGTTGTGTAGTAGAGGCCTCAAAAATCTAATTCCTTGCAGAGTCTTCTGTCTAGCTTTGTGAGATATGATCAGAGGTTAGAAAGTAGTGAAAAGGAGGATTTTCCGAGGAATTTTGTCGAGAAGTTTCCACAATATGGGTATTATTTGTCGAAAAAGTAAGGTAAAGGATTTCGTTGTAAGGGTACTGGGTGCGAATCTCATGAAGAGAAGTCATGCTGAGGCTCTCTGTTGTGTCTGTGGGCAAGACAATGCAACAATGTACCATGTCCTCCAAGATTGCTGCTACAAAGACAATTCTGGGCGTTGGGGACCCTACATGTTTGTGCATTTGGAAGAAAGACACTGGTGGATGGCTGCTTTAAAGAAACTAAATTCGGAAGAATACGATTTCTTCCTAATGCTTTGCCCGTATTACTATATGGAGAGCAGGAATGATGCCTTGTTCAGTTGGCTATTTAACTGTGTTGCTTTTTCATCAGCTGGTTTTTTGACAGAGTGCAGATGTCACATGCATGGCATCTGCTTCATCCTTTTCCCTTTTTTTTTAAACATTCTGTCTAATTTTTGTTAGAAATTCTGACAGGGTTAATCATGTACAAGATGAGCAACACAGTAAAAGCACATAATCTTGCAATGCCATCCTCCTTTTCATTTCACTGCTCCCTGACCGCAGAGACCACCATGATCACCACCTTCTCTCGCCCATTGTTGATACATGTCTTCTTCTTCTCGTTATGGAGCGCTAATCTGGTCGTTCTTCAATTGAATACTTTTAAGACACGAAAATCTATCTATTTGATCTTAAATCGAAGAGAAATTTGCTTTTAACTTTGGTGATTCTAGATGTCAATCATCGTCAAACTTGTTTGAGATATAGCCTCAAAGCCTTTGATCAAGCAACACTTCAATTATTTTTCAAGCATAAAGATTTGAAGAAGCAAGAATGCAGTTTTAAGATCAAGCTGTTTTAGCCGTTTGATCGTGACCGGTCTGGAGATTGAATCAGAGAATCTTATCACGTGTTTTTGTATAAAAATCACAGTCGTGTAAGTTGATGAATTGAATTTGGTGCAATTGCTTCTTGTCCTATAGTTTAGGCACAAATTTTTCCTGTATAGGCTCGAATCTCATCTACATGGGAAATGGCTGGTTGTGCTGTTATTGTTGCAATGAAAGAACAACACCCCAATTTCAAACACCCCCCCCCCCCCCCCCCCCCAAATTTGGTTGTTACTCTGGTTGCTGGAAGATAGTCAGAAACCCCGATATAATAACAATTAATGGTCATGTAATGACATTGGTGATTTTTATTTAATGATACTAATTGAAAATTGTCGCTGAAAAATGTCACTAATACACACCAATTTACCTAGGAATGACAATGTGACGGATCGATGCGGATCTTATAAACTCCGTACACGCGACTAGTAGTCCTTGTACACCACTTCGCCCCGCCATCGGGTCAAGCGATAGGAATACTATCCCTGACCCTGCGGACTTTAAAAAATTCTATCCCGCCCCATTCTTCTTTGCATTAGATGGGTTTTTCAATACTCTCAGGCCAAAACCAAACTCGAGAGTTAAAGAAGACTAGCCGAGGATAATGAATCAGAGCTTTATACCGGTCCAAGAACTAGAAACCATCGACGTATTAGCAATGGCAGAACTACATGGGAACTTGGGGGCGAGCGGCGAGGTCACCCCCTGAGCTTTGATTTTTTTTTTTCGGGAATTGCACCCAGTCTCTCAGTTCTCTCTCCCCGTCCCCCGAGACCCTGTCCCCTCTCACCAGTCACCTCTCTCTCTCTCTCTCTCTTCTCGTGACCAGTGAGGTGGTGACTTACTCTGACTGACGATCGTGACGACGGTAACGGACTGACGGCCACTTGCCGAGGCGCCGAGCACGAGCTGTGAGCCTGTGACCAGATCTGGAAGCAAGGGTCTCTCTCTCTCTCCGTGACCTGAGGCGGTGACTCACTCCGACCTACGACCGTGACGACGAAAACGACCTCATCGAGATTCGAGCACCGAGACGCCGTGACGAGGCGAAAACGTAACTCACTCCGACCAGATCTGGAAGGACGGAGACGACCTCATCAAGCACCAGGGGCGGAACTACGCTTGTACGAGGGGGGCTATAGCCCCCCGTGAGATTTTGAAAAAAAGAAATTTTTTTTTTAATATATATAGTGTTTTTTTTCATTTTTCACTTTTCCTCTCTCTCTCTCTCTCTCCTCCTCTCTCGGCCGACTCACTGTCAGATAGTCTCACACTCACAGTCACCGGTCGTCGGTCGTCGGTCGCCGTCACGCCGTCGCCGTCTCGCCTCCAGTCCTCCTCTCTCGGCTCTCTCAGGCCTCAGCCACCGCAGGCGCAGGCCGCGCAGCTCACCGCCCGCACGCCGGCTGCCTGCACCACACCACCCACCGACCCACGGCCACCGGTCGTCGTCTCAGCTGGGCTCTCATCAGTTGGTCGCCGTCCGTCCTCCGATTCCGAAGCGCGAAGCCGGCGAAGGCCCTCCTCAGTCCGGCGGTCCCCACCCCAACTCCGGCCAGTCCCCACCCAACTCCGGCCAGAACAGATCTAGCTTAGATCTACCGTCTACGAGCCGGCGCACGAACCGAGGAAGTTCCGCCACTGCCGTTCGGCGGTCACGGCGCTTGAACAATTTGATTAACATTGTGACAACGACGCCGTTCTGATTTCTGAGGACCGAGGTCAGTGTGCATTTTGAACAATTTCTTTTGCTATTGAGAATTGATTATTTGATTAATAATTTTAGGTTGTTAGTTGTGTATTTGATAATTTAGATTACTAATTGATGCTTTATGGATGTTAATCGTGCATTGAGCACTAAGATTTGAGATTGTTGATGGAGGATGGGACCCAATTGGATTTTTATCCCATTTGAGCATTGATTATTTGATTGATAATTTTAGGTTGTGTTAATTGTGCATTTAAAAATTGAGATTATTTTCATGCTGATTATATGTTGTTAATTGTGCATTGAGCAGTTGAGAATTGAGATGGTTGATGGAGGATGTGACCCAATTGGATTGAGATGTCGGGTATGTGATTTAGTTGAATGGTGGAGTGAAATTAAGTTAACGCGATAATAAAACATATTATAACAATCCATTCGGTATATTTTTAGTTGTGTGCTATTTTACTTATAAAAATATTTAATTAAGTTAACGCGATAATAAAACATATTATAACAATCCATCAAATTAATTTAGTTGTGTGCTATTTTACTTATAAAAATATTTATCTTCTTCGGTATATTTTTAGCCCCCCCCGGGATAAAATCCTGGTTCCGCCACTGTCAAGCACCGCGACGGCCGACGGGGAGGACTGATAGACGGCGACCGGTGATTCCCCTTGCAGGCAGTCTTGTTGGTTAGCAGCTTTACCTTAAAGCTAGTGTTTCAATAGCGGGCTAGTTCGTTTGAAGAAGTCAATTTCAGGCCTAAGCCCACACAGTGCCTTTTCAATTCAAGCCCAATTTCAAATTCACCAAATTTTTTTGATGAATTCGATATAATTTTTTTACCCCTTGAAAAAAAATCCTGCGTATTAGAGCTCATAAAGGATCTTGAAGATGAGAAATGGCATGGGATGATGACATCAGTGATAAAGAAAATTGCAAACCCTAAATTCAGATGAAACACCTAGTAATTCCAAAGGAAAACTTAGGTGGTCAGAAGCATAAAGAAGAGATCCAAAAGTGCCTTGTCCATAGAGCTGCGGTGGTGATGACGGTGGACGGTTAAGTGGTAGTGACGGTGGAGGTGGAGGTGGACGGTGGTTGGTGGACTCTCAGGTGGTCGTGATGGTGTTTGGTGGACGGTTAGGTGGAGGTGGTCCGTGGGTGACGATACGGGAGAGAGGAGGCGCTGAGCGTCGCGGTAGGAAGACATATTGAGAGGAGAGAACGGTGCCATTAAGAGAAGATCATAAGAGAGAGTTGTTAACTGTAGGGTTTCTTTGAGTATTTATATCACCAGATGGACGGCCGTGATTGCATAGTAATTTGAGTTAGGATTTAATTAAAATGGGTCGGATTGAATACTAAGGCGGATTAGACATAATACCTAATCCGACTTGTACCCGATGCGGGTTAAATTTTTTAATACCATATCCGGTCAAAGTTAAAAAATAACTCGCTCCTATCGTGTTGGGGCAGATCGGAGATCCGTGATCACAGCCTCACCAATCAATATTTGACGTGATGCCCATAGAACTGCTAGTCTAAAGTTTATTTTCCTACTTGCCCTCACCGGTACTTGTTTTGGCACTTTCAAATTACCGATCAATACTTGACGTGATGCCCATACAAGTGCTAGTCTAAAGTTTATTTTCATACTTTACCTCACCAATTCCTGTTTTGGCACTTTCAAACTGCTTTTCCTCTGCACATTCATTTTCATGCTCACCAACTGTTTGATATAATTCTGAGGGCTTATTTTACCATGTATGCATTTACTAGGACACTATGTGGCGACGCAATCCAAAAACAATAATGTGTATGCGGTGCTCTCCAGTTATGGTTGCTGCCATATGAAAAATTGAACTCCACAGATTTTGTCCGAGTATCTGATTTGGCAGATGAATGAACTGGTTTAGCACTATGAGAGTAGGGCACACGACTTAAGTGCAGGTGTGCAGCTTTTCTGATATCTGTGCTGTGCGAATGGGGGAGCTGTTGAAGAATCACGCATTTGCGGCCCACGCGATTGCTGCTGCAGGGTCTCTCACGTTAAGCACCGCGCTCTCTTACCCTCTTGATACCGTGAAAACCCTTACACAGGTTTGAATTCTGATACCAATCTTGGTCCTTTACACGTGCACAAACGAATTTCTGTTGAGCTGAATGGCGAGTTAAATATGTTGTTTTCAGAAGGCATAACGGTATGTTGTGGTAAATATGTTGTTTTTAGAAAGCATAACGGTATGTTGTGGTTGAGTGATTAACAGGTTGGATCTGGTTCTAGTAAACAATTAACTACAGCACAGGTCGTTGATAGAGTTCGAACTCTATCTGGATATTCAGGTGACTGCATCAATTTATCGGCTCTCTCGGTTCTTCCATTAGTATTGTTGATTCACTTTTGTTTGAAACCCATGGAGCTACCATTAACCATTTTCTGGATGTGCATTCCACCCATCTCCCCAGCACCCGCCCCCACGCGCGACCTCCAGTAGTGGCCACTACTTCCTTTCCTATTAACTCACGGAATGTTCTTAAGAGTCACAAAACTGAAAACCCCCTTTTTTGGTTTAAGTTGCATATGGCATTGCCCGGTATTAGTTTAATGTCTTGACGTACTTATACCATTATGCATTTTGTGTCCGCTTCATTTCTTCTGTGAGTGCCTACAAGATTTCACTCTCAGAGATAGCCTAAATAGGTCTTCTCTTCATCAACTGCAGGTTTGTACAGTGGCTTTGGGTGTTTGGCATTTGGGAGGATTTTAGGTGTGGGAACTCGCTTTGGTACATATGAAATCCTGGCAGCTTTTTGCAAAGGTTTATTCTTCATCCCTTATGCACTCATTTATGTATGAAAGTTGCCATGACCTTTTTTTTTTGGTTTTGATAGTTTTTGTTGTCCATTGTCTGTTTCTTACTCCATACTTATGTGCTAGGGCTGGGGGTTGGGCAGGATTGCTGTCCGTTAGAGTGCTTAAATCCGATAGGAACTGTAAAGCTTGAAATAGAATGTATTCAGCTTGTTGATGCATTCCTCGTTGATAATTTGGGAGCGTATAAAGACTACCGTGACGAATAAAACCAAAAAATGATGTCCCAAAGATAAGAATATAGAACAGTGTACCTAACAATGCAGATTTATAGCTTGCGTTATGGGGATGTAATTGTTCCCACTTGACATTAGCCATCTCCATATGTTTTATTTAACCTCATTTTTTTTTCTCTCATTATTGACGACTACCATGCAGTCCAACATTGCCCCACAATTGAACCATGAGAATTGCAACCGATTAATCCTAACCGGTATTGTCGATTGAAGCATGTGATTTAGTTATAAGGAAAAATAATAGTAAAGCTTGATTGGACTCTCTTTGTGTTTAACTTCATCTTGAAGCAGGAAATTTAGCATTTTTTGCCTCCAAATATTTTCACAGAGTAATATAAAACATTTCTAAATAGTAAAAAAGTTTCTCTAGTCTTCTTTGACCGGCAGAAGTGTCTGTGCGAGTTCTTTGTATTGCCCTCTCTTGGGTGAACTTTAAAAGTTGTTGCTACAGCCTCAATCAATTACAGGGGCTCTGTGCAAGAGTTAAGGGGAGGTTTCTAGTTAGTTTGTACGGAGTAAAGGGAATTGAGAAAACTTTTTACTGTAATAGTCTGTAGGAAATCAAAGGTAAAGGTGAGAAGAGTCGAAACTTGTAGCAGGTGTAATTGTTATTTAAATTACAACTGTGTTGCAATATTGATTTGTGATATATATATTCGTCTTCGATTCTTGGCATCAGTATTATTAGCTATTTTCCCCAAAGTCCTGGCCTTACTAAACTTTGAATTATGGCTGACAAGTTCAAAGTTATCTCTGGCAACGGTCATAAACCAGAAATAAGTAGCTGTCAGATAATCTATGAAACCAGTAATGATCGGACGAATCGTTTAAAGAATGTGAACCAAGTGTTATAACGATATGTACTTTGGCAAATTTGATCACATTTTGTTGCAGGTAGCTATTGCATGCATTAGAGCCCTTTTAGCTAGTGGGAACCATGCCAACTGGATACTCCAGACCACCCTTTCCGTGCCTATGTCCATGGTTGTGTGTGCATGTGTTCGTGCATGTACGCCCTTCATATGTCTCGAAGAGTGACAGTTGCTCTTCTTTTTCTCCTTCCTTTATGTTTACACAGGCACACACGCGCACACACAGAGTTACATAAATGATAATATCTGTCGTCAATGAATGGTCTAATCTGTCTGGACAATCCAATATTTTGCCTACAACACTTTTCTAGTTCTTACGCATACTTTTCTGCAGATGGTCGAGAAGATGATCGTGTGTATGTGTCCGAGGCCCTCATGGCAGGAGTTGCAGCTGGTTTTCTGGAATCACTGTCAAGTTCTCCATTTGAACTTATGAAAACTCGTGCACAGGTGGCTTCTGCTTCTCATATTTCGAACTCTACACCTGTTAAAGAAAAAAGCGTCGTTTCACCTTCAATTGCAAGATTACTACGCGGATATTCGCCAGACATGAAGGCACTGAACCATTCTGCTGGTCTATTATCTACCCTGACCAAATATCCGAATATGATTGATGCTCTTAAAGAGTACCCCTGGATGATGACTGGGTCTGGGAGGGCACCATCTGTTTCCAACGTTAGAAGGACCTCAGATATCATATCTTTGGAGGGATGGGGTGCTTTATGGAGAGGTCTCCGTTCAGGTGTCGTACGGGATTCCATTTTTGGCGGTATATTCTTTTCAAGCTGGCAGTTTCTCCACCGAGCAATGCTCGAATGGAAGGCAGTTAATATGGGTCCTCCTCCCAGGTTTTTCATCCGTTGTTTATTTGCTTTTATGTTCTTTATATCTACTGTTTTGTTTCCTCTCTCCTCTTTCTGGACTCTGCTATGTCATCTTCGAGTGGTCAGACAAAAGGGGAGAAAGTTTTGTTAACTGTTGCATAGCTATCCCATGTGCAAATAAAAGGTACTGGATAAAGATACTTATTGGTCTCCTAAGCAAATTTCGTCCAGATTGTCTTCCTTATTTCAATCATCTTCTCCAGTACCTTCTATGTGACTCTTTCGCGTTAATGAAGTCCAAAACTATCACGTGTTACAATCTTAGAGAAATTGTGACTAAATATTGGAAAAAGGTTGCTTCCATGCTTTCTTCATATAATACTACAACTCTGTAACTATAGGGTTACAAGGTGTGATTTTGTGGCATAAATTTTCTTGTAGTTCAAACCATTGTGTAGTTTTTGACCACTTTCTTAATTGTCGTTGCTGATATGGGCTACATCAGGTTGTTTTATACCACCATTTATTTGTGCTTTACATGAACCACTTTTTGTTTCCTCTCTTTTTAAATGCAAGTTTTTTGCTCTTATTCAGGTTTGCTGAAGAAATTGGTCCATTGTCTCCTTTATATGTTAGTCTTGCAGCTGGGTTTTCAGGCTCAATTGCTGCTGCTGCTTCCCATTGTTTTGATACTGCCAGAACTCGCTCTCAGTGCATCGTGCTACCTAAGGTATCTTGTTAGTTAAAGAGAGTGGATGGATTCTATGTTGTTCTGATGATGCAAATTCCATCATTTTGATTGCCCTTCTGTGGACCGCATTACTGCAGTATATATCCATGGAGAGGAGGCTTCTCAAATGGACACTACCAGGAAAGAGGTTCGAAAGACTTGCAGGGATTCACCCAGCAGATAGGAATATACTGTTCCATGGCATTGGGTTGAGGATGGCTCGCAGTGGAATTGCATCATTCATGTTAGTAGGCGGTTACTTTTGGGCTGTAGATCACCTTGTTTGAAGATGAATGTTTGCAGTTTTTTCGATGAACTTCGTATCATCGTCATTGAATTTTTTGCCACGCATGCAAATTGTATGGGTTTCGAGGTGAGAAACCTAGGTTAACTGTAGCAGTAATTAAGGTTTACAATATCTTTTTAGACCTCAGGATCTGTTTACTCTCAAAAAGGCCTTTATACGCCATTAGTAAAAGAGCTGGACTCATTTGATAAAGGAGGAGGGACGGGTTTTCAGCAAGAAAACAAGTTTTGAATGAATTTGAAGATTGTTTTGTTATTCTTTATCGATAATGAATTTCATCAATGATTATGCCCTTGGATATCTTTAAAGTTGCCTGAATGTTTCCAGCCACTGTTGAAGTAAGAATGCTGCAAATTTTAATGTAAGACGTCTATTTTGCTTAAAATGCCCAAGGGTTGTGTGAAATTAAGTGCAATTTTCAACGTTATGATACTCAAATCTGCTATCAACAAAAATTACCAATAATCCGTGCAAGAACACAGTCCATTCTCAAAGTGATGGAAACGTTTACGATCCCTTATGGTTATTTTTCGTCTATATATTTTGGAAATAAGTTTCATAGAAGAGTGACAATCATCGCAGATTCGAAGGTTCTTTACTATCCGAAGTGGAACTCGAGGACTTGCACTGATCAACCCAAAGGCAACTGCAACTTTCTCACTATGATAGTGCAATGCGGTTTCCTTGTTTTTGTCATCCATTTTGAGGTACACTTGAGTAGTGTCTGGACTATATCCCACCAAACTCAGTTGGTACGCCATTTCTTCCAACATCACATGGATCTCCTTAGCTCTTGGATGAGAACCATCTTCCACAAGGAACTCATGAATCACGCCCTCAAGTTCTATCCAACTACATCCAGGGTCTTTCCTTATGTCCATCTCCTTCATCATCAACCTCACCTTAGAAACTGCCTGCCAGTTCCTCATTGAGGCGTGCATATTTGATAAAGCCACGTAAGATCCACTATCATCAGGGGCCATCTCCATTAGAAGTTTCGCCACGCGTTTGCCCATCTCAATGTTACCGTGCATCTTACAAGCACCCAACAACGCCTTCAATATCACGTCGTCAGGTTTGACAGGCATATTACGTATAGTCTCTTCAGCCTCGTTCAAGAGTCCCGCTCGGCCTAACAGATCAACCATGCATCCATAATGTTCAATCCTAGGCTCTAAGCCAACTATTCTAACCATGTGATCGAAAATGGATCTACCCTCTTGCACCAAACCTGCATGACTACATGCAGTCAAGACACTGATGTAGGTTACTTCACTAGGTCCAACTCCTGCTTGTTGCATCTTCGAAAAGAAATCAACAGCATCCTTGCCTCGGCCGTGCATGGCAAGGCCCCCAAGTATAGCATTCCAAGTGATCACATTCTTTTGAGATAAGCTCTCAAAGAGTTGAAGTGCCTTGTCAATGCTCCCACACTTGGAATACATATCAATCAAGGCAGAACCTAGCACCTCATCGATTCCAATCCCATTTCTCTCAGCGTACAAATGCACCCACTTACCCAACTCCAGCGCACCAAGTCGCGAAATTGCTAGAAGAACACTAACCAATGTGACATAATTTGGACGTGTGTCACCCATCTGCATATCCCTGAACAGCTCTATCGCCTCTTTAAACAGACCATTCTGTGCATACCCAGAAATCATCGAGTTCCACGACACCACACTTCTCTGCGGCATTTCATCAAACAGTTCCCTTGCCAATCTGAAATCCCCGTTTCTAACAAACCCATCAACCATCACATTCCACAAAACGGTACCACCCATCTGGGTTTTCCTCTCCACATTCACCTTGTTCGAATTGAACAGAACATGAGCATACTCCATGGCACCACACATGACATACATTCTGACAAGATTACTCAGAACAAACTCGTCATCCTCCAAACCAATCTTCACAACCATCCCATGGACTTGCTTCCCTTCCTCGACCCGACCCGTTTGCGCACACGCCTTGAGTACGGACGGGAACGTAAACCTATTGGGTTCCACAAGCTCGTCGACAAGCATAAGACGAAAAAGAACCAAGGCCTGAAATGGGTCGTCGTCGTTTTGGTCGTCGCTTTCGGAGAGGGCTCTGATGATGGTGTTCCAAGAAAAGCAATTGGGTGGGTCCATTTGGTCGAAGATGTGGCGGGCGTAGCGAAGATTGCGGTGGTAGAGTGCGGAGAAGCGGAGGAGCTCGGCGGCGGCGAGGGGGTCGCGTATGCGGCCGGTTTTGATGAACTTAGCGTGGACCTGGGACAGGTCTTTTGAGGTTTTGCATCGTTTGAGGTCGGTGAAGAAGGTCGAAGAGTGCAGGGAGATGGTGTCTATGGGTTTGTGACCTGTGGAATTCATGGGATTGGTGGTGCAGAGTGCAGAGAGTCTCGTCTTGCCATGAAGATAAAGATCGGACATGATGCTTTTAAGGGATAATATCACCTTTAGTCCGTCGACTTAATCCCACGTTTATTTAAAACACTTCCTAAACACTTATTTTCGCTTAGATAATCTTTACACTTTACTTTGTCCGCTAATTGGTGCATCGGTCTCCTTGAATGATCGCACGAGGTCACATTTTTAGGGGCATTTATGCATTGGTCTTCTTTGATTGGAAATGGAGACATGGACTGTCTTACATTACTTTAAAATAATTTACAGACGGAACAAAGTACAACGACTATTTTAACAAAAATAAAAGTTCATGAACTATTTTAAAAATACATGAGCGTTCAAATGGTTAGAGTGGTATTATCCCATGGTTTTGGAATCTCCCATCTTTTGCTAAAATGTACAATAAAATATTAACCTTTTAGCGACACATGGGCATACTTTTCTTTCAGACACTTGATGAGTCAATCACACTTAAGAAAATGTCCATGTAGTCAAGGGGACATGAAAAAACAATTCCATGAAAAGGTGGTAAAGCAATAATTATATAGATTTTCAAAAATATTTAGTATTTGATAACAATTTTGATGGTGCATACTTGTAATTACACTCTCTAAAAATTTCTGGTGAGATCTGAATGTAGAAAATAGTGGAATCATGGAAACTTCTGAAATAGCAACTCTTCTTTGTAATAGTAAAATGCAATTAGAAAAGTAGCCAATCCCTAGTGAGTAGTCAATAACTAGGACATTACGAGATTGCGAGACGTGTGCTTATAATAACAAGAATCTTGCATGCTTATGTCAAAATCTTTCATCGTCTTGAATCAATGCACGAAAACATCCATGACCGCCCGCTTAGAAGCGGGTCCTCGAGATGTCAAAAAAATATTTGCATATATAGTGATTTAAAGAATTCAACACCAACGCATCGGTACCGACCATCGACAACAACAACAGTTAAGCCGGAGAATGCGATTGCAGGTTCCGCGATGCATCAGGTGATCAGCAGCAAAGAAGTAAGAAATAAGAATAGTGAAGATTCGAGCCATAGAATTTCTCAATTCTTGGCAGAAGGTAGGCCTTCTTTCAACTTGGAACCGAGCTTGACCATACAACATGGAGGTTCTCGTGTTGCCTGTCAAAAATTAATACGGGCCCAGTCTTGTCTGATCCAATTCAAAACATCTTTAACGAATACTGACTGCACAAAGGCCCATTTAATCTGAGGCCGTATTCATATATTTGGGTTCACTTTGTTACACTTTGTACCAAAACACTTTTTACGGGATTGAAATCTTCAAAACAAAAAGCGTCACTGAATGTGTTTTTGTCGCTGCAAAGTTTGGCGATAGCGGCAAAAATATTTCGATGATTAAAAAGCTTCTCCAGTTCAGAGGACGGTGACTCCTATTTACTAATCTTTTTGTTCAAATGAATACCGCCTATTTATACTAGTTAGAAGGACTGTTAATATTTCAACGGAAACATGTTGAGCCGATATCGACAATAGAAATTTCAGACGAAGGCTCGCAGCATGTAGTTCTGATTCTTTACTTAGCAGAAGGGAAAAGTATCTCCATGTCCAATATAAATATTTTAAATTCTACGACCTTATTGGATTAGCCGACAGATAATATCAAAATCAAAATCAAGCTTGGATAGAGTTGAGACCACCAGTTCACTTTCAACTTTGTCAATATGAGCCATAAGTGGCATCTCCACTTGGGACAAAGCACAAGCTCTCCCAATTCCCCTCGTGAACACCATTTTTGTGTATCATAATTCAGTTCCCTTGTACTTTATGAAATGTTCGAGGAAGGTGGTGTTGACTAAGTTTGGGCCTTGTGTTTGACCTTTGTGAGATGGGAACCACAATGCAGTTAGCATAACTAGCTTCACTCAAAAGTTACATGTTGCCCCCCAACAATGATTCAATTCTTTCTTATTAGTTTACCTCTTGCCTGCCTATACATAACTACCAATATATCCTACATAAGCAAGCAAAAAGGGTAGGGAAAGCTTCATCGCCAACACCTCTCTCAATCATAAAAAAGAGAACCAAAACTTTATGAACAAGTTGAGATTGGTCCATGAAGGGGGGCATGTCTTGTGTAATCATATTGGCTTCCAATTTTACTTGGCATTTCCAAGCAAAGTCCAAATCAAAATCATAATACACACACACACTTGTATACTTATATTTTTTGTTGGGGGTGAGGTGCCTTTTGGTCACAATGAAATTGCTCAAGAGTCCACTTACTATCTTACACATGTGACATGCCCATAATATGCATGTTTCTCCCTTGTGCATGTGATGTTTGTATTTGTATGGGTGAGATGATTAGTGTGGTCAGTGCTAACGAGCTAATTAAGCAATGCAATTAATATATATTACCTCACATATAGTGGACACCCATGGATTTTTTTGGATCTCTACTCCCTTGAACAGAGAGTTAAAATTTGGAAATTATCACCAAGGCTTAGGTTTCATTAACCATTTCCCTATAAAAATGTAGTTTAGTGAAATAAAGTTTTACCCGTAATTTTTTGATGTTTTTCCGAGAAGTCCCTTTTGCTTCCTTTAAAAGAAGACGTTCTTTTTCTCCTTTTTCATTTTTGTAGGTGAACGTATGTTTGGCTAGGAGATTGATGTGCCCAAATGCATTGCTCGGCTTACTCTTTCGCATACTCTTTTATCTCATCTTTGCGAGGAAATGCCTCTATTAGAAGATCATCTGTATAAGATGCTAGCTATTATTTGAAATGTGCACGGTACATAGATTAACTTGTATCACATTAACCGGACAAGTTTGAAACTACTAAAAATCAGAGTTTCAATCTGTTGCATGCATATAGGGTGAAGGAAAGGAGATCCAAACCCAACTCGTCTATGAATCCCTCAAAGTACCATCACTATTATTTAGGAACGAGGTCGACTCATACACACCTTTGCCCTCAATAAAAAAAAAAATAAAAAAAAAATGTAATGATAGAAGTAAAAGAAGAAGTTAAAAAGAGACATGGCAAAATGTTTTTCTAATACCAAAAGTAACGGTAACAGCGCCATCTAAATTGTTTAGGGTGTCAGATCATGCATTGCTTTGTGGTTCAAAAGTTGAAGCCGGCTACCCAATAATTATAATACACACAACCAATGGTGTTGATCTCAAGATTATAATTCACGTCCCCTTTTTCTCCACTTTAATTTAGCATCAAATCAGACTGCTGTAGCTTTTTCAAGATTGCATTGGACATTTGTTTCTGTGCATCATTTCATTTTATTGGATTTTCTACTTAAAAGTTAGTGTATAATTTGAGAGGAGAAGTTCACCAAATATAAGTCGATATGAAATACATCGTAATTAACTCCTGACCTCATGTGCAACGTAGGATATATCCTTTTTACCATGGTAT
This sequence comes from Escallonia rubra, assembly GCA_033065855.1. Classification (NCBI taxonomy): domain Eukaryota; kingdom Viridiplantae; phylum Streptophyta; class Magnoliopsida; order Escalloniales; family Escalloniaceae; genus Escallonia; species Escallonia rubra. The sequence goes on along the minus strand of JAVXUO010001022.1, from coordinate 190,858 downwards.
CGAGCCAGTTTTACCACATATGCAGTTGATGTGGAGTATATCTTAGGGTGTGTTTGATAAAACTGAAATTTAAGTACTGAAAACTTAAGTGCTGAATTTGTACAACTGAAAATTTTAAGCTACTAAATTTTAAGCACTGAAATTTTTTTGGTCTTGACTGCAATTTAAGTGCTGAAGTAGTTTATTTCGTTTGATAAAAAAAACAACTGAAATCTAAAAACTGTTTAGGTTGACACTAATACCCTTTTGCTCTGCTTTTTGAAACTTTATAAACCTCGTTATATTATTGCACATCTCACGTATTAATATATTAATAATGGATATTTCAAATCTAATTTGTATGCGTAACATTAAAACATAAAAGAAAATTCAAATTAGTCACACGATAAAAAATAGCAATAATTAGATAGTTAAAAGTCATATTATTACATATATGAACTACAACCTCAAATTAAACAATTGAGTTGCAATCTGCTCCCGCAAGTTCACCATAAAGTTTTGATCAGCTTATCGTGCTTCCGCTCCCATATCTACGGCATTTTCGTGTTGGTGAGCCGTATCTTCAAGAATATCTCCGTTGTCAAATTGCTCAAAAAGATAATCTGTTTGGGTCCAAGTAGCTGCTGGGAATGCCTACACCTTTGCTCTGTACTCTTCTTCTCTCAAATCAGTCCTGGGTTTTAGTCAGCAGCAGCTGACCATGCTTGGTGTTGCAAATGACATTGGGGAAAATGTGGGTATTCTTCCAGGCATCGCCTGCAACAAGTTCCCACCTTGGGCTGTTCTTATGGTTGGCGTTTTCACTTCCTTTTTGGGTTATGGAGTTCTTTGGCTGGCTGTTAGCGAGACTAGAGTCAAGCTCAAAGCCAACATAGCTCCCCTCTGGATGCTCATATGATTCAAAGGGAACATTCTCAGAAGCTCCTTGATCTTCTGAGATCCCTCCCAATCAAACCACAGGGCTCCCCACCGTACATAGATAGATATACAAGATGTACAAGAAATTCGATCCAATATGAATTGAGAAAAAAAAGCCCTAATTACATTCACAAATCAAGCGACACCTATGTAATGAAACACCGGGAAATCACGCACCTTTAGTACCGTGAAAAGAGAAGAAGAGGCGGCAAATCAGCAAGGAAGAAGAAGATGAAGATGAAGCAGCAGCAGCAGCAGCGGCGCAGCAACGAACAGGTGAAGACGGGAAGAAGATGAGGCAGCAGCGGCGCAGCAGAGCAGCAGCGGCGCAGCAGAGCAGCAGCGGCGCAGCAACGAACAGGTGAAACGGGAAGAAGATGAGGCAGTTGGGGCAAAGCTGTCCTTTATTGGTCCAATCTTTTAATTCCAAATCATTGACCGTGTTCAATGATAAGTGATAAGTCATTGTGGGTGACTTAAAATATTGGTCTTCCATTAACATATCACTTATTATTTTAAGTGATAAAAAAAATGCGTTACCAAACGCACTTAATTTGAAATCACTGAAAAGTTTCAGTTTTAAGTGCTGAATGGTGTTATCAAACACACCCTTAGAGTCCCCAACACGATCGACTATTAGTTTCTTTATTCCGTAATTGTAAGCCTTTTGGTTTGTGTATATACATACCTGAACTAATCTTGTTTAGTATTTGAATTTATGATTGATTGGCTTGGCATTATGGATGTGTTTCGGATCTCATCCTCTTCTATTCCTAATAATAGTAAGTCCCAAGTAGCGAAAACACGTCAAGATAGAGAAAGATTATCCGCATTGCTAAGGTAGGTGTAGCTTATGCCAAAGTAACGTGCATGTCGAGCTGATTTTGATCTTGAAGTTGAAACTTTACATTGCTTTGGTAAAAAAGTGTGGAAGCGTGTCATCAAGGCTAGCCTAAAGAAAATTCACTTGTACAACATACAGTTACAATGGCATTGATAACGATTCTCGTAAATGTAATACCCCGAGCCTAAAATGAATAATTTAAAATATGGGATACACTTTTAGTGGCATTTCATTAAATATCTGATATTCTTTTAGTGGCAATTAATGAATTAAGCTCATGAGTATAATATTAAAGAAAGGATTAATATGCTTTTAAGTAGGTTTTCAACTTTAGTTTATCATAATTTACTTTGATTTGTGATCAGCTCAAAATAAACAAAGCAAATAAACTAATTGGTAAAGGAATATATAAAGAAGATCTTGTGAGTGAGGCTACCGTTGTCACTACAAAGACAAGCACAAAGGGAAAAAAATTTGTTGTTAATGTAATTGTTCTTGAATTTTTTCCGTTGGATTCCTGGTTTCGTAATTTATGTTTCAATATCGTACTTTCGGAACTTGATTTTAAAATTTTAAATGTAAATCACCCCATGATCATGAATTACATTATATCTTGTGTACTCTTTCTCATAATTAATTTCACTATCCCAATTCACTGAGTAAATACTAGGGCTTTTTCTTAAGGAACTTTTGAGATGTGATTAATAGTGGTACTCTCTGAATTATTTTTTGAAGATTAGCTTTGTGATAGTGTGGAGAAACACATATTTTACGTGCTCTCAAATAAGTATTTTTGACAGGTTAACTGGAATTTACAATATAATTGTGTTTTAGAGACGATTTTGAGGTTTTAATCCAATAATTCTTAGGAGAGGCTTGAAGTTAAACCTAAATGTATCTATCAGTTTGGTGAGTTCTTATTACCTAGGTTGGGTCGATATAATTGACTACAATAAGATTTGGTGTACTCAGATGAGTTATCTTATTAATATGCATATGATCTTTTGATCAAAGTTAGACTGAGAAACCTATTTAAGATATTGTTTTTGTGCGATTTGAGGTAAGGAAAAATTCTCATTGCTTTTAAATATTTATATCATTAATTGTTGATTGCTTTGTATTTTCACTCTGACATCCGTTTGTACTCTTGGAAGAATTGTCATGTGCTTACCGTCGTGATGTCTGTTACAATCAGACCAGTAAAAGATTTATTAGCCTCTTAGAAACAATTGTTTGGCCGTAAGGTTATAATGGATCTAGCCGTTTATGGCTACAATGAAATTGGATTTTGGGCTACAAATTTTATAAATCATATCCTAGTTATCCGTGTGATGTTTCGAGCTATATGGGTCCAATAATTGTGATCTATGATTGTATGGCCTTTGGTACTTCTTAACTTTAAAACTGTTTATTTAGCTGCTATTATTGTTTTCCCCCGTTCGTTGGAGACTTTGCGGTGTTTTTTCTTGTTGGGCTATTTGAGCTCACCCCCACCCCCCTCTTCCTCCCTACAGGTTAACAGAGATTTTAAGCTGGTCATTCAATAAACTTATTTAGTGCATGCTCAGGAGGCTCAATAATTTATTTCTTTGTTTTTCTAGTCTAGTAGATAGTTGTAGTTGTGAATTTTATAATCCCGATTTGATAAGTTAGGTCAGGAATTTGTTCAGTTGAATATTTTCATTTAGCTGATATAGAAGAATGCTAGCTAGTTTATATGTGGTTTGCTATCTTTTCAATGGATAGTTAGTGACGTCGAAGGGTCCTTTGGGGTTCGAGGTGTTACAAAACATCACATAACGTTGGGTAGAAGACATAAATAAAGAAACCTAAACTTAGCGACAATTTACTACCAAAATATTGCATAAATCAAATCTCGTCTTACCTTCAAAATCATAACCCTAGAGTATGAAGCAACTTAATGGGATTTATGTATACAAGTCCCAAATGATATTATTGAGGATCACATTGTGTGATTTTCCGAAAGAAAAAGGATCAAACATTAAACCCGATTAATTATATCACGTCGTATCTTTATCATCAATATTATAAAATAAAATACCGAAAGCCAACAGTAATTCACCAATCACGTAACTTGGAGCCAAGTTTTAACCCAGGGCAACTGGGAGCCCTGTTGACTTGCAAAGTAGCCCACGTGTGGAGGGTGTGGTGTGTGGGGGTTGCTTCCATCACACTGACTCAATAATTTCGTCAGCAACTATAACATAAACAGAAATAAAAAAAAAAAAATTAAAAATGGTTCCTTAACTGAGTAACACAAGGCAACTGCCGTATACCCATGAAAGTGAAAAAAGTTTCAAAAAGCCAAAAAGGCAACTTAGTCCTTAGTACTAGTAGTAGTATAATAATAATATAGCAAGTAATACTCAAATGCTTCCAACATAAAGCCCACGATGCCCATCGGCTCCACACCCTTCTTTTTTCACTTTCCATTATCTCCCATCTATCCGTGCACGTAAGAATCTCTCCAAAGGCGGCTCGAAAGCTATCGCCATTTCATTTGTCAAGATCTTCTGCTGGACAACAATTTTAGCGAGCGCAAACTTAGAAGTAAAAAATTGTGTGAGACGTTGATCCGTAAAGATTGTTGTGCATTTGAAAAGTGGGGTAGGTTTTTCGTGGAAATACACTGATCGATCTAGTCATGGCTGCATTCCATGGCACAAATGGTCCTCCAACATTAACCGAAACAAACATGTGCATGTACATTTGTTACAACATTCTGCTGAGAACAAATGTCTTAAAAATCCTACAAATATAGTACGTACGTAGTACATTAACATCATAAGTTGAGATCCTAAGTTTGATGGATCTAATTTGGCAAACTAATTTCGTCGAGATCGTCTAGTGACAAGAAAACTTCATCCATGCATGAAAGCTCTGTCCCATCGTCACCATCGTCGTAGCTGTGCTCGTAAACCCTACATACCACCCATTTACTAGAATCCTGAAAAACCATACGGAAAAAAAAAAAAAAACCCTTAAAAGTGCTCTCTGATTTAATGTTAGAACTGCAATAAATAAATGTTTAGTACTTACGATCTTACTAGAATGTCCTCTTCTTTTGGATGATCTACTGGTCGAACCAGCATCTGAGAGCCTGTATTCCTCCATAATCCAGTTTGTTTTTACACCTTCAGGAGATTCACCTATGTAGAACACATAATATTTCTTCATTCCAACTCTTTTGCTAGCATTGGTGGTTATCGGTTCCTCCACACCCAATGGCTTCCAGTACCCGTTGGTCGTGACTCGGTTTTGCGCCCGCCTACTGTAGAAGTACCACTTGTTACCTTCCGCCATGGCTTTACCTGCATGCTCTCATATACTACTACATCAGTACCGCGTATATGCAGATACAAAAGTAAGTCTTACTCTATGTTAACAGGTCACCTAAGGCCTTGACATGGCTCAACTCAACAAAGAGTTAGCTCATCAGCTTCTAAATTTCTTTAGAACTGGAGGATAAAGAATGAGGTACATACCACCTAAGTCCCATGGATCATATGGATAGAGATCAAGATCAGGGATGACATCGGGATGGCAAGGCAAGAGGGAGGCCTTGCGTTGAAGGAAATGGACGACAAGCTCTTCATCTGTCGGGTAGAACCGAAACCCGGGCGGGAGGTTGACATTGTTATCACCCATGTGAAGAGGTAGGAAAAAAAAGAAAGATAGAAAGAAGAAGAAGAAGGAGGAGGAGGAGGAAATATAATGCAAGAGTTTGGGGCAGACTATATGATGATGATGGAATTGGGAATGGTACTGTTATAATGGAAGGTAAGATGATAACATTTATAGTGTTAGGGGGGGAGAGAGAGAGAGCTGGACTGACGTGAGATAGAAGTTGAGTTGTGATCACCATTCGAGTTTTGATATTTAAGTGTTGGTGGGGGGTCTGCAGGTGGTGCTCCAAAGCGGCTGAGCAAGCACAACGGAACGTTTATATGCCTTCAACGGGATCTGTCATTGTTGAATTGAATTAAGGCGAATTATATACAACATATGCGCACTACATACGTACTGTTTGTTGATGCATTTGAAAGCTCATTCTTCTCAAATACTTCAAGTTAAATCCAGCTATTAAAATGAGCGCGCTTTAATTTGATAATTACCCGCATCAAACACCATTTTTGTTTAGTTCACATAGGAAATGTTCATCCGGAGCTATCACTCTTCTTCAAATTCCCATTTTTGATCCCAAATTTTTTTATGCAATTTGTCTATATGGTTGTGAATTTTCATATATTTGAAGATGTGGGTGATCATCACACTTCATGCTGATATCATCAGCATTGTGATCCACGTGTCACGGATGCCAATGGGCTGGTTTGTGGACCATATACATTCTGCCCATCTAAAGAGACCCACCTCTTTGGAGGGACCAAAACCAAAGAATTCTCACAACCTAGCTAATTACTTACTAGGTAAAACAGTTTAGCACTTTTAAGTTTGTAGTATGAGCCACTCAATTTGGATAAGTATCCATGGAAATGAGTCGATCTTGTGAACTTAATCACTTACCCCAATTTGGCCAATCTGCTATATCTGGGATTTGACAAAATCCCTATTGCAAATGGATCCATCAGGAATAAAGTGTTAAACAAAGCCACATCCTTGCATATGCGTGTTTGGACTAATCCGACATGTATGGTTCCAGTTAATCCACTCTGGTCAGCAGCCCATTGATGCTCTCAAGCCTCATCCTTACAACCATGTATGTACAAAAAGCTTGTACCCCAAGATAATCTTGCCCATGCCACCCATTTGTAGAAAAGTTGGGTTATTTAGGAAGGCACAGATTTTCACATTCAATCAAAGCTTGTATGTATAGCATAAATGGCAACCCCATTGTGGGGATGCATGATGAGAAAAGGACTAGAAAGTTGAAACAAGGACAGTGACCTCATAGCATTAGCCAAGTCCTTTGTGGCCTTTTCATTGGAAAACAACAGGTGGATTGCAAGACACAGAAGTACCTGAGAGGTCCTCAGTCCTCAGTCATGGATGGGCACTCCAAGGTCCAAACACACTACACTCGATTGTCCTCCCTCCATTTTCACAAGAATGAAAGGACCAATCTTTTCATCCTTTGCTGAAAGCACTTGCTCACAACCGAGCTCATGTTTGGTACAGGTCCATGTCATTGGCCGAACCAAGGGTCCTCTAGTAATCCAAGTCAGCCATAGGATCATTCAGATTTGGTTGGCTGCAGATTTGGTTGGCTGAAGGCCTGAAGCAGAGAGATTCAGACTGTTAACACTGATTAAGTGGTAGGGCTAGGGAGGACAAAGCTATAATGCCACGTTTAGAATCTAATTAAAGCTACGTAACTTGGTCTCGAACTGTAATGGAAAGCCGAAAGCTCAACCACCTAATTCAGTTGAAACTGAGCCAATGGCGCTTGACATGTATTGGTATGGCATCTTTGAACAAGCAAGACCACTGTTTCGAAAAATTGATCTTCACGGAAACGAGAGTGCCAACAAGGATTACAAAATCAAGGTCAGTGTCAATCAGCATCTACTATATGACGCATGAAATTGGTGAGAACGTGAATCGCTTCCCGTGTTTTCAAGAATCGAAGCAATTATTAATTCTTCTGGTGCTTCTTCATCTTTCTACACAGGGATAGGACATTTGAGAATAAAGGAGCTGTTCCTTGTTCGTGTCCGCAATTTAAGATAAATTGACAGTACGATCTGGGAGTCCATCTATCGCAGATGGACAGACCAGACCACTTTCTTTTTTTTTTTCAAGTTTTTTTTCCCGTTGTTCGCTCCATTATGGGATGGACATCGGGACTGACGGTAAATAACCGTCCGTCCCATTATGGGATGGACGACGGACTTCACTTAAAAAGTAAGGTTGATCTAGACCGTTCACGTTATCAATCGGCCAGATCACTGCTGAAGGCTCCGTTTAGTAACGTTTGTTTTTTCAGTTTTGTAAACTGGAGAAAATAAACGCGTTTGGCATACATTTTTCATTTTTTTTTCTTCAGTTTTGAAATTCAGTTTTTAAAATAAGGCTGTTTTTGAAAACTCCAAAAATGTGTTTTCGATTTTCAGTTGTGGTTTTTATTTTGAGACCACCACCACCCTCCCACTGCCGGCGACTACCGGCAGCCACCGCCGGCGGCCTGCCACCAGCATTGTCGGCCACCGCCACACGCCCCACCACCACAAAAGAAAAAACTCAAAATAAAAACTGGATAATCAAACACCCATTTGTTTTTGTAAAAAAAAAAATTAAATTTAAATTGGTTTTGATTTTGATTTTTTTGGAAGCAAAAAATCAAAACTGGAAGTTTTACCAAACGCTACCTTAGTTAAGTTGCTGAAGCGGTCATTTTATCACCTCTCTATAAAATCATCATGACGAGAACACTTGAAGAGTAGCAGACTGTGCACCTAAAACTTATCCCAAGGGTGTACGCAAGAGCCGTGATAGAGATGGAGTGATTTATTTGTGTAGAGACAATGTGGACGGTCAAATCACTGCTGACAACTTAGTTAAGTTGCTGACGCGATCATTTTATCAGCTCTTTATAAAATTCTCATGGCAAGAACACTTGAAGTGTAACCGACTGTGCACCTAAAACTTGTCCCAAGGGTGCACGCAAAGTCCGTAATAGAGATGAAGTGATTTATTTGTGTAGAGATGAGAAAGAGAGGTGACTACATAGTTATGTCATCCCTCTGTGTGTGTTTCTTTCAAGTGATTGTGTGTGTGTGTGTGGTGGGCACTTACAGTTCTTAGTGGCAAGAAACTCATCTTCAGTCCCACTTTTTCATTATGCAAGCCGATCACTTTTGGCCTAACAATTTGGTAAATTTCAATCTCAGGAAGCAATGATAATCTATTAAGTCCAATGATCGATGCTACATAACAGCACGGATGGATTCAGACGGTCGGACTTTTTTTTCTTCCTTTCTTTTTTTTTTTTGCTCAAAATATCCGTTTTCAATTTTAGTTTGGTTTAAATTAAGGATCTTTTTGATTTTGAGTATATAGTATTAAGCATCTTTTTCTAAAATACCCTTTTTGAGTTTTATAACTTCATAAAATTAAAAAGGCTTTTGACTTTTAATAAATACAGTGTCAGCTTATTTCCCGCAAAATATCTTTTTCGAACTTAAGGATGTTTTTTACTTTAAGTTAAAAATCTCCATGAAAAACTATTAAGTTTCTGTCCACATTAGAAGTTTCAACTTTTTTTTTTCTTTTTCACACACAGAGTTTTTACGGACAAGAAATAAAAACTTGCAAACAACCGTGTTATCCAATTTTACAGACAAACAACATGAATATAACCAAGTTACTCTGAGCTTGAGATTCTAGATGAGTTCTGATCACGTCTTGTTAGAAAGTATCTCCGATAATGTCTTTAATAGTTCAATATTTGATAATATCTTTAATTGTCCAATAATACCTACCTAATAATTAAATGTTGCTATTAGGATTACATTAAAAAACTGAAGCCTTCTGGAGCTAAAAGCTACGAGACCACTATCTTTCCTTACCATGTTTGTAACGCCCCGAATTTTTGGAGCATTAATATCAAATTAACAGAGTCAGAAAAACCTTAAAAATATCAAAAAGTCTCCCCAAGTGATCATTCAGAGCATCTACTAATCAATCCCAAAGATACATCAACATATGCCATAGCGGCCTAAAGCATTTAAGTGATCCCAATTACTCCGACACGGAGTTTCAAAATAAAATCTTAACAAAATTAATTTGTCTTAATTATTACATCTAAAGATACTAATACAAACTCTGAGATAAATACCATTATCTCTCAGTCACACAGCTAGCCCTATAATCCAATCCCACCTACTGATCACCTGAAAGGAAAACAATAAGGGAGTGAGCCAAATGCCCAGTAAGGTCGCTCAAAGGACCAATCAAAAGGAACACAAAAATGTCTGAGAGACGAGATTACGGAGATACAGAATTTTAGCGGAACATATATCAGACTGAATTTCAAAATGCAAAAATATATCTTTATACAGAAACAGACACTAGAGAGCCATTCAGAATAAGGTCACACATGCCATCACTGACATGTGTAACCAGGTTCAGAAAATTAGATCGCGATCTCTAGCTCATCCCACTGAGCTAGCCCACGTTTCAATCCACGTGGGTAAGTCAGAAACAGAAAGTCACATATACTGTGACATGACTCATGGAAATTACCTATATAAATATCCAATAAATTGGGCGAGATACCAACCAGTCGCCAACGCAACGTAAACTAATGGGTGTCTTTCTTAGGTTACGCAAAGTACTGCTTTTACAAACATTGACTTCAGAATTGACAAAATATTGGAACTTATATTTAAGGGAACAAAAGGACGATTACCACGAAATTTAATTTATCGAAGTATGAGTACAACACGACTAAATAAAAACGGACACAAAAAGAAATAACCATGAAATTAATTTCAGGAGAATGATCGACTCGTGGCTGAAAACTCAAAAATGCATGTAAATGAATTTCTTGGAGATAGAATGGGAAGATACTTCATTGTCTTTGAATAAAGAATGAATAAATGACCAATATAGTACAGACACAAATCACATGGGGTTTGCCTTAGACCCTTTTCAACTAGAAACCAAGTAAAGGACACGTAGAAAGATGAACAAAGAGGCAGTAATACGAAGGGTGAACCCAGTGACCAAGTGGCACGCATCAAGGCTTGAACCATCTGAATCAATGTCCAATCCCGTAAGAAAAACAAGCCAGCAGTAAGATGAATTAAAGCAGAAGGCGGCAGAAACTGTAGAGTTAGAAGAAATAGACTCCAGCAGATTAAGAATAAGGTTTATGGCATCTAACAAAAACAAGAGTAGGCCGAAATCAAGTAGTCGAATTTTATTTTGTTTAACGGAACGTGAAATTCATAGATGAACATAAGAAATAAATACCCTTATATAAATAGGATTGGTCGATCCAACACTGATTCGATTTCAAAAACAATAAACCCTTATCTTCAATTGTGCAAATCAATCCAAAACTTTGATCTTCTAAATCAATTGCATCAAAATTCCTAAAAATTTAATATACCCAAAAGCTATAATTAGGGTTCCAATAATAACAAAATTTCATAAGATTTCTACCACAAACCTCAATTCGATACACGAAATAAATTCTTACCTCGAAGTAATGATCAAAATCTCAAAGGGTTCTTCCTAGGAATTTTCTGGAGACTTTTTCTGAACTTCCTTATGTTCTTATGAGATATATATTGTACGTAACTATCAGATACCTGTAAGGTATATATTTATATTCCTCAAACAAATGGAATTTAAAAATACCCATTACGTCCCAAATTCCTAATTTTTTTTTTAAGCATTTAAATATGAGGGGTCTAACAATGTTCGTTTGTCCGAAGCCAAGGAGGCATCACGGCAGGCACATGCGGGTTGGAATGCCGTTGAAACTGGTTCTAAACAAACCTATTTACCAAGTAGTTCTAAGTGTGAAAGAGGCTAAATGTGTCAAGGTTAGGAACTCGAAATGTGGTGTGGTATATGTTGATGTTAACATTATGTTCTAGGATCCAATTCATGGAAAACAATTTTTTTACACGCATCAAGCTAACATATGTTTCATGCATTTTATTTAATTTGGTTATTTCGTCAAGCTTACACATAGAATAACCATGCATTTTATTTAATTTGGTTATCGTCAAGCTTACACATAGAATACCCAGATGAAGCTATATTAATTGTTTATATGACAAAACACCCCATTAATTTTCATAATACACCCTAATGTACATATGTATGTTGGTTCTAGGAAAGATTAGATGAAGTGAAAAAAGCTCCTAACTAGTTATAAATGGTGAATTTTAAGACGAACGAGGTTGTATATTCTTTGAACTACACATAATACTACAATTATTTTTCCCTTCATAATTTTAAGAGCTCACATAATACAATAACTTATTACCAAAAAATAGAGCGACTATACAGCCGGACTTGGATCAAATTTTTGTGAATTTTAAGGTGAAAGTAGAGATTGAGTTAAAGTTATTCTTATTAAAAGTAGCACCAGGTCCTACTAGTGCGCAAGGACATGTACTATGCGAATTTTTTTTATCAATCATTTACATTATTATATCTAAAAAATGGAAAACAAGTAATTTGAGTCGTGCTAATCAACTCGCAAATAATTCACGCGGGGCATAAAAGCAAAATGACATTGTTTCGTGTCCACAAAAATTACTATTTCATGTGAAACGCACGTGAAGATCGAAAGCAAAAAGCTCAGGTTATCCGACAAGAATGAAAGCTCGGAAAAAAAGGAAGTTGAAATGACAAGGTGTGCAAGAATGTCCCATCTTTTTGAAAATGAAACTGGTAGCTAGCTAGCTAACTAACCATGTTTCCTTCCATTTTGTGAAGCAACTGTGTGTTGCGTTGGTATGTCACTTTCTCAGCTTATGATTATCCAGTCATATACAGTGAGTACTGGTATAAAAGATTATTGTGGTAACTCAAGGTTACAAAGCAGGTCAAAAAAAAAAAAAAAATCTTAACATGAGTACAGATTGTAGCGAGATTACATGTCCAAAGCTTATGAACTTGTACAAAACAAGATAGTAAATTGAAGGACTCTTAACAATTTTTGGTTGCTTACTGTTGGTTTTCTTAAGCATCCAATGGGGTATCATTCAAGCTGCTTGTGAATTTTATTATGTCAAAGAATTTTCTGGATTCCTCTCAGAAGTTCACAAAGATCTCAAGTTGATTCTAAAATTTAGTTTATCTTACATCCTTGTAGTCCAAGAGGTAGACATTAGCATAGATGCAAGTTGGGTTTCGAGCTCAATTTCCCACACGGTCAACCTCTGCTCCCTCACAGGGATAATGTCACAGGGAAGGCCGCTGTAGATTAAGCAACTAAAAACATGTTAGCTATTGGTAATGTAGTTCATACCAGTTACGCAGGGGTTTCGGTAAACTATCCTAGCTAGTTATCACTTAAGATGGAATTGCAGAGGTGCAGTTGGTCGGTAAAACACTCTATTTATCACTTAAAAGAGACTGTAGAAGTGCAGTCACCGCCGGAACTACATGGTAACAGGGAACCCCTTGAACTTTTGAAAGAATTTTTTTTTCTTCAGTGATGTTATATGCTGATGTAAGATATATTTACATATGTGCATGCTGATGTAAACTAAAATTAAGATATGTATAAATATGTTAATTTTAGTTTAATTTCAGTGATTATATATGCTAATTTAAGTTTAATATGTTAATTTTAGTTTAATTTCCTTGATTATATAGAGGTTTAGAATATATGTTTGGTTAATTTAATTTCAGTGATTATATAGAGATTTAAAATAAGTTCTTAAAAACAAAATTAATATTATTTTACTAATAAATTTTTTTGGTGAATTCGATATAATCTTTACATCTCCTGAAAAAAAATACTGGTTCCGCCCCTGAGTGCAGTTGGTTAAAGTTCTAACTTCCGATCAAAAAATCTCGACCCAAGCCCTCAAACAAAATGTCTATGGTTTCAAGTGACTTTTATACTGGGAAATATAGCGATTTCGTACACAAACATACTTACTAGACGTGGAACAAAGATCATTCACTGGAATATATATGGTTCTATCTGTTTCAAACCACTGTAACAAATCACAACGTGCTTTTGGAGTGCCGAGAATTTGCCACAAATACCTCGAACGCACCAAAAAAAAAAATCACTTTTACCTCTATTTGAAGACACAGAAAACATTGTTTAGGGCCCCTGCGTTTCTAAAGAGTTCATGTGCATGGAAAACCGAGTGCAATAAGGGACAGATTATCAGGGTTAGCATGGGAACAACGCAAGCAACCACTACTAGATTTTCTTGAATTTAGTGATCGGTACTACAAAAGAAGCTACATTGCCAATATCGATGGTTTCCATGATCAAGTTGACATATTTTTCGTATTTCCCCAAATAGTAGCTATATAGTTGTGTATATCAAGTGATGACTGCATGCACCAGGTTTTCTCATTTAGCATAACCTGTGTTTGATTCCCTCTCAATCCCACAAATAGATTTCCTGCATTGCATCTTGCTAAGAGCCCTCACTAAACGGCCATGGAAGCATTTTGCTTCTTTCTGCATCTTCTGTTTCTAGGATTCGTTTGTTCCGAGGTCAGTTTTACATACGAGGGGTTTCACGATGCAAATTTAAGCTTATATGGAGCTGCATACATGCGGTCGGATGGCATACTGGTCATAACAAAAGATTCGACGAAGCTGCTTGGCCATGCTCTCTATCCTTCTCCTCTGAGATTCAAAGAAAGCAAACTCAACAACAGTTCTTCAATTGTGGTCACCTTCAGCACCAACTTTGTGTTCTCCATGAAACCCCAGTATCCTGAACTGGGAGGTCACGGCCTCGCCTTTGTCCTCTTCTCCACCAAAGAACCGAAGGGCTGTCTCCCAAGTCAGTACTTGGGCCTTCCTAATGATACTAGCAATGCACAGTACAGCACAAGAGTACTAGCAATCGAGTTCGATACTGTCCAAAATTTCGAACTCCAGGATATCAATGATAACCATGTTGGGATAGATATATCCAGCCTGACATCTAACATATCTGAACCAGCTGCATTTTACTTGGACAACAGCACCAACAACAATAAATCCATTAGTCTGAAGAGCGGTGGCCCATTTCAGGTATGGATTGATTATGACAGCCTGGAGATGGTTATAAATGTTACCATAGCTCCTCTTGCCCTTCAGAGGCCATATCGCCCTCTCATATCCTTCCCCATTGATCTCTCGCCAGTGTTGGATGAACAAATGTATGTAGGCTTCTCTGCTTCCACAGGTTTGCTTGCAGAAGCACATAATCTACTGGGTTGGAGCTTCAGAATTGGTGGGAGGGCACAAGATTTAGATATTTCTGAGCTCCCCTCTCTTGTGAAGCCAGTGAAGGTAGTGCACAAGAAAGGTTTTGCACTAGGTATCACCTTAGCTAGTGTAACTCTAGTCTTCTTGTTTATATCTGGTGCCATTCATGTCAAACGTAGGATTGAAAACATGGAGGCCTTGGAAGACTGGGAAGTTGAATATGGAGCTCGTAGATTCAAATATTCTGACCTTGTAGCTGCCACGGGAGGATTTGGAGAGAGGAACCTAATTGGTACTGGCGGATTCGGGAAAGTCTACAAAGGAATAGTCCCTAGCACGGGGCTAGAAGTGGCAATAAAGCGGATTGCTCAGGACTCACGACAGGGCATGAAAGAATTTGTAGCAGAAATAACGAGCATGGGACGGCTTAGACATCGTAATCTGGTACAGTTGCATGGCTGGTGCCGGAGACAAGATGACCTCCTCCTTGTTTATGACTACGTTCCACATGGAAGCCTCGACGACGTACTGTTTGACAATCCTCAGCAGAAAAAGAAGAAACTTACTTGGGAGCAAAGATACAAAATCCTCATTGGAGTGGCACAGGCATTGCTATACCTTCACGAAGAATGTGAACAACTGGTACTTCATAGAGATGTGAAGCCCAGCAACGTTCTGATAGATGCCGATCTCAATGCTAAGCTCGGAGACTTTGGTCTAGCTAGGATTAACCAGCATGGAATCCACCCGCAGACTACACATGTCGTGGGGACACTGGGGTACCTGGCTCCTGAACTCACCAGGACAGGCAAAGCCACAACTAGCACAGATGTGTACAGTTATGGTGCACTTATGCTAGAGGTAGCTTCTGGCAGGAGACCGATTGAGCCCCAGAGGAGTGCCCACGAACTTGTATTGGTAGATTGGGTTAGGGAGCTACACTCGCGAGGAGAAATTGTTCAAGCAATTGATCCAACAATGGATGAGTATAACCCATACGAAGCCGAGCTTGTGCTCGGTCTAGGCCTGCTTTGCTCTCATTCTCGTCCTGATTACAGACCAAGTATGAGAAGAGCTGTCCAAGTTTTGTTGGGGGATGCCAGCCTTCCTCAGCTACCTCCTGATTTTTACCTAGAAGCTACTGGTGTTGCCACTGAGTATGCCGATTTTTATGCCGATGACTCTGATCCTTCCTGCGGTAAAGCGTCTTCATCCATGGCTACTAATTTCTCAAGCTTTGACAAGAAGGTTTCTAGTACACAGGCTACAAGGGCAACTCCCTGAAGAGTATCTTGATGCTGCGTCTTTTTTGTTGCTAAAAGATGCATTAATGATACTTTCTTATCCCAAATATTTGCATTGAGTTTTTAGGCAAACGCTAAATCTGGAGAACTATTGGTATAAACTCCATTCCATTGTATGAATTTCAACATTTTTATATGATATCTCATTTTATATCTGATTGCAAGATATGTCAAAATATCTTGACAATCACAGCGTTGAGGAAGGAGCACAAATGGTAACATCTTACATAACCAACAATTTCATGGCTGCGTATAATGCCTAAGAAGTTCTCCATAACCAACAGAGTGCCAACGCAGTGCTCTAGGATTGTGAACATATCAAATACCATATAGTGGCTGCCCCATGGTTGAATAAGATTTCTCCCTTCATCATAAAACTTCTGTACCTCCTAATAAGCACCAAAAAATATAATCTTGTGTCTGCTTCCTGGGCAAGCAGAGACTAGAATGGAGAATGACGACCCATCACCGGTTAAACTTGTGCAAAATTCTACCATCAGAACTCAAATAAACCAAACCTCAACACTAGACCAAAACAAAAGGTATTACACGACCTACAAAAGCTTCTGAGCGCCTTTTCTGCAAAGAAGCGTGTAAGTAACTTCGATTTGCTTTCGATCGGATAGAGAAAGCCAGCCCAAAACGGAACAAGTTCTGCTGCTGTTTCCGGGTAAACATCAGTACTTCTCCGGGTAAGGTCAAATTCTTAAGGGGCATACACTTTTCTTTGTGTAGTATAAGTAAGAATTTTTATTAAACATAAACATTGGCCAAGCAAAAGAGAAGATATAGTTCATCTACCCAAATCTGAATGTGCATTACACTTGACACACTAGATAAAGATACTTATATGGTCAAGAAGGAAACAACAGGCTTGCAAGATGTGGATCATTACATCCACATTGGTTCCTGTTCATTTTCTTAAGCCTCCAATGACAACCATCCAGCAGCTAAATGTATTTTTTTTTTACAAAAAATCTCAAGTTGACTCTAAATAATTAGTTTATCACAAGCAACATGTAGTCCAAAAGCCAGACATTAACAAGCAAATTGGGTCTCGAGCTCCATTTCCTACACGGTCAACCTTGCACCCTCATATGAGTATGCCACAGATTTACTATAGAACCACTCAACAATGAAGCAACTAGAAACAAGTCTACTGGAAGTGTAGTCTAGTCTTACTCTTTAGTACCAAAGTTTTCACTTCAAGCCCTCAAAATTTACCTTAATTGTGAACTTATTAGGGTTCGTAGTGGCTTTGTGCAAGGAAACTAACGTGAATTCGTAGTCCTGTTCTTGTCTGCGAATAATCATTAACAAATCACAACTTGCTTTCACATCTTCGAGAATTTGTCGCAGCAAGTACCTCGAATTCAGAAAAAAGTTACTCTTCTTTCCCTTATACTGAAGACATGAAAACAATGCTCCATGTGCATGGATAAACAGTATTAGAACCACATAGGGTTAGCATGGGAACAAGGCAAGCAACCATGATTATAGTTTTGGGATCCTAGTTCATATGTAGAAGGGTTTTAGTATTTTGAGCAAGGTACTATAGATTACCTTGAGTTTAGTGATCAGGAATACAATGGTGAAAATATATTGCCATTATCGATGATTTTCAGGATCAAGTTGACATATTTTGGTATTCACTCAACACTAACAATTGAGTTAAGATATTTTGATGTCAAGTTGATATTTCTACCTCTTTCAAGTTTCAAGCATAAGCAACGTTTACCTTCCTCTCATCTCGGGTGCACACACGTTTCTATCTCTATTAACAGAAGGTGTCCGTACCGTGAATAACCCTCACAACTACGGCCATGAAAGCATTTTGCTTCTTACTGCATGTTCTCTTTCTAGGATTCGTTTGCACTGAGGTCAGTTTCACGCATGAGGGGTTTCACCAAGCGGATATGAGCTTGGACGGAGATGCATATGTGAGGTCTGATGGCATACTGGTCATGACAAGAGATTCACCAAAGCCCCTAGGACATGCTGTGTATCCTTCTCCTCTGAGATTCAAGGAGACAAAACTCAATAACAGATCTTCCATTGTCACTTTCAGCACCAATTTTGTGTTCTCCATCCAACCCCAGTATCTTCAACTTGGAGGCCACGGCCTAGCCTTTGCCCTCTTGTCTACCAAAGAGCCAAAGGGCTGTCTTCCAAATCAGTATTTAGGCTTTCCTAACGATACTAGCAATGCAAAGTACTCCACACGGATGCTAGCAGTTGAGTTTGATACCGTCCAAAATCTGGAGTTCCAAGACTTTAATGATAACCACATCGGAATAGATATATCAAGCTTGATATCTAACATATCCAAGCCAGCAGCTTTTTATGTGGACAATACCACCACGACCAACAACTCCATTATTCTGAAGAGCGGAGACACATTTCAGGTATGGATTGATTACAACAGCCAGGAGATGCTGATGAATGTTACTATTGCTCCTCTTGCTCTGAGGCCATATCAGCCTCTCATATCTTTCCCCATTGACCTGTCATCGGTGTTGGATGAGTACATGGACGTGGGCTTCTCTGCTTCCACAGGTTTGCTCGCAGCGGCACATAATGTACTGGGATGGAGCTTCAGAGTTGGTGGAAGGGCAAAAGATTTGGATATCTCTGAGCTACCCTCTCTTCTGAAGCCAGTGAAGGTAGTCCACAGGAAGGGTTTTGCAATTGGTATCACTTTAGCGAGTGTGATCCTTGTCTTCTTGTTTATTTCTGCTGCTGTTCATATCACATACAAGATTAGAGGTAGGGAAGAGGCCCTAGAAGACTGGGAAGTCGAGTATGGAGCTCATAGATTCAAATACTCGGACCTTGCAGCTGCCACGTGTGGATTTGGAGAGAGGAACCTGATAGGGTCGGGAGGATTTGGGAAAGTCTACAAGGGAATAGTCCCTAGCACGGGGCTTGAAGTGGCAATAAAGCGAATAGCACAGGACTCCCGGCAGGGGATGAGAGAGTTCGTAGCTGAAATAACGAGCATGGGACGGCTTAGATATCGTAATCTGGTACAGTTACATGGGTGGTGCCGGAGACAAGATGACCTCCTCCTTGTTTACGAGCATATTCCACATGGAAGCCTCGACAATATACTGTTTAACGATCCTCAGCAGAAAAAGATGGTACTCACTTGGGAGCAAAGATACAAAATCGTCACTGATGTCGCACAGGTATTGCTATACCTTCACATAGAGATGTGAAGCCCAGCAATGTTCTGATTGATGCAGATCTCAATGCTCAGCTTGGAGATTTTGGCCTGGCCAGGATCAACCAGCATGGAATCCACCCGCAGACGACGCACATTGTAGGGACACTGGGGTACCTGGCCCCTGAACTCACCACGACGGGTAAAGCTACAACAAGCACAGACCTACTATGAGTATAACCCATATGAAGCCGAGCTTGTGCTTAGTCTTGGCCTCCTCTGCTGTCATTCTCATCCTGACCACAGACCTACTATGAGAAGCATTGTGCAGGTTCTATTGGGGGATTCCAGCCTTCCTCGGCTACGTCCTGATTTTCACCTAAAAGCTGCTGGAAAAGTAACAGATTACACGGATATTTATGGTGCTGACTCTGATCCTTCGTGTGGTAAAGCATCTTCATCCAAGAGTACTAGTTTCTCAAGATTTGACAAGAAGATTTTTGTAAGCTATAATCTTTGTAAGCTCTACAACAGCTGTAAAATTTTCATTTTCAATGCAATTCTCATATTATACCCAAAAAAAAAAGACAAGAAGATTTTTGGTGAACAGGCCACAAAGGCAACTTTCTAAATGGTTTTAAGATACTAGGTTTGATTATTGTATTGCGTGTTTATAGTTGATCTTCTTTTTCTGTTCCAAACTTAACATGAGTAGACTTCTTATATTAGAGCACAACAATCCCTTCTCAATTCACCTTCACTGACCAAACAACAAATTCTAATAAACCTCCCAGGCTTACAGTCTTTAAGAAGGGGTATAGAATGTTTCAAGTAGCAAACAGGTAGTATGTGTGTCTTTGCTAGTTGGTCTAACCCTACCCAAGGAAGATATCAGCCTAAGATTCCTGATTAGTGTCAACCTCTGATAAAACCTTAAAAAGTAAGTCCCAAAGGTCAAGTCACAGGTGAAATAACTACAAAATTTTGTATTCAAAACCTTAAACCATATGGCCGATATAGTCTCAGGTAAAGCAGGAACTTACGGTGAATAGAACAAGTCATGATTAGAAACTTAAATTTCAGCTTGGTCGAGGAGAGATGGCCTCTGTTCAGTCTGGTCCCAACAGCCTTGTTAGCTCTGTTGCTCAAGGCTTAAGCTGTTCACGAGCAAGTATAGTAAGAAGAAATCCGAATTATGTTGTATATTTGGAGTAATGAACCTCCCAATTTGAACGAGGACCAGATTTTGCTCTCAACATCAAAATAAGAGATGTCAAATGTAAGTGGTGGATCTCCGTATTAGAGGAGACGCAATCCACCTTAAAACACCAAAAGTTTACAATTACAGATGCAGTTCCAAAAGAAAAAAGACTGATAGATTTTAGCACACAAATATTTTAAGTTAAGAAAACGGAGAATTCTACTTCAGACAGCATATACACAGATTCAGAAAGTTGACGAAGTTGAAGCAAAGTGTACGGAAGAGTAACTCTATTTTTCTGACAAAGGTACAAGGTATCCCATTAACCAGTTTTTCTACATTTATGTGACAGGAAGAGATTTGAAGGAATAAGTAACGAATAATCTCACACATTTGACCGCCATCTGCACTTGAGATGATAGAAGTCATTGTCCCAAAGTTGACACTTCCGTGATGTTTAGACCAAAGTTATTGCTTCAACATGACCGCATTAAGCTGCTCGTGGATCTGTCTGAATTTCTGTTTAAGCCTCTGTATCTGCAGAGCACGTACCGTTAAAAGGACCAACATGAGAAAGAATGCAAAGCTAAAGTTTAAATAGGTGAAGATATATATGTATATATACGCTTACGTATTACATATAGAGCTATACCCGTTTCAGCTCAATTTCCGTTTCTCGCTTGCGCTGACCCAATGAATGCCGCAGAGTGGTGATGTCAAACACATTATCCAACTCGTCTTCGAAAACAGATTCCAAATCCTCTCGAAGGAGTGCAGGCAATTTGTCCACAACTGGCATCAGGAGAAAGCAATTGAACTGCACATAAAGACCGTGGATAAGAATGTGGATGCAGCAGAAGCAACAGAGCTTTGTTCAATCTTCCTTTCATTGAGCAAAAATGTAACATATACCACGGCAAAGCGCTGCAACATTTGTTGCGCGGCAAAAGGTAATAAGAATATTCATAAGGAAAGTTAAGAAAAAGAATTAGAAAGCAGAATGCATCTAAAACCAAAAGTATTAATCAGCACATACCTTAAGTTCTGCAGAAGCCAAAAAGTATTCTCTTATGCCATGGAATATCTGTTGAACCAAAGCATAAACAATACGTTCAGATGAAGGAGCAAGCCTCCGGTTCCAAAGGGTGCTATCTAAAAGGTCAGCCAGCCTCGTCTCCATCGTCTGAATACTAGTGCTTGCATCGATGCCTGAGGACAAATGACTGAGTTTTACGTCTGCCCTAGGCTTAACGTCATGCTTATCATTGGCTGATGATTCTTGTGAAAGATTGGCAACAGAGCCACTACCAATACCAGACTGTTCTGTTCCGCCAAACGAATCCAAGAATTGTCGTAATCCAGCTCGATTCTGTAAATTTTAAACGAATTAAAAGCTATATGAACATAACTAATCAGGCTGCAAACCCATTAGAGGAGGACGAGGAGGAGGACCTTATTGTGGAGGGACCAGGTCACGTAACGAGTGGTGCTTACTAAATCCTCCATGCATCTGGAAACAATCACAGAGATGAAGAGTAAGATGATGGTTCATATTTGACGGGTAAAAAGCCTAAAGAGGCAAACTTACTATCATAAGCACATATATGAGCAGAGTATATGACGACCATAAAACTTCTACAAAAAAACAAATTAAAAAGTGACATGCTTGATGATTGTAGTTATAGAGGAACGGACAAGCAAGTAAAAATGGAAAAGCTTAAATGCTTTTCACAAACATGAGTCTAGTAACTATAATGTGACGAAATTTTAAGATGAGGGCAATATATACCTTTCCCGGCATGATCTCTCAGTGGTTTCTGCAAAGTTGTTGAAGGCAGATGCAACGCGCCTCAGAAATACTTCATGGCCACTTAGAAACTCACCATCTTTCTGTTCGAAACCATTTAGAAAATGTGCAAAGTTCTCAAGAAAAGGTATGAGCAAACATTGAAATTTCAGAAATCGATAACAATAAGATAAATAGATTATCAAGCCAACCATAGCAATGCACGTACCTGAAGAAGATGGACAGAGATGGGAAGCAATCTCTTTAGAATGTGTAAGAGTCGGCCTCCTAACTGTACCCAAATATGAGGAATTTTAGTTAAACCCTAGTCGCTAGGTATCTATAGAACCAGAAAAAAGGGTGGAGCATAAACTAGTTCATGGTTAGAAGAAAAGAAAATTACTTAAATATGTTTGACGGCAACAACAACTTTGCGATGCTTAACTTGTATCAGTTCATCAATGCAGAAGCAAAATTGCTTCATCCACAAGAAATAAGGATGGCTTCAGCGGAAAAAGGATCTGCTCTGTTGACGTGAGTCAATTGTCATTTGTGTTCTGGATTGAGTCAAGGACAAGGGCTCGAGTCTTTGGCAGCACCCACTTAGTGGCATCGATATAAAGATCGCGTGGCTCGTGTTTACCATCAATTTACAAAAGCCTACTCTTTCATTTTTAATTTTCATTTTAAGAAATCCACTATACCACTTTAAAATCTTTAGGGATGAGGCTAATCAAAATCACCACAGCTTAGGGTTAAAAAAAAAAGATAGTGATGGGAAGCAAACCCATCTTTTTATCCTCTAAGACAAGCATCAATCTGATTTGATGTTGTAAACTTGTAAAAGCAAATTAGTGGAATAGCTTATCACCTGATGAAGAAAAGGTTCAAAGGTATCACGAGCCTTTGCAACAGCAATGACACAAGCTGTCCTACATTTTCAATAAGAACATACGCAGAGATGGTAAAGGTAAATACATAGTAACAACGAGTACCACATACTTAAAAAATCTAGAAAATTTTGGACACCTTGAATAGTTTGTTCCATCGTGAATATCTTCCACTCCACACGCATTTACAATTTCTTCACGTGTAATTGGAGGGCATTTGATTCCTCCGACAACAAAACGAAATTCAGCCATTGCACGATGATATTGAGCACCTCCATAAAGACGCATTCCTGCATTCTGCGCATTGAAGAGAAGAACCTTACATATATATTGATCGAACTCCACAAAAATGGATAGCAGAAAGCAAAATACGCGACAACTGAATTTTATACAGCCATTAAAAACCAGCTAAGTGAGTAAGAGAATGAGATCACTGGATTGTTTACTAATATTATATCCACATGAGACTTACAATAAGTCCTAGGAAAAAAGTATAAATTGAGAGGGTCTTTTGGGGCTAACCATGGTGGGTATTCTTTCTACTTAGGGTATTGGTGGGATTCAAGGCTTGAAACGGATGTTAAAAACTAGACCCTAGAAACCATAACCCTCTCGGCAAATTGTCAACCCCAAGGACCACCACTCGGATGTAATGAAACCAAGTCTCAAATACCTAAGGATCAGGGATGAGGGGTCTTGAATGCAAAGATCCAACACTTTCCCTTACCACCAAAGTAATCTACTTCTTGTAATGGTCATTGGTGGTAAGGGAAACTGTTGCATTCCTTGCATTCAAGCCCTCATCCCTGAACCTTAGGTATTTCAAATTTCATTAAATCACTTAATGGGTGGAGACTTCAAGGATGAGAGAGAAAATAATTTTTACAAGGGTACATATCTGAAGCCTTATTGGTGCTAATTGGCCATCTGGTTGCCTTAGGCATTTCCCAAGATGTTCTCTTTCAACGGTTTTAGATATTCTACGCCTATTAGGACTCATGCTTGCGGGAGTAAGCCAAAAGGTGGCCTCCACACGCTGTCATACTATAAGTAAAGCCCTTGGTGCTTCGTTTCTAGAAAGCTCATTGCCTACCATATTGTTTCTCTGCTAGGATTCTTTTCCACTCAAAATTTCATATAACCAGATAACTATTGATCAGTTCCATTTTCGTGTATGTTTATTTCCAAGGAAACATCTAGACATGTAGACTTGCTCTTAGGTTTATTTTGGTTTTCTATAAATTTCAATGTTGCAACTACTTTTTCATGACAGTTACTTGATTAAAATGCAGATTCAGTCAGAATCACACATACACACACACACACCCAGCCAGTAGAAATCTAGACCGCAGATCATCATCCCGTTGATTATAATTAGTAATTAGGCGCCAGCCATACATTTTGACCACTGTATTGTCAGTCTTTAGATGCAAAGGATTCAAAGATGACTATGCACATCCAAGCATACTACTAAAACAGGTGTGAGTATAAGGCATGGAATGCCAGAGTGGTTCAGATATAGTTTTTATTTTCTTTTTCCTTTCAAATTGCTATCACTAAAAACTAAACACTAAAACACAATCATTTTGGTAAACAAAATTGTGTCCGATTCTGGCTTTTGAACAATCACGTGCCTACTGAGGAATAAGCAGGACATGGAAAGACATCAATTGATTTAGCAGAGAAGGAACTGGCAAAAAACTTCGATTGCTTACGGGTATTAGCTTGTGCGGGAACTGAAGACCGTCAACACCAAGGAATGCCCCTCCGTTTACCCTTTCATCTTGAAGTGTTTCTCCTGCAACCAAAGCATGGTGGGTTGTTTAACAGATAGGTGAAAAATATAGCACAGCTATCATTGGAAATAAAGTAAACAGAACAGTTTTTTGGCTAAAAACAGTATGTAGTAGAATAATACAAGACAAGGGTTCCACAAGTCATTAAGATAACTTACCAAATTTATCTGGAGGCGCAACAACTGTCCCTTTCAAAAGAAGTGACAGCTGAGCAATCAAGAGTGCTTAGTCAAAAGATATTTATGGGAACAAAAATCATGAATTAGAAAAATAATATTTAACATAAGTAAAAGCTAGTTCCTGCAAAAATCAACCAAGTCCCATGAACTTTCATCTTGCTGGTTATAGTCTTCAAAAGAGGAAACGTTGGGCTTGTTTGAAGACCAGTAAAAGATAAGCCTGATGAAATTTAACGCTAACACCCCCCCCCCCCCCCCCTCTCTCTCTCTCCCCCTGGGGGTATTTTGGCTGAATGGGTTTTGCATAAAAATTTTAGGCAAAAAAACAGAAGGATACGAGACCAAATGTTGATAATCTGGTGAAGAAATCACATCTCCCCATAATGAATTACAAAATAGGACTCTTCCAAAATGAACAAGGCCTGATGGGTAGAAAGTTTGAAACCTTAGTCAGGAACAGATCATGGAAAGCTCTTCCTTTCTCCTTCAGTTTTACTTCATCCAAAGTACTAAGAAAACAATAAAAACAAAGGAAATTATTAGCTCACTACAGAAATGCACAAGTGACTGTATTACCCAAAAATGGAAAATAATACATGTGTAACTAAAACAAATATAATGAAACAGTGAAAATAAAACGCTAAAAGAAAGGCTTCCATTCTTATCTGGTAAAAGGAAGCAACTACCAGGTACCTCCCCATCCGAACTGCTTTAAACACCATCTAGTTTTATCAATAAAAAGCTCTAACCTGAGTTCCTGGTTTATTTCATTTAGCTTTCTTGTTGTGCTTCGGAACTCTTTCTCAAGAAGAGGAATGATCAACGGAACATTGTCCATATATCTTGCAACAACATAAGTTCCAAATTTCAGGCATAGACACACATTAAGGTTGAACCTACTGTATCTGTTGAGTATAATAAATGCTATTTACCTTTTCTGCAGCAACTCCTCCAAGAATAGCCTAAGGCTGCTCACACCTATTCTGCTTCTTTCTTTATTTGATAGTGAACGACCCAACTTGTCCTCCAGAGATGCCACATCTTCCATCTCCCTCAAAGAAATTGCCTACACAAGAATTCCATATAACTAACTTGATAATTCTAGGATAGTTTTGGGAGAACGAAATAAGCTACATACCTTGCATAACACAAATCTATGGCATGTGGACCAAAACACTTTACGGCCCCAACATAAAGATCACGTACATCTTGAACAAAGACAGTAGAAGGTAAATCTATCCTTGGTTTCCAAGCACTCCTCAGCTTAAACATCTTTCATTAGCATGACTCTCATTATGCAAATTTTGGGATGCAAAATGGTAATTCAGGATTACTAGTTGATGTGCAACGTAACTACATGCGAAAAAGGTCAAATGCATATATGTGGGCAAACAAACACGAACTATTATTTAGAGACCTCAAGTATCACTGAGCATTATGGTGCTACATAGTCATATACACACAAATTGGTGCACATGTACCCCTAATTATGTTTAAAGTCAGGCGGACCCCTATGAAGGAAAGTAAGTATCTCAAGTGTTCAACTACTAATTGCGTCGAAAACAATACATTCTTAGCATAATCTTTCATCAGGATTTAATTTATCAGAAAATGATGTAGGGGAAGATTGAGGGTTGAAAGAAAAGAACCTGTTTAAACTCATCATTAGATCTGTAAACTGATTCCTGTCCAGAACCAACTCTTCCAGAAGGCACAGATGTGAAAAAGGGAGATTCGCCTAACATGAAGCCATCAAGCACACATGCAGGTGGTGAAAGAAAAACTTCCACGTCTGAAGCACGTGCAAACTGAGGTATTTTTGTGTCAAGCTTTGTTGAAACAACTACAGTCCGTGAAAGCTCAGGATCAATCTGCATATGATAAATATAAAAGTCAGAGATTTGAATGCATCCAACTTCCACAGATACCGTTTCTCCCAGGTCAGAATAACAGATAACTTCCAGTTTTTGTCAAGCTACAGTGTTAAAGGAAATTGAAAGTCTCTGCCACTAATCAAATTAAATTGAGGTTTCTAAGATTTGTGGAAGCCTACAGTAGACAAGCATTAGAGCACATACTTGCATTACCACCCTCCGTGTAGTCGCATTGCTCCAGTCGTTGCAATCTTCAAGGCATAAAACAATGAACTCTTTATGCTGCATTTTTGCACGCACTAGGGACTCCACCGCACGAGCTTGAGCCTGCCATGCGTTGGGCCACAATATTCACCACACGACGACTGGCGAAGTCTGAAAAATTCATAAATCGTTTATCAACATGAGATCAGACCTGCAAAGCTCGATTTTTACGACCTGGAGCAGGAGCAACAAGTCCCGGTGTATCTATAATGGTGAGGTTTGGACAATATTTGTATTCTACTCGAATTATTATTTCCTTTGCAGAGAATTGACAAGGTTCATGCTCCAATCTCATATTTTCAGCTTCAATGTATACCTACAAAAAGTCACATAAAGGACTAATAAGGTGCTCTATAATGTAAAAACATGAGGCATTTAAGTTTCTCCGCAGCTGGAAGCAAGGTGCAACAATCGCATCGGGTATCATAGTTCTATAAAAGAAATTTAAAACCCTTTGCAGCCTTTTCCAAATAGAAGATCATAAATGCTAAATCCATTCGAAATCATTGAGCTTATGCATCATAGCATAGTAAGTACCGGAATATATACCAGTTTTCTTCGTGAAAGGGTACGTACAAGTACTAGTACCGTGTTGGATATTCCATTCATTGTATAAATATATAATCATCAGCGAAACTAAGAAAAGTATACAACTATGATGTCATAACTAACGGATATCACACATAGTTATCAAACGGATATCACACATAGCTATCAAACGCATTTTTTAGTATTTGGCTTCAAAAAACACACACACACACATTCACACATTTGCATTTGATCAGCAGGGAAGAATAACATAATTGTGCAAAGATGCAAATAACATAACTGTGCAGAAAAAATGAGCAGGGATAAATAAGCTGTTTGTTCAAGAATAACGTCTTTGGCTTCAAGAATAAATTGTTTTTGTGGGTATGTGTGAAGCAGTATATAGATGAAAGAATCTGATGAAAACTTCTAGCTATATAGTAAATCAAAGCTAAGAGGACACGTAAAGGTAAATTGAAAACTTGTGATGAAAAATGAAGACTTACCAGGAAAGATTCTGCAAATTGTGATAGATATTGTGAGGAAGAGGCTGCTGATGCTTTGATCGATGTAATAGAACGCAAGTTTTTTCCTACTTATTCTCTATATGGTCAATTTACTATATTATCCAACAAAATTTGTAACTTTTACATTTTTTAATGAACCGGTATAAAAAAACATTTTCTCAGCCGGAATCACCTGTCCCAGCCGGTACAACCAGTACGGACGGTATTTCGACTGATAGAAAATGTAAAGGGATATCGTATCGGTAGAAGACAAGATTGGTACGAAGCGGCAGGTGTTTCCGGTACTGGAACGGCATGCATCATAGTATATTTACCAAACAGGCAATACTTAAGGCCCCTGTATGCATTGAAGAATATCCAGCACCGACCTCTTCAGCATAATCCAATGGCAAAATCAAGGATCGAAAGTTTCTTTCATTTCCATCAAAAAAGACAGAAAAGACTCTAGTTCCATTCACTAATATATTTTTAATATGACTCTTTTTTCACTCTTCCTCATTCCCTAATGTACTTACTCCGTTTCATTAGAGTTTTACCTTTGACTTTCTGCGAAGGCCTAGAATAGATTGAGTACATGTAAACATTAAACATAATTACTCTAGCTTAACTGGTCAAACAACACTTGTTCAATCTATATTAGGAATTCACAAAAAGTTAAAGGAGGGATCCAATGAAATGGAGGGAGTATTTAGATATAGTGGTAGTGTTGTGTTTTTTAATCGAATCAACTAAAACAGTATGTTCCACACTTAGATCCCCAGATTCAAGTATCATTGGCATTCCACTTCACCATTAGCTCCCACTCCAAGCTATCTGCAGTTAATGACCCAGATCTCTTTCCAGGAGTTCAATCAAGCTCGGAATGCATAAAACACTGCTTGCTTAGGTACACATGTAACTTTGTGCAGATGCTTAGCCTAAGGCGACTCCAAGAGGTATGAATTACACGCGAACCAAATTATATTCTTGAGATTATGCAAGTTAGCATTGTAAGTTGTATCGCATGGATGTAAAATAAATCTGCCTCGTATCTCCTTATAATTGTTCAAATCTTGCCTATGTTGATTTTGTCAAAGGAATGTTAATATACTCTCTCAGTTTCGTAACATTTTACCCCTTTTGAATTGTTAGAGATTCCTAGAATAGAATTTGAGCATGCAAATATTGACTCTAATACCCGTTTTTGCCCTAGTTTGACTTGTCAATCAATAGTTAATTGATCATTGATTACTTTTTAAGCTCAATTCCAAGTTTAGATCTTCAGATTCTAACCTAGATACTGCAAAAAGTAAAGGCGGAAAAAATTATGGCACAGATAACTAATGAAAATCATTACACTAACAACTTCTCACTTACTTACCTGAATTCGTTGGAGGGATATTTAATTGAACTAAAAAAGTAATTACATATAGTGTAAATATTGTTTGACCAGTCAAACCAGGGCAAAGACAATGAGTAAAGAATCAGTTTTTGTATATTCAAATTCTGAATGAAAAATTTGCAAAAGCCACCCACCATTTTTGGCTAAGCTTGGAGTATGATTGCTTTCACACAAAATTGAACACACATCCCTTGAATTCAAGAGATGTGTGGCAAGAGAATATTGATTTCACATGATGTGGTTTTATCCGATCCTTCACCTACTCCTCCTTCTAAGAATCCAAAGGGATTTAGCAGAGTAGCCTCAAGTCTTAGCATTTTAAGAGCTAAAGGAAGTAATACACCGTGAGTTAGCCACGTAGAGATAAAAAGAGCGTGAGACATGTAAAACTTATGATTGTAGCTCAAATACTGGGGAGAGTTAAGCTTTTTCTATAATAGCACTAGTGAGTTCACTGAGAGAAAAAACAGTAATACGTGTTTGGGCATATTTGGGAATTGGCTCAAATGCCTAGTCTTTATATTTTCTTGTGCTAATTCTACCTGGGCTTAAATCCCAACAACAATCAATGACGCTCATTACACTAAACACGCACACTTACCTGGATTTGTTGGAGGGATTTTTCGTGGGAGAGGGAGGGGTCGGAGTCGGAGACGAGGTGACAGAGAGGGGAGTGGGCGTCGGGGTTGTACTTCATGTGGAGGGTGATGGGGCGGCGCGTCTTGGTGCCGCCGCCCACGTGGTTGAACTGAAACCCCATCAGCCCCTCCACCAGCGCGCTCTTCCCGTCCGTCTGGTGCCCCACCACCAGCACCGCCGGCGCATCAAACGGCTTCTCGAACTCCTGCGCCAGCCCGTGCAGCTCATTGTACGCCTCGTACAGCCGCCACTGGCCCTCCCATTCCCCGCCGTTCGCGTTCTCCCCCGGCAATGACTCTTCTTCTTCTTTTGACGCCGCCATTTCTCCTCCTCGCTCTATCTACAGAGTGAGCGAACTCGAGTGGTGTTGAGTTCAATTGTGTGTGATCCAAAATTGGGGTTGGGAGTTTTTTGAATCTTTTTATATTTTGTTTTTTGACTTTTGTTCTTGAAATTATCTTTAAAAAAATAATGAATAGATTAGTATACTAATGGATAATAATCTCTCCTCTCTTTTATTCTCTCATGGTATTTTTCTAATTGCTTTATAAGAAAGTAATTAATCCCCACTTTAATTCGCTTGTACGGAGTACTATATTATACAATATTTCAAACTTAGTGTGATTCACTTGTTTGGATTTGTAATTTTACTACGTCGTAATTTGGGCGTTGAGCAAAGTTTTATTGTGAGCAATTTGATTTTGTAGCATAAAGTGTTAGAAATGTACATTTTGAGCAGATCCAAAACATTACAATTGTTTGTATCAAGTTAGATTTTCCACTTTGGGTACAAGATTTAATTCTTCTTCAATTAGAGTATATGTAAAGATAGGACATCACATGTTCTGATTCGTTTAGCGAAGTTCATGTGCGGCTCATATTGCTGAGAAGTTTATATTTGTTGTTCAAGCTCGTATTCGTTATTTTAGGGAAAAAAAAACTTGCTATTAGTTCATTTTCACTCGTTAATTGAACGAAAAGTTTCAATTCGATCTTGTTTAAGTGACTCATAATTATTCTCCAATTCAACGCGAACTTTTTGAATAAAATATTTCACCGACATTCAAAAAGATTGGATGAATGAAGTTTCCAACCACACAGACAGTTAAAAACCGCCCCCATTGTCGTTCATCTATGAGTCAATTTCTCCAAACATGCTCAAAAAATTCATTCACAATCTGTGGTGTCTATGCACAAAACAAAAGGAAGGGGCACAATGTACAAAAAGGAATGCAACCCTAAACTTGAACCAAGGCCCTATCTCTAAGTAATGCCTCAGCCGCCATCCTCCCTGAAACCAAAGCCCCATCAAACGTAGCACTAGTCTGGTAATCACCAGACACGTACAAGCCCGGTCCAACTCTCGGGTCCTTCATCAAATCCGTGGGTGGGCTTTGGTTCGGCTGTGCAAACCCGATCCTATACGTCCTCAAGTGCCTCCACGACCCGACCATTCCCTCCCCGAACCAACCCGATAGCTCCCTAATGACCTCGGCCGTCAGATTCTCGTCTAAGACATCCCCAAACAGTCCGATGAGAGACACCGACACCAAGGCCTTTCCCGGGGGACCATACGACGGAGCCACATTGGTCGCAAAAAACATATTGTTCACGATCCCTTTGCCCGACCCATTCAAGAACAGAACCGGGTCGCGAACCGGTACTTGACTCGAATCCGCCGAGAAATACAAACAAACCGTGCTCCGAACCGGCTTTCCCGGTTTCTTCTCCAGCTTTCCCGCCAAAAGCTTAACTGCTTCGGCTTCTTCAACTGCAACCACCGCTCCAAGCTCACTCCTCAAAACGACACCGTCTTTTAACCTGACGTTTGCCGTCGAATCCGATTCGATCTCGACGGAAACCACCTTGGAGTTCAAAAGTATAGAATTAGCAGGCAATTTTGCCGCTAGTTGTTGCGGGATGGCGGAAATGCCCTTCGCAGGAAGGGTGTTATCACCGAGAGCGAGGCACTTGAGGACGAAATCGAAGAGTCTCGACGTCGTTTCGAGCTCCGTGTCGAAGAAGATTCCACCAAAGAACGGCCGGAAAAACCGGTCCACGATCGAATCTGAAAAGCCGGACGATCTCAGAAATTCAATCGTGGATACCTCTTTAGCGGCTAAGATGTCACCGTCGGATTTGGTCAAAACCCTAAGTCTGGTCAGACCGATGAGCAATTTGTCGAGAAACGTTCCGATCGGGTTGGCTAGTGTTTGGAGGGAGTCGGAGAAGTGGCGGACGGGGTCGGCTACGGTGTGGAAGCGCCCATCGTAGTAAACCTGTGCTCCGGAGTAGAACTTGCGAAGGTCTAGGGCTTGGTAGTCGAGGAGTTTGTGGGCTTCGGGGTAAGCCGTGATGAAGATCTGGAAGCCGCGGTCCAACAGGAAGCCGTCGACCGCGTCGGTGCGGACCCGGCCGCCGACGGCGTCGGAGGCTTCCACGAGGAGAAACGGGATGTTCTCGGATCGAAGCCGGGTTGCGGCGGCTAAGCCGGCTAGGCCGGCGCCGATGATAATCACTCCAGTTTTTTTGGGCTGGGTAGGGGAGGGATCAGGTGGTGGAGTGTCTACGGAGAGCTGTTGGGCCGCTCGGAAGGGTTTGGTATTGGGCCGGAAGGGAGGAGTGAAGGTGGCGGTGTATGAGAAGGGAAGGGAGAGAGTGGTGAGAGTCATGGTGATAAGGTTTGCGAGGAGTGTGTAGTAATATC
Source organism: Escallonia rubra (assembly GCA_033065855.1). Classification (NCBI taxonomy): domain Eukaryota; kingdom Viridiplantae; phylum Streptophyta; class Magnoliopsida; order Escalloniales; family Escalloniaceae; genus Escallonia; species Escallonia rubra. Next base: position 157,965 of record JAVXUO010001022.1, on the reverse strand, counting down.
ATTGTGGGTTTATCCATTTTGGACAACCAGATTTTGTACTTAAAAAGGTTGTCCACTTATCCATTGCCATGTGTCTGCACTCTGCACTCCTGTTTCAGAATTTTTGTCACTTTAAAAGTTGAAAATTGATGGTTCCAATTTCAAATTTGCAATTTTTCATTGTAAATAGATTTGAGCCATAACTTCAACTGACGTGGTCTCATTTTTAGCGACGATCAAAAAATATATTTCAATCAAGCAACCGATATCTATATCAAACTCTAATTGATAATTAGGTAAAACTCGATGCTTGTTGAATCGCGATCCTGAAAATTAGTGATTCCGTCGTGTTGTACTAAACAACACTGTTACTGTGACAATTGTTATATCGGGCGAGAGCTATTACATGGTTTTACAGACCAACAGCGACAAATCATATGGGTCAACATACTGGGGTACGAGTATATCAATCTTTGCATTAGGAATGTATCTGTCCAGAGCATTGCTATACACTAAAGCAGAGAAAGTAAGAGGCCTAGTGTGGCCGGTCGATCAGTGTGTCTGTGCATGGTTAAAGTTTGTTTCTATGAAGAACTAATACTCAAGTATATTTGGTCTATGCCAAGACTGGTAAGAAGTCGAAGCTGGAGAAAATTGGAGAACGGTTCTGAAACAGCAGCAGGATGATAGGTTTTTTACTTTTGGTCTTAACATGTCGAAGGTGGAATGTATATTCGGGAGAGGCGATGCCTACTCTGGGCAGAGCCCAGCAAACACTGTCAACCTTTTTCTTTTACGAGGACCATGTAGAATGTTGCGTATGCAAGCATCGACATCTTCCCTTGATGGAGATTTGCCAGTGGTTGAAGCAGAAGGTAAGGCAACCTCAATGCCATCGTCCTCAGGAGACCAGTCAGTGCCTGCAAAGGTGATGTTTCTGATCCCACTCCTGGTGATGGCATGTTCAGGTTTTTCAGGTGCGACTCTTTGATATGTTGTGGAAGCCGCTGCTTCTTCTCTTGGAGATGCTGCAGCTGGTGTAGGGACCTGATGATGAATAAAGCGGCACTTAGAGCCATAAGCGCATGATCCTGGACTATGCGACCTGCATGTCCAAGCCTACACATACCCGTAAATGATCACTGCATTAAATACAAGATATGTGCCCATAGGCATACAAAGGGAAGAGATATTACAGTTCTATATGTTTCGTGGCTGACGAGCTTATTAGATATGTACAATTGAATTTACCTCGGATTTGATCTTTTGAGGGAATTGTGTTGGACGCAGCTCTTCCTTCCCATGTGCAAACTGTAAAAAATGCATTGTAAACTTGCTGTGATTGATGTACTAACGGTTTGTTCAGGAACAAGTTTTCTGCATTCATTATATTGCAAGGCACTATAACACGAACGAGCATTCAGTCATCAAGTTCATGCCATATGGCACTAACCAGGCTTTTTTTGGGAGGTTCTGGAACAGGCTTGGTTATGTAGAACAGAACATCTGCTATCAAACACACGGCTAAGATGACATTGTAAACTACTAACCTAGAAGGCTAGAACTTAACTAACAACTCAGGTACACTACCTCCAAGTGAGTCTCTTGACTGTTGCAAGTCGTTCAGCCCATGCTATGACTAGGATCAAGGGATCAAGCATGCATCAATGATTAGTTTCACATCTGTTCCTCGAATTTACCAAAACATTCCAGTGTCCTTATCCTGCTAAATCACAACTGGAAGTATGGCGAAACATCGCCATGCTACAAATTGTTTCTCGTTTACAAACCTCAACGGCTCAACCAATTGAGGTTTCCTCGGAACCTTTAATACCATCTAGGATTTGCAGCCAATGGTGGGATTCCCAAGTTAAGATACTCTATATTCGTCCATGATTCTCGCAGCACAGTTTTTCTGTGTGTTTAGTGACTTCAATCATATGCAGGAAAAGTTGTAGCTTTGAAGCGATAGAATAAAAGATCATGCAATACCTGGCATTTTGATCCATAGCGACAAGTACCGGAATCCTCCCATGACCGACAACTCTTGTAAATGCCCTTCCGCCCCGAAGAGGAAGAGCCGCCTGAATCCGACAAAAACGGCGAAGGTTTACCCCTGGCTCCACCACCACGAGCCGCTGGTCCCACCAGAATGCTGTCCATCACTACAGTCCCGTCCTCCTCGAACTTCACCGGAGTCCTGAACAACGGGGGCGACCTCAACGACACCGTCTCGAGTTTCTCGAATATGGCCAACGGCGATCCCGAAGACGATCCGAAGCGGCCCCCAAGGCTGCTGTTGCCACTGCTGCTGCTGTATGGGTTGGGGAGCGTGGAGGCACGGTACTTCGCCACTTTAGCTACCGGAGTATTGAACGCGTCCCCGGAAAGAGCTACCGGAGATCCAGATCGGAGGAACCTGATGAGCGGTGAGTCCAGGATGTCACCATCGTTGGCTGAAGCATACACATTGAAGCCTGGGGGAGTCCTCGGCGGCGGATGATTGTAAAGGCCCAGTGGCCCGACGAAGCTCTGCAAGTTAACCGGCGGCGGATGATTGTAACGGCCCGGTGGCCCGACGAAGCTCTGCAAGTTAACCGGCGGCGGATGATTGTAGCCTGGGGGAGTCCTCGGCGGCGGATGATTGTAACGGCCCGGTGGCCCGACGAAGCTCTGCAAGTTAACCGGCGTTACGGCGCCGTCCGGCCAATTCTGTATACGAGCTTTCGAACTGTTACCGTAAACGCTTTCCATTGATATTCTGCAATTATAGACAGACAAATTGAAACGTAGAATTAAATTCAACTACATCGAAAATCGGCATTAATTGACAGTTCAGAGCCAAATGAAGTGTGCTCAGCTGCTAAACAAGCTTTTCTGTTCAATAATTTCCTCACTTTCTCGTTTGATTTGTACTTTTAGGTTTTGTAAACTCCCGCCAAAATTTGAAATTCTGAAATTTAAGAAATTTAAGCCGGCAACTGCTATAACTAGTCGAGTCTGAGAGAGGATCAAATATATGCCGAGAGTAACCGAAATTGAAGCTTTCTGCATGCGTGTGTGCGCGCGCACAGTGAAATTTGAAGATTGGACTAAGCAAATTAGTGAAATGAGTGAATGCATGTCGTGAACCTGAAACACAGAGCTCAGAAAATGATCTTCAATGTCCTGCGGAACAGCTCGATCCGATTGAAGTGAAGAAACAAAGCAGGAAGATACAATATTGAAGTGATATATACACCGCTAAGATACTTGACGAACAGAGATTACGTGCGCACAAAAGGTATGACGTTCGAAAATAATCAAGTGCGGTAAATTACCTCTCAGTAGTCACAGGAAATTTGATCGGCGAGAAGCCGACAGGACGGGAGGTGTTATGTTTCGACCGGTCGGAATGTGAATTTGCAGGTAGATCTCCGCCGGGAACGTCCGTCACAGGGAGGTGTTTGAATTTGGAGTCGGTGGTTGAAGACAACAGAGAAGTGTTAAGCTCTTGTGCTGCTTATATACTGCTACTGGTCCACGTGGACAGCAGCATACACGTGGATTTCACTTTTCAAACGTTCTTTCTGAATGAGAGGGGAAAGTGTATGCTTAATCAAGTTATAATTCTTTAGTATGGAGCCCTTAATTTCTTCACACGCGCGTCTCCATCTATGCTTGGTCATTTGGATCGGGCTAACTTCGATATAGATTGACTTAATCAAATCGCACCGACCCAAATTGTCGTTTGCGCTGAGCCGCTGACCCAAATTGAAAACGAGTTACCGTGAAACTTGTGATCTTTTTCGCACTAAACTTGACATCGCCTCATTTAGTAAACAAGTCAAGTCAAGTCAATCTATGAAATAAGATTATCTCGGCTCTATTGTGTATGATGATATTAGAAGAAATAATACACGTCACTACTTCATCAAAAAGACTACAACTTCTGGAAGTGGAAACAGTACTCATTAAGAAAGCAAAATTTAATATTTGTAGATGTATACATAGAAGTAGAGTTGGTCGATTTTGACCAAATGAGAAAAACTTTATTCCGAGAACTATATCGAGCCTCCCCGTTATCCATTAGGGCAACGCTATTGCCACATGTACAAGTGTTTCCATCTTCTTTTTGTCGCTAAAAATGCATTTTAGTGACAATTGTCAACCCGTTAGAGATAAACGATAGAGGATGGAGTATTCATGACTGTAATTCTTATTTCTTCACGAGTGCAAATTTTTGGGTTATGAGGGATGCTGGAGAGTACGAGGTCAAAGAAAACCACAACTTTAAAGAGAACCAGAAGTCCTTACAATTGGTATATAACTGAATACATCTATCAAACATGACAGAATTTATGAGTCACAGAACAATCATTAAACCTTTGTACACAACCAGCCCATGATTTAAAAATCGATAATTACCAACAGAGAATCCCCACGGGAGAGTGTTGCAGAACAACTTCAAATCCCATCAATGGCATTATTCAGGTTGCCACCGAAGTATGACAAGAGACCCCCACCATGGACTCTTCCCTCTGGTATCATAAAATCAAATTTCTTCCTCACCCCAGCACTGCCGGAGCCGACTGCAACGCTTCCTTCCTCTTGCTTCTCAGAACTCGTCTGCCTTGTATACGATGACGAGGACTTCATCGACGAGGGAACCAGGACCTGAGAAGGTATGAAATGTTGTCTTTTAGATGGATTCTCTAGCGAATCAACAGAATCTGAGACCACACTAGCTCCCGATGAGGAACAAGTGTTATCAATGCTGCTCCCGACAGTTGAGACAGTAGGCACAAGGCCGTGGAAGAGTCCTGGTCCAATCATACCCTTCTTTTGCTCGCGCCCCTGAACCATGCTGCAGTGTGCAGCACATAACCCGCTCTTACCCCTAGCAAATTTCTCACATTTTCCCTCTCCCCAGTTGCAGCGCTTTCCTCCCCCATGGGCCTTGCAGAAATCTGTGCTCCCTTGGGCACTCTTAAAGCAGTTATCAAATTTACAACGCTTACCTCCTCCATGCCTGACACAGCAAGCAGTGCGGCCTCGAGCGCTCTTTGTGCAACCTGAAACAGCACACCTCTTTCCACCGCCATGAGCAACACAGAAGTTTGTGCCTCCATGTACGCTCTTAGGGCAGATCCCACCACCATCAAAGAGGCAGCGCTTTCCCCCACCATGTCCTTTACACAGCGGCGTGCTGCCTTCAGCGCCTTTGGTGCACCCTGCAAAGATACAACGCTTTCCACCACCATGCGCTTTGCAGAACATAGTGCTTCCTTGAGCACCCTTATTGCAACCATGGAACTGGCAACGCCGTCCACCTCCATGTGAGATGCACAATCCGACCTGTCCCTCAGCACTACGAGTGCAGCCTTCCACATTACACCTCTTCCCTCCACCATGCCTGATGCAAAGCCCCGACTTTCCCCGTGCTGCTTTAGTGCAACCTACTGGATGCGCGCACCGCCTTCCACCACCATGTGCTATGCAGTGGTCCGTCCTCCCCTCGGCACTTTTCGTACATCCCAAAAGCTGGCATCTCCTCCCTCCTCCATGGGCTTTACAGTAGGCAGTTCGGCTCTCAGCACCTTTATTGCACCCTGGTTTCTGGCATCTCTGTCCGCCCCCATGACCAATACAAAGACCAGTTGCACCCCGTGCTCCTTTTGTACACCCCAGGAACTTGCATTTCTTGGAGCTGCTTATTTGAAAATCTGACGTACCGTTTGTTGCTAGCTCAGAAACTGAATAATCTGAGACGGCTGAAGGTTCAGAACTTAACTGCGAAAGATGGCAATAAGATTTTTCCTCGTTCTCCAAAATTTGTTCGCTTTGACACAAAGTTTTGCTATCTATTCTTGGAGCCAGAAGAAGTGACGGCATATAACCTCCTGACTTCTTGGCCGACGTAGAACCCTCATCAACAACAGGGATCACAAGTCTATTACCATGAACAGACACTTGGTCATGGTGATGAAATGCGTTCACATCACTCCGTTGTAAAACTGAATACTCGAGCATAGAGGAAACTTCCCCGGTCCCTCCAGAAAGGCCGAGTTTCAAGATTGAATCGCCCTCAGATGGTAATACCTGATGCAATGCCGAGGCTGGCCGTTTGTTTTTGTTAATCCTGACAGGGTAATATTCATCAGAGACGCTCGGTGTTGGGCCTAACCCAAGTACCAACCTGCAACCATCATCAGGAGCACTGGGGAAAACAGCCCGGCCTCCAGGATTATTTCGACAACCCAAAAACCCAGGAGCTCTGCTTCCCCCAGAACCAAAGCAATCCAAACGTAGAGTAGTATCACCAAAGTTGTTAGTTTTTGTCATCTCACCGTTACAAGAGAACAATGTACCATTCGTGTTAAGATCCATTTGTAAAAACCGTGTAGTATATCGCGGATGAAGAGGGCCTACCACATACAACTAGGAAGATCTATATACCAAAATGAAAAGAGCAAGGATAAATATTAGTAATCCACCTCCACTGCTCACAAAGCCTGATGTGTCTGACCTATCCATATTTATTGAACTTTATCTAGCAGAGCACAGATAAATTAGTTTGAGATCACCGACCAACTCCACCACTGACAAAGCCCGACGTGTCTGACCTATCCATTTTTATTTAACTTTATAAAAAGGGAGCACCAGATATATCTGATCACGTTTCTTGGATAGTACCCTAGGATGAAGCCAAACAAAATCGATGCCCAGAGATCCGCAGAGTGTTTTATAGTCCTTCCTGAAAAATCCTTAAGCTTCATTCACCTGACAAAAGGAAAGAAATTGACACCATAAACCTGATCAAGAACAAGGAAGTTTGTACTTGCAGAATGAATAAGAAACAGGCAAATTAAATGAAGCAGCTTAATTCAAGACATAATATATTATGGAGCAAAAGGAACAATCATATTTATTTAGTTAGAAATTACTTTCTAGAAATAGAAAAAAAAAATTCAGACATTCAAATTTCAGGAATTGTATTGTATATTCAACGATCTATGAGATATCTTATGAGTCAACAATAACAATGCTACAGTAACATTTAACGCAATCAATGCAGGCTTCAAAAAAAGTCTTCGATACCAAACATGGCAGGTGCCTCGAGTATTTCACCAGTCACTTGATAGCTGGTCCCAAAAAATAGCTCATACGGTAAATCTGCAGCTTATATGGCCATACATGTTCAATTTTTTGTATTTCAAAGTAATGTTGTGTCAATATCAGGAAAATGGTCACTATAACCCCCTTCAATGATGATCAGCTTCAAGTTATATTACATGCATTAGGATGGGGTATATTTGGTAAAAGTCGCCTTAAAAGCGCAACCCTTCCTTTTTCCCCTTGGCAAATGGCAGATTCACCGAGCCAGAATCCAGAAACAAGGATAGTTACTGAAAATACCTATGAAATCTCTTTATAATCATATACAATGAACCCGCAACACGTTCTTTGGCTACTTTACCCAGCACAACAGCTAGGTAAACTGTGAGTCTCTGAGAGGGGCATCATTTCAAGTCCAATTAGTTTGAAGTATCCATATCACTGCTTCCCCTTTGATAATAAATCATAAGAAATAACTCAGGTTTAGGTTCGGCCTCAATGGGAAAACAAAATGGAGCACCTAACAATGCATCTTCACAGACCAAGAACTATAAGATCACCCCTTTATTCTAGGGTGACAAAAGGGTCGTACCATTCAAGCCATTTTGTTTTCATGCTTACTAAAAGGAAGAGCATGAAATTCTTTTGCCTTTCCGCAGGGACCAGGAGGTGTAGTCCCCCGCAATTCAAGTGAGATTGCCATGGCGCAAAAGGTAAAATCTTCTTTAATAATCCTCAATAAAATCGTGGAGGCAACAAGTTCAAGCTCAAGGTAACACAAAAAAAGGTAATCAAGACATCAGAGAGAGTCACAAACCCAACTAAACAAATTGTAATCTCTCACATCTACGAAAAAATGAGTTTCAGCTCTCCTATAAGGAAATAGCAAAGTACTTAGGCTTTGTTTCTGCTACGGTTAGTCTAAACTTTAAATCAAGCTTCCAGTGAAAAAAAATACAGGAATCTTAAGGAAAATATTTGCATATGATGAACAATTCTAGAGCCATTACATTGGCTCAGTGGCTCTAAAATTGTTCCCTAACCAAAAGCTATCACTATGTTTGAAATATACATGGGGCTTGTAAAACCTCACAGGTATCCCCTCCACCCCCCCACAACACCCCCCACACCCAAGAAAGAAAACCTGGCCTTCTCCTTCTATCTAAGCCATCTAAAACAATAAGGAAAAGTAGGTAGTCGGGGAGGCAGGAAGTTATTCTCTCCAAGAACCTCTGTGACCATAGCAACTGTCCTTTCCATATCTAGAAATTACTGTAGTCTATAATCATGAATAGTTGGTTTCTTCCTTTTACAGAATAAAATGACAGAAGATCCCCAATGGGCAGTTTTCCATATCCAATCAAATATTCCGATTTCGTTTATATGATTTCGCTATGTAATAGATACCAGTGCTATGACCTTTTAGACGAAACAAGATTTGCAATGACCAAATTCCAGATTTAAAAAGAAGCATCAGAAAGTAGTAAAATCATCCAGGAAACCTTGAAGTAGAATGGATTCATACGAAAACAAGAAACAAACAGAAATGTAGCGAATTAAATTCCTCACTACCATCATGTAACGATCCATTCACAGAAACTGATGCTTCCGTCATTAGAACGCTTTTCTTGGTCAGTCACGGTAAAAAGCAAAAAATTCGATGCAACTAAAAAGAAAAACATAGCAATAACCAATCTTAACCAGCATAAACCAGACTCCACACCTAGTCGTCTCAAAATTTATATACCCAAGAATCAAAATAACCAAATTCGTGGCTGTCAAGTTCAGATTTTGGACATCCAAAACCAAAATATCAGCAGTTCATAAACCAATCCAACAACTTTTTACGTCAAAATAACATCAAACAGACCGCTAAAATCCCATATGCCAAACATCAGTGAGCAGAAAAACACTAGAAATAGCATACACATAAAAAAGTACACAGAATTCATGAAGTGGACTTATGGGTCAGGTGTAAATAACTTCAAATCAAGATTGAGCCCAAAAGAATCAAAAGAAGAAGTACCGTAGAGCAGATCTGTGAAGCCATCTTAATGAATCCAAGCGGAATGAATTCCAGAGAGAGAGAGAAAGAGAGAAAGAGAGCAGATATAGCAAGTTGAAGTTGAACAAGTGGAAGAAGAAAGAACTCAATAATTAGGTAACAACACATATATATACACATAATATATGTATATTTTATATAAATAAATTACGTAATATATATGTAATATGTTGTGATAAGTAGACGCAGTTTGATTTGTGCAGGCTGGCACCTAAGTTTATTTTGGGCAGCCCTGGGTATTGAAAATACCGAAACTGCCCTGCCCTTGATGACATCACCTGAACGATAAGGGTATATGGACGGTTCTGAGCAGACAACTTCACTTGATTTGGACGTATTGCTTACTTTTATACGACAGGGACGTCTTTTTATTTAATGACGAGTATGCCCCAGGTTAAGATATTCTTTGGGCTAATTACACCTATGTCCCTGAGGTTTGGGGGTAATTACACTTAAGGACACAAAGTTTCAAAATGTAACACTTATGTCCATCGACAAACGGAACCCTAAAAATCTTAACGGTTTTAATGAAAAGACTGTATTGCCCCTGAGTTAGAACCTTATTTTTTTTTAATGCCATTACTCTTATTTCATCTTTACTTTACTCTTAACCCCCCTCCCCCCAACCCCCACCCCCCTCATCTACATCCCCCTTCCCCGTCACCCACCCACCCCTGCCTCCCCCTTCCCCGTCACCCACCCACCCATTCTTCCTCCCTTTCCCCGCGCCGCACCCCATCTGCCTCCCCATTCCTCGTCACCCCGTCACCGCATACCTCCCCCTTCCCCGTCACCGCCCACCCCGGATCAGCAACTGCGGGAAGGGCAGCGACGGTGGAGATCTGCAACTATGGGAGATCTGCGGGAAGGGCAGCGACGAGCTTGGGTTACCGGCGACATAGGTCGAGGGAGGGAGCTGGGGCAACCGACGGCGAAATTCCAGATGTGGGAAACCCTAATTTCAAAATTAGGGTTCTGAAACCCTAATTTTAAGGTTTCAAAACCCTAACTTTTAAATTAGGGTTGATTTTGAAACCCTAATTAAATCATTTGGACATTTGAAAGCTTAATTTGTAAATTTTAAAAGCTTAATTTACAAATTAGTTTCAAACCCTAATTTAAAAGAATTAAGATTTGTTATCCTAATTTAAAATTTAAAAAATTTATTCAAGATATATTGTACAAGGGCAGTATTGTCATTTTTAAAATACAAAATGATGAACAGTATATTTTTTGGATGGAACCCTAACGGATGGACACGGGTGATACATTTGAAACATTTTTGGTCACGGAATGTTACATTTTGAAACTTTGTGTCCTTGAGTGTAATTACCTCCTAACTTCAGAGACATATGTGTAATTAGCCCATATTCTTTTGTTTGAACTCTATTACCAAAATTGATTTTAATTTACTACAAGCAAGCATGTTAAAGCGTATATTATTAAGCTTATTTTCTAAAAATTTAAGCTGGTGGGGCAGAAGATAACTTAACATGGTATCATGATTTGATAAAGTCTTGAATTCAATTCTTTCCGTTACATATTCGGTCCCGTCTGTAATATTTTATTTTGCACTCTAATTATTTCCCCATTTAGTGCACTTTGACTTGTTTTTTCACGTACAATCGTGAGTTTGCACATGAAGTGGAGTGTCAAAACATGAGATACATTGTTTGATACATTCTCTAAAAGTTTAAGCTGATATAGTAAATGTTAACTTAACAGAACATGTTCGAGTGATTGAGAAAGAGAAAAAAGAAAGAACACTAAAGGGCCGTTTGACAGAGTGTTTTTTTGCTCTTTTTTTTTCAGTTTTGAAAATTGGAAAAAATAGGAGTGTTTGGTACCACTTTTTTTTTCAATTTAAAAAGTGACTTTTTAAATTGTAGAGTAAAAAAAAATAGGAAAAAGCTCTTTTCGTTTTCACTTAAAAAATTTTTTTGAGACCTCCACCACAGCTCACCCACCGCCCACCGCCGCCCAGCACCCACCGACAGCCACCTCCAGCCGCCGGCAGCCACCACAGGGCGGCGGTGGGCGGTGGCCACCACCGCTGGCCGGAGGCCACCTCCGGCAGCCACCGTCGCCCGACAGCCACCTCCGGCCGCCGGCAACCACCACCGGGCAACAGGTGGCCTCCGGCCACCACCGTCAGCAGCCACCGTCGCCTGCCGACAACCACCACCGTCGGCATCCACCATCTCCGGCAGCCACCGCCGGCCACCACCACCGCCACGCCCCACCATCGCCACCACAAACCACCAATAAAAAGTCAAAATAAAAAGGGTTACCAAATACCAAAAAAAAACTAAAAAAAAAAGGGTGATCAAACACCCACTTGTTTTTGTTAAAAAAAAAATTAAGCTGCTCTTTAAAAATTGCTCTTTAAAAACTGAAGAAAAAAAAAATCTGTCAAACAGAGCCAAAGCAGCTATGAGTGTGAATAACAGAAAAATTACGATTCTCATTCAAATCAGAGTCTAATCTAACATGTCTAATCAAAATATCGAACGACAGAACACCCGTAACACGCTTGCGATCTTATTTGCCCTTCGTTGCGTATTCACACATAAATGGTAAGGAGAAGTCAATACTACGCGTCAAGATATTAATCCAAAGGAAGGGATGAGGGTAAATTCGTGATTTGACATGTACAATAAATAAGGTTCAAGGTCACTTTCGGGTGACGAGGCTTTGGGGCATACAAAATTAGCGGCCGAGGTAGACTTGTCGTGGAGTGGCCGAATTAGGCCACCAATCTAAAAGTGCGGTTATTAGGACAGAGTACTAACATTAAAATATCTCTGATGGCAGGCAGTTAACTTATAAGGCAGCTGGCAAAGCCACGAGCACTTTGTCTCGGCTTCGCTACTAACGGCAGTTGACCACGAAATTGTAGCCAAAATTTCCATCATCACCTTAAAAAAGAGCTGGAGCAAATGAAATTACCATGGTTGCCAACACTTTATCCAACATGCTGGAGTCAGTTACTACATCCCATGATGGAGTTCCGAAAAACCATGATGTTAGAATACATTTCAAGCTTTGTAGGCTGTTTTTCTTTTTTTTCCCGCTTTCACGGTGATTAGGAGAATTTTGTTATAATTATTTTAGAAGAGATTTGATGTAACGGTAAGGTTGTTCTTTGAAATTTGCAGTCATAGAAGTCTCGTAAACTAGATTGATTGTTACAAGAAGCGTTGCGTATTTGATTGCATGCCTGTTGATGTGCTTTGATTATGACTACTTGACAACACACTGGTCTTGCTACATGCCATTTATGGAGTTTGGAAAAATCATCCTATCAAATTACATTTCATGCTTGTAGTTAGGTGCCTCTGTTCACTGTGACGATGAAACTGTGTTTAACTTGAAATTCATTATTGGGATGTTACAAGAGGCTTATCACAACAATAATGTTACTCCATCGTGAATTGCAAAAAGTCATTTCATGAAAGTGAGAGAAAGGTTGTGTTAATCAACCATCCCTAAAAATTTCGTAATCGATGAAGACTCGTGCACGGAGTCGCCGAATACAAGAGGCTCTTAAGTCTTTCTAACACGCGTGATTGTACATCTCTTGATTCCGCTTCTTTTACTATATCTACTTGGCACCATGAGTTCAAGTTGAGTTGACTTCAACTTGAGAGAAATTATTTTTTGAGCTTCTCCCTATTTTTAATTTTGATTATACGGCAATGAACTTTTATACGAGTAACTCTTTAACTAACTCAAACAAATCATAACTTAAAACGGACAAGTAGATAAATTCACTCTTTTCCATTTTGCCATAGTCAGTAAAATTTATCGTCATATATAAACTAATACAATCAAGCACGAGTTCATTTCTCGCTTATAACAAAAACATTAAAGCGCGTTGCCGAAACAAGTTTTTTTAATCTTCTCCAAAAGTAGATCCAAGCAATGAAGCCGGTTTGATTTGGTCAAAAAGGCTTTGCAGTTGCAGCTCCGGCTCCAAGCCGTGGGAATAAAAGTTTGCCTCCTCAACAAACATGGGAAGGAACGACTTTTCTAAAGCCCTGCGCTGTCTCTGGCACGAGCCTCTGCCTCGCTCCCCATTCGCTGCGTCCGATCTCTCCAATCCCCCACCTCCTTCAATTCGTCGGGATCATCTCTCCTTCCACCCCACTGACAGCTGTCCCTCGGCCGCCTCAACAACAGTGGAACTTAATAATAATACTTGACGACGATTCGTGTGTTTGTTTAATAATAATAATAATATAATATAATACTACAAAACAGCGGCGTGTCCTAATCAGCGGACTTTCTAGATGCGTGGTTGTGCCGCATTTCGAGTGCGTTTAGTGAAAAACTATGCACGCACTCGAATGCGACAAAGCAAGAGCATGGTTTTTTGGAGGGAAAGTCGATGTTCGGCGGCCACGTGTCGATGTCTTACGGGCTTAAGTATCTCTCGTGAATTATTGAGGTTGGACTTGGAGGAGAACATCTAGCGGTTCAGTTCAACCCTCAATCACATCACTTTTTTTTTTTCTTTCTATTCAACTGCTCGGAATGATCCGGACCATTCAATTTCGCTCTAGCTTTTTTCTCCTCGTACGCGGCTCTTTCTTGAGTTTTGATGTTTTCGAATTTTGAGTCGAAGGAGTTATTATCTTATGATAAGCTCGATTTACTCCGTAAACCAAATGATATAAACAAAGTTATGAAGAAATCCGTTCGCGAGTGTTCTTCATTTGTGACCAAGGAAAGAAAAGTGAGAACCACGTATTGTTATTTGTTAAGTGCGACTCGTACAAAATTTTGTTCGGAACAAGTACCCGATGATAACAACTTATACTACAGAGTTTGAAAATTCTATGCTAAACGCGAAAACGTGCATAACCGCTAACGTGCGGTAGTCACACGCTTTTCACGTCGCTATGGAAGTAGCAATGACTCATAATTCTGTACAATTAAACTTAAAAAACTTGATGATGCTTCTTCATTGACTGTGCCCTACATATTCTAAATGGAGAATTTTTCATCTAAACTTTTATCGTAGATGAAGAGGCAATTTTGTGGCTTTTTCGCTTGTTGAAAGCCGTTGACGAATTGTTAAAGGCAGAAATGCTTATTGTGCAAGTTGACCAGAGTGCCCGAACGTTTAATTTATTTTCATCGTACCACCTCTCCTCGTTGCATTATTGCCAGCATTAGTATTTCCAATGATGGATACCAAGTTGCAGAATATTAAAAAGGGTTACCCACCTAAGCAAACTTGTTTCTATATAAAATTACTAAGTTAATGAAGACCTTAAAAGAAATCATTGTGTAATCTAACCTAGAAGGGAACATAGACCTTACCTAGGTGGGGGATGTGGGTGTCGATTTCTGGCCCTAACCACCACCTTTGATTAATCAGAAAATCAAAAGTTGGTAATACACTTGACATTGTTTTGGAAAGGGACCTTCCCATGTTGCTTTTCACTTCAAAGGGAAATTTACAAGAGGGGAAAGTCAAGGTGATTGGTTTCTTGCGTGATCGATGGGATCTAAGTGACAAAATATTGGGCAAATCAATGGATCTAAGGTGACGAAACCTAAGTAGACTAAAGGGGTATTTGCCTATGATGTTGTTTTGATTATACTTAATTGGGAGGGGTGAAGTCTACAAGTGTGTGGCATAGTAAAGCTGAATCAGAATTGTAGTCACCAATTTTGAGCTTAACACCAAACACTTCACCCTTTCAACTGAGAAATTACTTGTAAGGGTCATGACACTTGAGGCAGGACTTCTAAAGAGGAAAGAAAGCCGAAGCCTCTTTTACAGGAATTCGGAAAAGAGAGTCTAATAGCATCAGCCAAGACAAGAGGTCGTGTCTAATGCTTTACTTATCAATGTCATTCTCTTATTTATTGAGAAAAAAAATAGAGAAATTAACTCACTCCTTATTCCTCAGCTTTGGAAATTTTCAAAGGAAGAAGGGGCGTATTGGTCTTTCTTCACCTTAGGTATATTTTGTCTATACACGCGTAATTGGTTTCTAATGTCGTTTCATATATTTTGTTACCGCATCAAGAATACGAAATTTTCACGTATGAATGTTTGCAAAAGAGGGGATTTGATACACGTACCTAAATTCTGAAATTTGAGGGGCACATGAGTACAATTTAACCAAAAAATTTCGTCTCACGAGTGCAAGTGCATGTAGAAGATTTATCTTTCTTTGGCACTTAAAAGTGGCATGTTTTCCTATACTTACGCTTGTTTTTTTTCTTTTTCAGATAAGGGGTCATTTCATTGATCAAATTGCGACTACGTCTTTGAAGATCCCCGCATAGTAAATCGCGGCCAAGAGAATACTCCATAATTCTTATGAACATTTGCATAACTCCCTATAATTTTTGTGCTCCTTCATCCACGACATCACTTCACTTTTTTGCTATGGTTAGGAAAGCAATTTTATATGCACGTCGGTCGTTATGGGGATTGAAACCAGAAATCTTGAGATTATTCTTCAAGGTCTATGCCATTTCTTCCATCCTTTGGTTGCAATGTCATTGTAACTTCTTGCCATTACTAAGAAATGTCATTGTTGTTAGTTTTTTGCTGTATACAAGTACAACATGTAACAGTTAAGTCAAGGCCCAATTTACTTGGCCTTGTCAAAAGTTCAGTCCACGGTACTTTTCTTTACAGCCTGGTTATAGCCAAAAAGTAAATAAATATAACTTTTTTTTTCAAAGAAATAAAAAGCCATGACATAAAAAGAAAAAGAGCAAAGACATGGAGAACTGCTAAAACACCAGGTTGGTCAGTAGTGATAATAGATGGTGGCGAGTTGCTTCTCTTTCTTTCCTATTATGCAGTCGCTCGAGCGAGTTCAAATCATTTCAATTTATAGAACTAATAGACACTAGGAGGGACTAACTTCACACATTACTTCGTCAAATTCCTAGCGTAGATTTTACCCCTACAATTGCCTTTGAAATGGGCATTTGCGTCTTTGCACATTATGCAGAGGGAAGATTTCATAAACACAAATTGCACATTTATTGGTGGCGAATGAATTTAGTAAAAAAATAGTGTGCATGCAAAGGATATTTCAAATCAACAGTAGTCAGGCCCAGTTTGGTGAATCCCAAGGTATGGGCTTACTGCTTTTCCTAGGCCTGTAAGAAGGCCCAAAAATCCATATTGCAAGACCAAAAGCTCTGATTGTTTCAGTACCCCTCTTGTCCCATGAAACATGGTTAAAGATAGAAGAACTCTCAAAGCATGAATTGATTTTACACAATTTCTCCATTTAAAATGAATTGAGAAACATGTTACAATTGCCTCAACTTATTTTAAGTTGATTTTCCATCTTGCAATGCCTTCCCTTTTCTTTCTTACCCCCAAAAAGATAAAAATGCAAAAGGAAAATGAAGAATGGCTATGAGGAGTTGGGCATTAAATCCTTAGATTTAATGAGTGTTTCAAACTCCCCACATGAAGCAGATGCTGTCCCAAGGCCACCTTTCTGTTCCCAAGCTCATCGACCACACTCAGATCCTTGCAAACATCTACATTGAACCTCACAAGCCCTTGTGCTTGTGGTGTCAAAAACACCTTTTCAAATCCCAACAAGTGCTTCTGAGGTGAATTGTGCACTGAAGGGGGAGTAGTGAACAAGAAAACTGTGTGGCTTCCACCCATTTTGCCCATGTTTTGAACTCTCAAGTGAATGTCGAAAGCAAGGTCCTTGCAGCTCTGCTCAACGACATCAATGGACTTGCACGCTGATGACCGACACACGTGTCCCTCTTCTAGCGGAACTGATACCAATTTAGGTGCTTGTACTAGGTGGTGATTAAAGGTGGAGTAGCTTAACCCATCCCCAAATGTATAAACAGTTTCTCCGGTGTAGAATCTGTAAGTTCGACCAGGGTAGCCCGTGGCAGCATCTGGTCTCATGTTCATGTTTGTCATGTTGACCTTGTCTGCAAATGATTGCGGATACCATGTCATTGGTAGTCTTCCACCTGCAACCGATGTCAATTTATTTAGGACCATACGCATGCGAGACATTGACTTTTTATATTTCAAAAGTTTGCAGGACTCGGAAATCTCATCTCAGATAAAGAGGTAAAGAATGGATTTACTTGGATTGGAGTAACCAAAGATCACATCTGCTATTGCAGCTCCGCCAGCTTCACCTGGGTAACCGACCCACAGGATGCTCGTAATTTTGGGATTGTCTTTTGCAAACTGAACGTCCATTCCTCCTCCGGACATTATGACAAGAATAACTGGCCCCTTGGATACGTTGGCAACCGCGGTAATTAGAAGTGTTTGCTGTCCAGGAAGAGTAATATCTATTCTGTCGCGACTCTCTGCTTCAATAGATAGATCGGCACCCATTATCAGTACGGTGGCATCTGCTGTGGACGCTATTTTCTTAGCAGCATCAACTTGGGCCGTGGCACATGCCACATTGGCACAACCTTGCTGATAAACTGTTGCAACCGAGGCTGTTAGGCCTTGCAAAGGAGTTGTGTATTTGCATGGAGTGCCTGAAAATAAGCGCTGTTAGCATATAGAGGCAATAGCGAAAATAAACTTAAACTCGATGTGCATTGAGTTTAACTTCAAGGCCTATTTGGCTACCCCCATTTTGTGTTCTTGGCTTTTTTATCTGTTTTCTGCAAAGTTTGAGGTGTTTTCAGTTCACCTCTGCACAAAAACATTTTGTTTTCCCTCTCTTTGTATTTCACTCTAGCTGACTAGAAGTAAAGAACAAGACATTAGAGGGGAAGCAGCATACAGACACGAAGTACCTTCATAGTTGCCAATCATGGTTTTTGTGACATCGGCATTGGGTCCAATTACTGCCAAGGACTTGATGGAAGTGGGAGAGAGAGGTAATGATCCGGGACTGTTCTTGAGCAACACGATCCCTTGCCTGGCAGCTTCACGGGCCAGCTCCTGGTTCGCGGGGGTGCACACGTCTTTTGGGCCTAGCGCTCCGTAAATTTGCTTGCTGGGATCACCATCGAAGAAGCCAAGTCGCATCTGTGTAGCAATATTGTTCGAGACAGCATTGTCGATGTCTGATTCCTTCAATAGTCCGCGAGTGACTGCCGCTTGCGTGTTTTTGGCTAGGAAATTTCCACAGTTGAGATCCAACCCTGTCGAATTTGTAACTAAAGCTTCAGTAACGGTCCATTAGGGTCTGTTTGATAATCATCTGGTTTTTAGTTTTTTCTCCAATTTTAGAAATTGGAAGAAAAAAACGAGTTTGACACATAGTTTTTGTTTTGTTTTCCTTTAGTTTTGAAATCAGTTTTTAAAATAGGGCTGTTTTTGAAAACTTCAATTTTAGAGTTTTGGGTTTTCAGTTTTTGTTTTAAGACCACCACCACCCCACAGCCACCGCCGACCACAGCCGTCGGCCCCTGCCGGCCGGCCACCGTCATCGCAACCACCACCAAAGAAGAAATTCAAAATAAAAACTGGATAATAAAAAAACAAAAAAAACTGGATAATCAAACACCTATTTATTTTTGTAAAAAATAAAAACTAAACTGATTTTAATTTATGTTTTTTTAGAAACAGAAAATCAAAACTGAAAAAGTCGTTTTTATTTACATAAAAACATTATAGACCAGAGCGAGTGGTACTCAGATGCATAGTAAACCTATCACCGAGTAGCAGATAATCAGAGACATCCATCAAGGTACAGACATTGGGTCATAGAGATCCAGCAAGGTACTCATATTTCTTTGGTCAAACCCTTACGAGTCTGTCATCCATTGTGGCGGTCATTTAATTTAACAAAGCAAAAAGGGTCTAATTCGTGCATGGTCAAAATGAAAAGCATAAGAATATGTATTCTGTCAAAGTGCATCATAGTACCTAACCACTCCAAGAATTGACTGCCAAATTTTACAAGAAGTACGTACAAGATTGCACAAATTAAGGGTTGAAAATTTAGTCACCTGCCAATATAGCAATGGCTGCAGTCTCCTCTGGTGTTTTCGTGTAGTGTTGGGAATTGAACATCACATCTAATGAGTCACAATCAGAACTTATGTATCTGCATCGCACCACCGATGTGTCAATATAGCAGTGATTTTAGACTAGTCAATCTGCGAAATGCTCTGAAATGTTGTACATGAAATGTCCATATCTCATTGATGGTATAATTTCTGTTATTGAAGGTACAACAAATGATGCACAATGTCCCAACACTAAAAAGCACAGCCCTACATTCATAGTTCCATTACTGTACTAGATTGTGGAGTATAACAATAAATTTTTGGAGTATGATGAACATTACCCGTTTAATTTCCATTCGCCTCGAATGACCCCTTTCAGGAGGTCTGGATCCCCACAGGTTGCCTTGCCATTCACTTGGTTGTAGGAACACATGACACTTGCAACATTGCCGTCAATAACACAACTCTTGAATGGAGGTTGAAATGTATCATCCATGTCTTGCTTTGTCACCTAATTCAACACCCACACAGATCTTATTAGTTCCACGAAGATGAATATCAATGAAAAATGCACGAAAAAAGTTTATATTTCGTTCTGAAGAAAGAGTACCACAGCATTGAAAGTGTATCGTTCAACGCCTTTCCAATTATCGACATCATAGGCCGTGTAGTGTTTACAGCAAGCGCCAACCTTAAGTCGGTCTTTATCACCATCATCGCTTTGTTGCAAACCTCGGACATACGCTGAACCGTATTTACTAGAAAGTAAAGGGTCCTCTCCTGGAGTTTCCTGGCCTCTTCCCCATCTGGGGTCCCGGAAAATGTTAATATTTGGTGACCAAAATGTCAGCCCAGCTAAACCAACATTGTACATTGCTCTGGCTTCAGTTGAAACCACCTGCACAAATTAAACCTATCTTTTAAGTCCCTGTCAATCATTTGTACCTTCTTAAAAACCAATATCAGATGGAAATTACCAGTATGCACTGCAAAAAATTTCATTCAGTGAGGAACTTTCCTTGAGTAGAAGGGTGGGTGGGTGGGGGGGGTGGGGACTACAAAAAATATAACTACTCTAAAGTAAGAGCAATCAGAAATAAGTGTAAAAGAGGTAGTTGTATCATGCAGTGTCATTGGCTATGATGAGCAGAGATGGGAAGATGTGCCAGTTTAGGAAGCTGATAATGTTCAAACTAAACAATTTGGCAGCAAATGTTTGCATTTTTTTTGTCTTTGAAGAGCACAACCCACCAACCAAAAATAAAAGAAGAAAATTTCCCATGTTTAGAGATGTTGTACTTCACACACGAAAGCACATTAAAAGTCCCTTGTAATGAAACTGGCACTTCACGGCATCTCTCTGTCTCTCAAGTCTCCAATTGCAAGCTGTATCCCTTCAGAATTCTTCCTACATTTGGTTGGTTCCAAATACTTTATCTACCTTTTGCAAGCTGAGGATCATTTTTTACCAGCTTTTCCTTATCAGTCATTTTCAGATCATCCGTGTGCCTACATAAGATAGCACTATTGTAGGCTAGATATTTTTCATTAGGGAGCTCTTATTTGCCGCTAAAAGGAAACATTTCGTCGCATCTCTAGCGACAATGTATCCTTTATGCGACGATTATGGAGCTTTAGTGGCGAGCAAACCTCCTTAAACTGCATCAGAGCAACATTAACAGACACCACCTTAAGTCATCAGTAGTTATGCTTACACTATTAACTCCCCAACCCCCCCCCCCCCCCCCCCCCCCCCACACACACACACTATGCTCCACCTGCTTTCTAATAGCAGCTATATCTATCTTCGGTCCATCAGAAAATGATCTAAAATATAATTACCCATTTTGGCAGCCATCAAGGACGACACATTAGGACGGACCAACCACAATATAGAATGCAAGGCCTGCCTTCTACAAGAAACTAAACCTTCTTTAACAAAAGAAAAAGGTGAGGGGAAACTAGTTTTAAGTCGGAAATCCTAATCTTTCAGCCCAGTCCAAGGAGAAAGATAAAGCAGGAAAGTTGATGGCGACATACGTTTGAAGTAAAACAAAATTAAAGCATTTAAAAAGCACCAATAACGAAGGAAAAGTGTTTATCTTCCAGTTTGAACCAAGTACAAATCCATTTTTGTGGCCACCATCGTCACTTTCGGCAACAAAATGCAACTTGTCGCCTCTATAGTCGATCTGAACATGATTAACGATGGGCACTGTACCAGTTACCTCTTCATCTAAATTATAGGCCTTGTACTGTTAGATATATAACAACAGATTTGCTTGCAAGCCCTCAGTCATGCATTGTCCCAGAAAAATCAGAAACCATGATGACCCGATTGAATCACGGCTTGCAAGAAATGTATGTTCATCCCATTATTGAACCTAAACCCGGAAACGGACAAGGCCTATAAATCTCAAAACCAACCACAATCAATGAATATACCAAAGTAAGCGCATTACCTTTCCAATGGACTCAAAGAGGGTAACATTGAAAGAAGCCGCAGTGAGAATGACCTGAGGGAAGCTGGTAGCTCCGGGGATAACACTGGAGAAATGCGTCCCCGGACCCACATAAGAAACACCGTGCAACGCCTCGGACCACCACTCGTACTTGGGAATCCCGAGCCTGCTCACTGCCCCTGCAGAATCCACCAAGAGCCCAATCTTTTCTTGCAGTGTCAGCCTCTTCACCAAATCATCCACCCTCGTTTTCACGTCCGATTTCGGGTCGCAGAACGTGAAATTCGCCAGCCCGGAATTGCTCGCGACATCGCAGGCAAAAACAGCCTTCGATTGCGCAGAGACCCGGTTGGAGTTCAGGACAGCAATCAAACTGAGGACATGGACGCAGAGCAAAACAGAGAGTGCTCTGTTTTGCGAGGCCATTGTGTTGTTTGTGACCCTCCTACCAAATGAACACTAAAAAGATGAGCAATGGTGCGAGTGTGTGTGGGTGTGGGTGAGGGTGTGTGTGAGTGAGAGTGAGAGAGAAGATTTAGTGTTGGTCTTGGGTTAGTAGTTATATAGTGATCATAGAGTTCTAAATAAGTTTAACACACATGTTGTTTTGTAGCTACCCGTGATAGAAAAATTGCAATCCCCATTAATTTTTGCTCTTTCTCAGAAAATGCCAGTCCGTGAAAGATTTTCTTTTCTCTGTTTTGCTCTTTCCTTTTCGATTTCCTATATAAACTTTTTGGATGGCAACTGCTGCAGGCACAGGCAGAGAGAGAGAGAGAGAGAGAGAGAGAGTTGTTGTACAAACACCATATAAGGTTAAACAATTAGCCAGAACCGCAAGTTGGTACTAGCAGGAATTCATGTGTAAATTCTTGGAATCACGTTTTCTTGGGACTGTAGATAGATACTGCCCTTTGTTATGTTGTCTCTCGTGAAAGATAGGGAGGCTCGTTTTTTTCGAGCCAAGTGGATATAGTAAATGATGTGGTGTAACTTACGGAGGTTACGAGAAAATAGTAAAATCTTGATGTCTTGATTTTCTTTTTCTCGTTAGATCTCACCAACCTGTTACAACACGTTCATTTTGTTACACCAAAATTTTTTACTCTTAACGAGTAATAAGAGGCATCCCAACTTTTACCTAGCAAGCTTTCTAGTCCAAAAATTTTGATTTAAACATTAGCTACTACTATAACATGTGCATTTTAAAGAACAAGATTGGGATCCCTACGTCGTTGCCCAACAAAAGTAAATGATAGCAGAGGTCAAACTTTTGATTCCGATAACTTCGTTTTCGATCATTTTGATATAATCAGGGCAAGAAAATGGTTATTTTGTTTAATTAGTGCTTAGCTCCGGTTAGTATCTCTTACTAAATTTTGACCTTTAGGATGCATAACATGTATCTTTATTCCAAGTGAGTGTGGGAACGCCATATACGAGCTCTTACTTTATATTCAAAAAAATAACAACGTTGAAACAAATTTACATTGTGTATTGCTATTTTTGTGTCCCGTGCGAAACATTTAGACCTACAATTGTGAAAGAATTGATGATTTTGGTGTACAATTTTCAAAGAAAGCAAATTGAGCCACAACCTATACTTTGACTTGTTGTGTGAAGGAGGAAACATGGCATTGATTCATAAAAGGAGTTAGTCAAAAACTAACATACGCTTCTTTAAAAAGCTTCGTAAGAAAAGTGCCAAAGATGCATAATTAATGCATCATAAAACTTCATTGACTTTAACTATGCAATCAAATAAGTTAAACAACATCATTAAGTGCTACTGGTTAACACAAATTTATGCACCATAGTTTTCTCAAAAGGTAGTTTACTTAAATCCTTGATTCTTTTTGTTATGCTTAAACCATAAAGGTTGCTTGGTGGTCAACAAAGTTTACTCCCTTCCTTAACTTCTTGAGTTCAAACCTTGGGCCAACACTTCAGAGAAAATATTTCTGTAACTGCGTCATGCCGATGTTAGGGAGAGGGAGTGATGTGGGGGATGCGTCGTTAAAATTGTCCGGAGAGGGGAGTGATGTGGGGGATACATTCTTAAGATTGTCTGGAGAGAAGATATGGTCCGACATTGACGCCAAAGCCAGTCCGAAGATACTCCTTACTGTCCAACGAAAGGAAAAAAAAAATTCGTGATACTTAAGACTTCAATAAAACTTTCTTAATCCACATCTTGAATATTGTTGGTACCATGTCTTAAGACGATGCTGTCAAAGTAAGTAAAGAATATTGTGTCGTTAGCTTGTCACACTTTTAAAGAACGCAATGAACTCTAAAAGAGTATATTTTCTCTTTTCACTCTCTTCGCTAAAACTTCTGATCAATACATATTTGTTTCTAGCGCTACATTTATCTAAAAACCCCTATTTTCAACCCGGACATTTACGGTGTCCCACAAGTTCATCGCTAGCTCTTAATTAGAATAAAGCACACCATCAGTGGCTGGTAATAAGTAGTAATAATAACAAGATTGTCATCTTTTGCAATCTATGAGCATTTATTGGGCTCGTATTCCTTTCTTACAAGTTAAAATCATTCCTTAAAGGAGGTAAACAGGTAAATTGTAATAAGTAACAAGCATTACTTAAAGCAGGAAATTTTAAGTCAAACAAACGGAACAAATGCAAGCTGATCCGTGGAGATATTGGAAGAACATTTATTTGGCACATCAAAGACAAAACTTTAACGAACCTTGACATACCGTTCACGTACATCGTGGCCGCGCTGTATTAAAGAAGATTAGGAAAATGATGATTCACCTTCATGTTCCGTAATTTGAACTTTCACTTGACTTTATAAGTGTCGTTGTATGGCAACTTTAGCGACAAAAATGGGTCTCAAGTGATTGTGATACTGGAGCTCAGACGTCAATTATCAGATATTACTTATCCATAAAATGCAACCATAATGTCGACACAGTGTATTTGTGAAAATTACAAATAGGGTCCCCATAGTGTCCAAGCAAGAAGATAATTCACCGAAAAATTGTACCATGTGCTTGGAGGATTGTACGTTCCTCTGGAATCATGTCTTCTCTTCTACCAGAAAAAAAGATGATCGCCAGAATCGAGTTTATTTTAAATGAGGAATGTACATTTAATTGCGAGCCGAGCCGGAAATGAAAATCCCAAAAAACGGAAGAGAGAAGCCTTTTTGTGGTGGCCTGTCCTGTGAGTACGAACCCCGTGATTGGCTGGTGCAGCAGCTTTTATTTGTTTCCCAGTAGACATATATATTTGACGCGGAGCTCAATCAATATTCACGCGCATATATACACGCGCTAGAAGACAACCAGTCTATCTTAAGTTGTGCGGCACAAGTTGCGATGAAGATTCTCAAAGGGTAAATTGCATTAAACCCTCTAATGTTTACGTTATTTTTTTATTTAAAACCCTATAGTTTGAATTTCAGCATATGTCATCCTAATGTTTGAAGATTGGTTCCGTTTAGACCTAAAGTTGTCTCTTTGTTAGAAAAAAAATAGGTGGACGACGGTCGGTCTACACAGAAGGGCATCGAGACAAACACACCGACACCTCAATCTTTGGCACCCCGGCACTCCAAACCTTACGCACACAGCCGCACATAGTCTGCCCTCGCCCCCCACCAAAGTCACATTGTCACAAGGCTGCCCCCTACCACACTCGTCCTCCTACCACAGCACATCATTATCACCACAAACTCATCGTAGCATCGCCGGCGTCCTAATCGACCACCTCGATCTCCCCAAAGATCCCTAATCATCCACCACAATCTTTGTTGTTGACCTCCTCACTTTGTACTTCGTTTCACAAACGGACTCGCCATTACAACCATTGACACAAGCCATTATAACCATTGACTATGTACTCCTTTCACTATCAATCACAGTCTCTGCGCTGGTCAGTAGACACAAGCCAATCACCATCGTGGGGGACCGTGGTGTTGTACGGTGGTTTAGTTAGACGAACGGGGATTGAGGGAGGCACATGGTGGTAAGGGCAAACTATGCAGAGTGCCAGCAATTGGGATGTTGGGTGTGTTTGACTTAAAAAAACATGTTTGCCCTCTCTCTATATACCTCTCCATATAGATTACAATCCATTTTTTTTAAACGAAGAGATGATTTTTGGGTTGAAACCAAACTTCAATAATTAGGGTGTTACATACTGAAATTGAAACTATAGGGTTTGCAATGAGATATGATGTAAACTTTGAGTTTGCAATTTTTATTAAAAAAATAACCAATATCCAAACCTTTTTGAGTTTTCTTTTTTTACAAAACTGATGGGTTATTTGCTACATTTTTTGTTTGTATAAATGGTTTTTCATTTTTGCGGGACTAAAATGAAAAGAAGGGAATACTATGTGGGTTCAATACTATACGATACTTGCTCCCTCCTTACTTGTATTGATCACATATGATTTGCCACAATAAGTTGAATGTGGGTTGTTTTTTATTTCTATCTTTGATGTCTTGCAATAGTATTTTGTTGGGTCACATGTTCTGTTTTTCTTTTCTTTTCTCCTTCATCCTTTAACATCTCGTTCGCCACTCTCTGTCTCCGTCTGCGTGGAAACAAAGCTCACCTGATTTATTTTCCTTTGAAGTCACCCTGCTACGCACTTACTGGGTAAGTGATAGGGGATGGGGGACCGTAGTGTCGTATGGTGGTTTAGTTAGAGGATGGGAATTAGGGGGGCACGTGGTGGTAGGGGCAAACTGTGAAAGGTGCCACTAACTGGGGTGTTGGGTATGTTTGAACTAAAAAGATATGTTTGCCTCTCCATATGAATTGCAATCCACTTCTATTTTTTTTAACGGAGAGACGATTTTTGGGTTGAAACCAATCTTCAATAGTTAGGGTGTTACGTACTGAAACTATAGGGTTCGCAACGAGAAAATGATGTTAACTTTGAGTTTTCAGTTTTTATTTTCAAAAAAACCAAAATCAAAACCTCTTTGAGTTTTTTTTTTTTTTACAAAACTAATGGGTTATTTGCTACATTTATTGTATAAATGGTTTTTAGTTTTCTTATTAAAATATTTCCTCTTTTCTTTCATTTTTCAATACTTGAGAGCGCCCCCACCACGACCAACTCAAATCTTTTGCTACCGTCCAAATATTGCTATGGCAGTAACACATTAGCTTGCGAATTAGGGTTTCATTGGTTTGATTGGGGGATGAAATCTTTTGGTGGTGATTGTTGCAGGGACAATGGTGATCAGTATGATGGTAATTTGGATTTAGAGCGTGGTGATAATCGATGTTAGAGGGTTTGATATTCAGTGGCGTTGATCAGTGATGGTGGTGGTAGTTGTGGTTATCAATGACTATGGTAGTTAGTGGTGTTCGTGACTATTGGCCACTGGTGGAAGTGGCGACGGTCAGTGATTATAGTGGTTGGTGGTGTTGTCAGGTTTGGTGTTCGGGTTGTTGATCAGTGGTGGTGAAAATCAACGGTCAGTGGTTTGTGGTGGTTGGCAGTGTTTACAGTTTGGTGTTCAGGGTGTTGGTCATTGATGGCGGTCAATAGGTATGGTAGTTGGTGGTTTGGTGTTCTTGGGTGATAGGTGTTGGTGATGAAGATTGAAGGAAGAAGAGACATAATATGCTTCATACAAAAGCTCAAAGGTGGATCTAAAAAAAAAAATTTGAAAACTCCAAACTCTAAAATAGAGTTTTAAAAATAGCCCAATTTGAAAATTGGTTTATAAAACTGAAGGGAAAAAAAACTAAAATTGTATGTCAAACAACAATTTTTTTACAAAAAAACTACTATTACGAACGCTACCTAAATTTAAAATTGCCACTATCATTTGTCAATGATCGCTAAGAAATACTCCACCCATTATTTTACTTTTTTTCATTTTACCTTTTACAAATTAATAAGAGGGATCCATTAAATGTAGATATTAGCTTAACTCATCAGTTTTTTTTTTTAGTTTGACTCTTTCTAAAAGATAATTACTTAATCTATAGCATCATTCATGATTAATTCTATACTAGAATGGTTCTGAATCTTTCTTACATATTCGAAAGATTCAAAAGAATAGGTATAACAAAACAAAGGGAGTAAAAAACTTCACTCATAGCAACAAAATTGTTACTTTAGCAACAGTTCTAGAAATGTTTTTTGCAATTACCATAGACTAGAAGAGAGAGAGAGAGAGAGAGAGAGAAGGTTTTCAAACGATGAAAGTTACTTATTTTAGATAATACGGAGTAGTAATTATCTATTCTCATTTTTGTTTTAAAAAGATTTAAAATTTTAACTCACAGTAACTTTAATGTTCTCTTTTTTTTTTTTTTGGTACAAAACTTTAATGTTCTCTTACGGAGTCTTAATGATATTGTGCGTGAGGGCGTAGGCGCGTGGGAGCAAAGAGTAAATGAGCGGCTGCAAGTGGTGTTAATCCAACACACGTGACACTGACAGCTAGTATATACACTCACTTCACTACATTCTCTTTAGCCGCATGTTATTTATATTATGCTTTGTGGTGGGTTCTCCAAATTGATATGGATAACGGGAAAATCTGTAGAGCTCTGCTTTTCATTTATGTGAGACTGAAATGAAAAGGAAGGGAATATTACGAGGGTTCAATACTACAAGCTACTTGTTTCCTCGTTAACTTTATTGATCGCATTTGACTTGCATCGGTATTTTGTTGGGTCACATGCTTGTCTTTCCCCTTCATCCTTTAACATCTCTTTCGCCACTCTCTGTCTTCATGTGTGCGGATCCAGAGCTTATTACTTGGCTTGGCGGAGGCATTCGGTATGGGGGAAGGAAGGATAAGAGAGAAAGGTGTGGCGGAGATATTCGATAGGTATGGTGTAGAAATTCGGTGGAAGGAAGGAGGAGAAAGAAAGGGGTGGTGGAGACCGTAGGTTAGAGGACAGGAGAGAGACAAGCGAAAGAGAGAGGCTAGATAAAGAATAACTATAATAAATACCGAAAGGGAAAAAAACACCAGTAAAAGCTTTTCTAATTTTAAACATGATCAAATTAAATTAGTCAGTTTGTTCAAACTTGGTTCTTCCAGATTACCGGGAAAAAAAAAACTTGGTTGTTCAATCCGCTCTCGGGTTACACTGTGCTGAGAATAATAGCCGAGTTCAAGTAGCTAGGTTTTGGAGCTTATTTGGTAGGACAAATTGAAAGGACGAGAAAGAGTGAATGTAGAAATGGAAGGACGAAAGAGCTTTTATTAGTTTGGGCAAGATTAAAAGGCATCGAATGAACAACAAGATATGCGGAAAAGGGAAGAAAAGAGTGGCTTTTTCATTTGACGTCCTAACTATCTTGAACATATATATGCATTGCAATTACAAAATTATACTAATGAAACTATTGAAATCGTGTCATCTATTCCTCTTCTTTGTGAATTAAAATTTGGAAGAAACATATTCTTCTGTCCTTCTTCTCCGTCCTCTCTACTAAACAAGCTTTTTATATTACCTCTTCTAAGAGTGTCAATAAAAACCAACAATAAAGTTCACTTTTTTTTTTAAATAAAGTTGATACGTTGAGTGACTTGAGTCCGAGGTTAACTCACCCGAAGCACATCTTTCCCTTAAAATGATTTGTACAAATATTTTCAAAAACAGGACTTGGGTTTGATAACTACTAATGACAACTACAACAACACGGAGAAAAGAAAAGAAAAGAAAAAAGGGCATCTGGGTGAAAATTTGGAATAAGGAAATTTTATTATTGTGCCAATAGAAGTGTGCTGCATAATGTAATATTGGCATTGCAACTAAGGGACCAGACATCTTATCTCTTCCATCCAACCGCACAATTGTTTTCCTGCAAAGCCATCATCACATTGTTAAGCCTATCACTTGATCCTGTTTAACATGTGCAAACTTTTAGCTCTCATGGAGTTCAGAGAAGACATCACAAAAGGGGTGTACTTATTCAGTCTTGATTCTAAGGATGAATTCGAGCTAGGTTAAGCGTATTAGCACCTACGTTGTATCTTGACCACATTTTAGTATATGTCAGTCACCTTTCTGAACAGAACGTTTTATCGTGATTATCGAAATCTATGAAAAAATATCCGACTTTCAAGTTTCATTCTTGGCCTAAACCTAAACTATTTTATGTGCATGGAAATTTTTATATTTCACTAATTACAATGAAAACAAGACCACTACGATACCTTTTTTTTTATATTGAATTTTGAATTAGGATGTCTTTTGGGAAAATGACAGTTCTTTTAACAGGAACAAGCTAGTTAGTACTCTTTTGAGATTTTTTTTTCTTTTTATTATGTAATTTTTTTCTTTTTATTATGTAAAATTGCAATTTTTATTTAAAATATTAGTTTCACATGTTATCCTTAAAGTTTTAACTTCCAATGCTGGAGTATGGTGTTCCTAAACGGTTATTAGTACGGAGCCAAAATTTTAACATTGGGTGTTATACGAGAAAAATTTCAGTACACTTGTGATAGGAATGACGTGGTGTAATCGATCAATGAAATCTAAACGAATAAGGAGCCAATATATTTTACTCATGCATATAATCCGTCACTTAAATTACGTCATATCTATCGCCGTTATGTTGAATTTTTTTTTAGTGTTAAACAATTAAGAGGGTGTTTGGGATTGATTAAATCTTGGTCAAACCTGATTTAATCTAGATTAAATCAGGTTTGTGAGTGTTTGGCAAAATAGATTAACAGATTTAATCCATCTCCAAAAGCTAAAAACTGATTTAATCCATAATCCTCAAAAGTGAGGATTATGAAATAATCACTTTTTCCATAATCAGGTTTGACCATGTAATTTACCATCCTATCCCTATATTTTTTACAAAAAGACCTCTCATACCCCTTAATTAATTAGATAATTGCTGGAATTTATCTCTTCTCTGCTAACCTCTTTTCCATACTAATGTTCATGATGCTAGTTGTGATGCGGTTTCTACTAGATAAATATATATTTTTTTTGCTCAAGATAAATTTTATTTGTAATTTTGGGATGTTGTCCTACTATAAGCAATAACGTGAGATTGTTTATGTTTTTAATTTAAAATAAAAAGTAACAACTTTTGTAGGACGTTAAAATAGTTATTTTCATAATTTATTTGGGCATTATAATTATTTATGAATAAAAGTTATGTTAACGTTACTTGGATATTATAAAAATTATTCATTGAATGTCCTTTATGGTCATTTTGTCATAGTGAAACTGATTTAAGTACTTTTATCCAAACACTTTTTATAAATTTAATCTAATTTACAGCTACTTTTGCCAAACAGCAAACTGATTCTGATTAAATCAGATTTTGAAAATTAATTAAGATTTAAGTTGAATCTGTTTTTCTTAATCAATCCCAAATGGGCTCTTAGTATACAATTAGATATGATCCTTTGCCGCTCAAGAACGAAAGGGGTTCCATAACCATTCTTAAAACCAAAATAAAACACAATACACCATTAATTTATCATCCAAAGTGATTACACAATCTCCAATCATAAAATTTAAGGTCATTACTCCTGAGAATGGCATTATCTTCTTCTCCCAGTTTGTCGTATCCCTTTTGGTGACATTCGATTCGATCGTGCAGTATTAGATTCCAAGTCCACGACATATATGCTGGGGTCCCGGAATCTCATCGCATGAAATTTAATGTAGTTAATTCGGCAAACATGAGAGTTTGTGTGTAAAAATATTCCAGATGCGTACAACTTAATTAGACGCTAAATAATGCGATCATGGTCGTAGAAGCGGCACGGCCCGGAGCCGTGGCAGTGGACCCGGGCGGAGGCTTTGACCTATGTGGTGGCTGTACGGCAGTGGTCGCCGTCTTCTTCGCTATGAACCGGGTAGTCCATGAATTATGGTGTTCTTTGATGGTCTCATATTAATAACAATTTTGTAGTACTTGGTTGACACTTTCGAGCTTGGTGTGTGCATTGACAAAGCCTTTGGTGATCCTTTGGAGTTTCCATCGATCATCTTTTTTACGAGACGTAAAACACTTTTGTACTTCGTATTTTTTGGTCTTGTAAAGAATCTTTGTTTGTGCGAAAGATAAAATAACCTCTATCGAGTGCAAGACAAAACTCCGGCTGCTGTGAAGTACATAAATTTCAGTACAAATTGATAATGAACTTGAGAAACCTCTATGTCACCACTCACCTCACGGGCAACGTAAGAAAAAATCTCTCAATGGTCTTTTGTCGCGACGCTCTTACGGTCAAGATAAGCATATAAGTAAGATTTGTCACCTTTACGTCCTCAATTTGCATAGATAATGAGCAACAAAATTGACCGCATATTATAATGGTAACAAAAAGTAAGTTTGCAGAGGATCCAAAACCCTTTCAGAGGTTCATATGTTCTTAAACAAAAAAACAAAAAAGAGGCACCACTGAGAAATATTGATAAGAAAGAAAGGAAAACAAGTGGTACACATCAACTCTAGTGATCAACCGTGATCATTATCCTGAATCCGGCTAGTTCTGCTAGATCCTTAATTTGACCATTTGAGAGAGCTCTCTGAGGAAAGACAAAGTTGAATCAATTGGTCAGTCCAAGCACATCGAATCCTGGTAATTAAGGAAGGAGAAAGATAATGAAGAAAGTATCAGGTTATTACAAAAAAAACAAGATAATGTTCCATTATTAGCTGGTAATAAGATCCACTATCAATTAGCTGGCAGCTAAGGGTGGATCATATACCCTACGATACATTGTTAGGAGCTTCCTCCGGGAAAAAAAGGAAGACACGTGAAGACCACATGGCCTACCTTTGCTTCCCATTCAACAAGTAATCCACGGCCATCTGTGACAAACTATGCAAAATCATTGCATGTAGCTGTCTTTTGGGTTGTTCTCATGTCACCTTCATTCTTCTACTTATGTAGTTTTTTCTTCTGGTTTGTCTTTCATGAATGTGCTGGGAGATGCTCGCAAAAAGGGCTTGGAATCATGTTGTTGACCCTAAGCTTCAAAGAACACAGCCAAAGAAGTTCCTAAACTATGTGTGCCTAGAAAGTCTGTATTATGCAGGAAACTGATGACCATTTCCTGTATATAGTGATGGATCATAGATGTGTAGATGGAGACGATCTTGTGTTGCAGTTGCTCATGGCAGTATACAGTTGCACTTGTCATCCAAATTTTGTGTTCGGATGAATTGGTCGACTATATGACTGTCAAGCAAGAGAAAATGGATCCTTTGCCACTGTTGGCAATACCAATAGGTTGTTGTTTATTGCTAAATGATCTTTAGCAATAGACAGGAAAAAAAAACCAACATAAGTCGCTAAAGTAGCAATGAATTCAAAATTTTGCAGTTGATAATTCTTTAGCAACCCTTTTTGGACAACGGTCCTCCTGTAACAGCTCCAAAATTGCATTGGCATTGGTGACTATATGGCTACTATCTTGCTAAAGGACCAAAGAATATATTTTTAAGCTGGAACTAGGGAGTATCAGAATAGACATGGACACCTTATTCTTCAAAAAAAATATTTGGAGTAGTAATGATATAAGACCACGTTCCTAACCGAAAAAATAAAAAATATGATCATCTTTCAGTTTAATTTGGTTCTACTTGTGCATATTAGAGCACAGTAACGTCACAAACTTGATACTCAAAAGAAACGACTGTAACTCCTCCGTACGAGATTTTCTTGTTGAATTTCCCCACAATGCATGGTTCTAATAAATCCGATGTAGGCTCTCAAGAAGATATTTTCATTGACGGGAAGGCTGTAATGGTTGTTTTGTGGCTCCAGTCCACAACAGATTGAAGAATTTTGCATGAATCATAAAAGTGCTTTTAACTGTAGTAGGTGATTACCAGAATGATTAGCTTGTTGAATTGTCTGTGACGCTAACTTCGAATGAAAGCTACTGTCGGACACTCCACTTGCCCTCTTCTTCTATAGCTTTGCTTGTGACCTACTCCGGAAGTACTCCTACATAATTTTATGGGTCCCCAAATACAATGTAATCATCCCTTCTTTCGAATTGGGCAATGTTGTTCATCACTCGAATTTGAAAATAACAGAAAATGCCAAATTCGAGCTCTCTTATAGTGGTCTTAGATGGGAGATATCAATGATATTCTAAATCGAAACAAATCACATAAGCTTCCTAACTATACATAGATGCTAGTATCACGAGAAAAATCGTTTCTTGAACTGTAAATCAAATGTTTTTTTAACACGTCTTACTGACCGTTCACTCCCAAAATATGCTCCCCACTCTCCCTCTCAAAACAAATTGAAGTAAGAAAATTCCGATGCAACTAGATTTCATACGCCGGTCATATTTGATCCAGTATTGATAGATGATATTTACTACTTTTTTATATGTATTTTTCCTAATAGAAATATATATACACCGTTTAGATTTGGGAACGGATTTACCCCCGTTTCCAAATCCTTGAAAGGCGACACTTTGGTGGCCATGCAACACCTCCAAATTAAGTTAGACACCTTCATCTCATTCACTACTCTTATTAGCAACATCAAGATTGTTCCAAATTACAAAGCGGCTATTCAATCCAAGCCTTTGTTTTTAGCAAGTTGCCATCTTTGGACTGGCGGATTGGAATTTGGATTAGCGAGATAAGGTCGCACAGCCTTCACATTCAGTTGCCAACTATGGGACAACCTATGAAACACAAGCATACTGGTTCCCTAGCTTGTACGGTAAGTTGAAAACTTGCTTCAAATTGATTGGAAAGTGAATCTGCCCATTAATCCCGCGGTGGTGCAGACCTGGAATAGCAGAAAAAGTTAAGAGTCCAATTGCTTTCTCTTATCATCTAATCTTCCAAATATATGGTATGTATGATGGTGATGTTCCCAAAATTTGTTCACCTTGGATGCCATGGAAGAACCTTCATCCATCAGTGACGACACAGTCGGACGACACATCCACCTTATTCCAGCTTCTCACACGCCATCAGATCATTTGGCTAACTAGCTGAAAAAGATGTTCATAGTTCTTACTTTCAGTTACAAAGTTCTTGTATTTCTCTCATGTCCCTGTGAAAAGCAAGGCATCTGAAGCTAGCTCAACCACCTCGTGAACATATTTTAGTGTCCAAGCATCCCTGTGTGGATCAACGAATGAATCTATTATCCCACACGACCTTTTCCAATTCTGTCTATTGCAAC
Source organism: Escallonia rubra (assembly GCA_033065855.1). Lineage (NCBI taxonomy): Eukaryota > Viridiplantae > Streptophyta > Magnoliopsida > Escalloniales > Escalloniaceae > Escallonia > Escallonia rubra. Next base: position 123,260 of record JAVXUO010001022.1, on the reverse strand, counting down.
TACAGCCAAATTAATCTCATTGTGATGTTGCAGAAATAACCCACCTTCATTGTCGTAATGATATCTAAGGGAACCAACCCAAAACTGTAAACAGTACTTTTGTTAGAAAGATGGAAATTCTGATAGTACTGAGGATCCACATAACCAAAAGTCCCTCGTGGGGCTGTTGAAATATTAGACATCGGTCATGCTTAGTCTAGACAGACCAAAACCTGCTACTTTTGAGTTGAAGTTGTAATCTAGAAGTCTATTGATGTCACTATGATATATTGGCGGGTTCATTGGTTAGTGGAGGTGAGAACTCGCATGTGCAGTTTCGGTTGCAAGCGTGAGGCGTATTGTCCATGGAAGTACCTGACCCCTTCCTCTTTGTAGATGCTGAGAAAGGGTACAATATATGCTGGAAAGCTCCACAATGATGAGTGGGTTGCCATTAAAATGTTAAGTGTAAATCAATGTCCAAACCCATGTATTGACGTCGCCAGAAGGTGGAAGAAGTGGAGATGTCGTCGCTGTCGGCAGATGGAATCCGGGAGAGAGAAAAGTTCGGTTTGAAGAGAGAAGATTAGATCCGGATCGCGTTGCCCAAAGGTGGATGTGCCGTCGTTGTGTCGTCGTCGAAAAGTGGACGGCGTAATTGGAGAGACAGAGACAGAGAGTGAGAGAGAGTCTGGCTTGGAGAATGGAGAGACTCATATTTGGTCGGCCATATGTTTTTTGGGGAGATTAAATAGGGGATGACGTGGCTTCATCTGGATTGTCTTTTCTCAACTAATTAGATCAGACGACTGTAATTAGGGCTACAACATGCCTCCTGTAACTCTAGCTACATCATGTCTGCTGTAACCCTAGCTACAGCAGGTGACCTGGATCCAGTGTTTATGATGGTAATATCTACAATATTTGTTCACCTTATCTTCTTGATGTGATGTCTTGAGGGGTGTGTTCTTCATTTACTTTTGTTTTGAATGAAATCTTGTACAAAAACTACAATGACCTCAAGGATGTTGGAAATTTTCTTTAAACCATTTTTGGGCGGATGGTAGGTTGTTGTCAAGTGTAAATGAATTTTAGATATTATATAGTTTTTATGCTGCTAAATTAGAGGTTGTACAACACTCATGGTGTACAACATAACGGGCCAGGATCCTTTGTTGTATAACAGAGTTGCTAGCAAGGAGTTTGGGTGGGGAGGGTTGACTTATTACGTGTTCAAGAGTGCTCCTGCAAATAGGCTTACCCTGTGGGTATTTCCTGTGGAAGAAAACGATACATAACTATATATTCAACATTGATATTGATCACCGAAATAAGTTCTATAAAATGTTAAATTTTTTCTGTTTCATAATTCATACTCCTTCTGCCTTTTTGTGAATTTCTCAAATACAATTCAAGCATATAAACATTGAATTAGACTCAAATAGCCTAAATCAAATATGTAGTTTGGCAAGTAAAACTAGGACAAAAACAGCAAGTAACGCCGATGCATACATGTTCAAATTATATTCTACGGCTTTGTGAAAAATCAAAGATAACACAAATTATGAGATATGGATGGCGTAATATTTTCTTGCGGAGAAATTGTTTGGCTAGAGAAAAAGCTAAGATCTGGGCCAAACATCCCCCATACTATACACGGCGCTTCCGAGGTCCAGCAATATTAGATACTTGTTAAGCCCACCAAACTAAAACGAAAATGGGCCAGATAGGCCCACTGATTCACCTTATTTCCAAGTCGCCCTGTGTTAGCCCGCTTTAAACTTCTTATCCAACGAGCTACCCCCATCAAGCCCAAATGACTTAAAGACATTAAATTAAGGGTAAACAGAAAAGACAACGTTTCTTCTTCTAATTTCTACATTGAAGGGTGACTTAAAGACATTAAATTAAACTGTTGCTACATACCTTCGATATCGCCTCTACAAATGTAAGTCGAGCCCAAATGTTTTTGTTTTGGAGTGTTTAAAGTCTCATATCGATTATATATGACTGTTTGGATCGGTCCTTATATTTGGTAGGCTTCTTCTCCTCTTAAACATTCAACATCAGATTTTAATATGGTATTAAAGTTAGGCCATATCCGTGTCCCCTGATTTTTAGGCCACTTTCCCGTACTCCACTCTCTGTGTGAGGGTCCGCTTTGCTCGAATCGAGACCGGCGATTATCTCATATTCCATGTTATCCACCTATCAACGAGGATGAGTACTAAAATCCAATATCGATTAAAATATTAACTTAAGACTGATTGTTACAGCCGGTGAGTTTCTTTTCCCTTGATCATGCTTTTGGTTTGGCCACTAATAATCAATTACTAATTATGTCGATATAGAAAGTCCAAGAAATTAACTCGAGAGCATGTAACTACTAACTAGTGTATGGTAATGAAATGAACAGAAAAGTAAAAATGCGTTTAGAAAGTTCTGTAGAGTCAATGTCAATGACCACCAATTATCATATGCATATACCCTGAAACCCTTTTTTTTGTGATCCTTCCGTTTGGAGGACCAGTCATACCTTGAAGTCAAGGAATATATAATGGCAAATCAATGTGACAGTTGTGTTTGAATCATTTTATTTTTTCAAAGAAGTTTCATGTTGAACATTAAAGACAAGACGGTCTTGGTGTATTTTTACTTTTATCCTCCTCAGGATCTTAACCAAAGTCATCAGGTAATGTATGGTACGAGTCTGTCGCGATGAATCAAGCGGTTTTCAGTGACTTGATTAAAAATGTTTACCAAGAAAACAAGAGCAAAGCAAAGAACGAGCGTGACAATGCCTAATTTCGTTTCAGAATGCACAATTTATTTTACAAAAAAAGGGTCAATCTTTAGCGTCAAAAAGTTTAAACTCTCGGTCTGTGCGACACCGTTTTCCTCTCCGGTGTGTGTTCCATCACCACCGGTGTAACTAGGGGTGAGCACGATTCGGTTTGATTCGATTTGAGGGTCAAACCGCAAACCGAACCGTTACCCCTCAATTTGAAAAATTGTGAACCGAACCAACCAAACCACACACCATCGGTTTGGACGGTTCGGTTTAAACAGTTTGACTTAATCGGTTTGGATTGGTTTGCGCGCACTTTAAGACGTTGTTACTTCGCACACTACTAATTGAAGTTATATTTTTTGTAAATTGCATATAATCTTGTTTCATTCGATATATAAGTTCCCATTGATGAATGAGAAAGAATGAGTAAATATAAATCAGATATTGGTTACAAATTTTTTGTGTTATAAGTATTGTCAATATTTTCGTTTCTTTTAACTTTCAAGATTTGTTTATTTGGATTTACTTAGTACCCTATATGTGTAATTATCAATAGAATGTTACTAAATATAGATTAACATATCATAGGTCGGTTCGGTTCAGTCTTAATGAGCATGCAAGTGTATTGGTGCTCTATATTCATTCTTCCTCAGAAAATCATCAAGCAAATAGAAGCCAAAATTAGGGCATTTATCTGGCATGGAAAAGACACAAAATGCACTAAAGCCAAAGTGGTTTGGAAGGAAATGTGTCTACCTAAGCAAGAAGGAGGGTTGGGGATAAAAAGACTTGCCGAATGGAACAGAGCAGCTATATATAAGCATATATGGGACTTAGCTCATAAAAAGGACTCATTGTGAGTGAAATGGTGCCATACCTACATTATCAAAAACCAGCATTTGTGGACATTTAAACCCCCTGTTATAATGTCTTGGACATGGAGGAAGATAGTAAAGCTAAGGAGACAAATGCAACAGTTTATATGGCATGAAATTGGGAATGGCAAGGGGACATGGCTCTGGTATGATAATTGGCTACCTCAAGGTAGCCTAGCTGCAAAGTTTGGTAATAGAATCATATATGACTCTGGCCTAAGCAAGGAGAGCAAAATGAGTGATATAATAGAAAATGATCACTGGAAATTACCTCAAGCAATGTCCAAAGCTCTTAGAGGGTGGCATGAAGATATGAGCAGCATTAGTCAACCCCAACTAGATAAAGAAGACAAAATACTTTGGAAGATGAATAAAAAAGTCATATTTTCAGTTAACTCAGCATGACAGTCCTTAAGAACCAAAGGGGAAGTGGTACCATGGTGGAAAATAGTTTGGTTCCAAGGCATTATTCCTAAGTGTGCAGTGATACTGTGGATGTTATACAAAGGAGGACTGAAGACCAAAGATAAATTGGTGAAATGGAATAATAACATGGATGAGAAATGCCCCCTCTGTGATAATCATAGGGAAGAAGAAGATCATCTCTTTTGGAAATGTACTTACACCAGAAGAGTATGGACAGAGGTGCTGAGGAAAATGATGGTACAGACTCAAAGGGATTCTTTGAAGCATTTCCTTGACTATGCTTCCAAGGAATTCAGAGGAAAAAGCTTTCAAGCAAGGATAAGGAAGCTGGGATTGGCAGTGACTGTGTACATGATCTGGTTTGAGAGAAATAGGAGGATATTTGAGCAACAACAGAACTCTAGTGATGAGCTGCTCATGTTAATCAAACAGTGGTTGCAATGGTGCATTCGCAGCTGGAAGCAGGTAAAAGGACACAGCATCAACAAAAGACTTTGCTCTTATTGGGAAATAAATGAAAGGATTTTGATATCTTAGACCATAGTGGTAGAAGAGATGAGATATCTTAGAATGATTATAGAGAATTAAGTGAGATGAGATAGAGTTAGAAATGTAAACCGTGGATTGGCAATAAAGATGACTTTCACAAAAAAAAAAAAAGGTCAGTTTGAAAAATGTGAAATCAAACCGTTAAGATCTTTGAACGGTTCGGATTAGATTGATTCGGTTTGAACGGTTTGAATTAAATTGATTCGGTTTGAACGATTCGAATCGATTTGAACGGTTTGATGCTCACTCCTAGGTGTAAATAAGTGTGTAACCAAAGCCATCAGAGCTTCAAACTCTATTTTCAGAAAGAAAAAATGGTGCAGTGAACAGCACAGTGATGGTGAAGATGGGCGGTAAATTCCGATTCCAGCACGCAAAGCAGTTAGCTTTCTTCTTCCTAATTGGCGGCGCCGGTGGGGACACCTCCGTGCGTGCGACCTTTTGACATTTGACCCCCCCAGTTTTCGTTACTGCCATCCCTCTTCTTCTCTCTCAATCTCCACACACACACCCACACACACGTAAACAAAGACCAACATGTACCGATGTATAAGCTTTGAAAATTATACCCAAGAAAAGTTAAAAAAGAAAGGGGAACACTTGACAATTAAAAATCCCTACTTGTGTTCAAGAGAGAGACAGACAGACACCCCCTTTGACTAAGCTCCCATCTCTGCACCAACGACTACATCACCACCCCCATCACCCCTCTCCGGCTCAAAACAAGTCTTTCCCCGGAGCCCAATAGAAAATACTGCAGAAACTTTGACTAGTAATTACCACTTGTTCAGCTGAGCACTGACTGTTTTCTTCTGGTCCTTTTTTTGGGCCTGAGATTGGCGAATTCAGTGTTTTGGGGATTAGGGTTTGGATTATTAGCTCGTAAAGTGATGTGGGTATGAGTTTTCTTGTGTCAACGAGCGAGCAGTTGCTGGAGAATCAGGGTTGACTAGCTGTGGAGCACGTTTGACTGTGATGGATCGGTCTGTATCGGCGATCTTGGCTTCGGTTTCTCTCAGCTTGCTTCTGGTGCTCTACGGGCTGTCCCCGGTCTCCGGAAATGCCGAAGGTGTGTACTGATTCTGTTAAGCTACCTTCCTTTGATATTCTTTGACCAGTCAACTTTTTTCCGAATATTGTTTTTCGTGTGTAATCTCTTCAATTGGCTTGAAAAGCGCCCTCATTGCATTAATTCTACCAACAGCAAAATATGGGGCCTAATGAGTTAGAGTTATGAATTTGCTAACGATAGTTTTGAGTTGCCTTATCTGGAAAAAAGTTGCGTAATATGAAGAGTGTACAACATTTAACATTTTGTTCTGGTAAATGAAACGATGAATGTGTGTTTGTCTATGTGGGTGTGAGCTAGTTTAACTGTTGATGCCTATTGGCTTTGTACCCTGAGATCGATGCTTACCTACACCAGGGGTTTGGGGGGTGGTAAGGGTGGTGGGAGCTACCCTCTATCCTGTAGCCCAGTTCAAAGTGGCCTCCAAAGGACCAATGCACAAAAAGAAGCAAAAAAGTGCTATAGAGGGATGTATTAGGTAGGTTGACACAGAATCTAGTGTTTACAAGGAAAGTCTGCTAGTTGATGATATTGCGAGTGCCTGATGATTTGACACATTTATGCAAGACAGGCGATGCTTTGAATGCTCTGAAGAGCAATTTAGCTGATCCTAACAATGTTTTGCAAAGCTGGGATCCAACCCTTGTCAACCCTTGCACTTGGTTTCACGTTACATGCAACAATGAAAACAGTGTTACCAGAGTGTAAGCCAATCACTCCTATGTTTTAATCCTTTTTACCTGCTAAATTCATTATACTTGACAATTATGACATGAATGATCACATTTCCTTACAATCAGTGATCTTGGGAATGCAAACTTATCTGGTCAACTGGTTCAGCAGCTTGGTCAGCTTCCAAATTTGCAATATCTGTAAGTAATATGCTTCTGCAAAGTGAAATTCATTAGGACATTAGACCTATATTGTAGTTCTTGAGTTTCCTTATTATCCCTTCTCTCCATCTATGACTAATTCTTTTTTGTATTGCCAAGACGCTTTATTGAAGACAATCATATGTTTCTCTTAACTATCATTAATGGTGAGAAAATAGTAAAGGTGGCGAAGGATCTGCTTTGTCTATTGATGTAACTAACCAAAACTACTTCAGCAACAGACTAGTGGTATTGGTTTCTGTGTGAGAATGGTTCACACCATGTGAATCTGCATTGTACTATTAGATTTAAGTTCACAAAATTGTTTAAGTGACAGGACTGTATGCGTGCAGATCTTGACGTAAGTATTGCTCACAGATCTATCTAATTTTTTCTAGCTCATTCTACTTTCTTGTGTAAAAATTTGTTGATTCCGTTTTTACATCCCCAATCTGTTAGTCACTTACTAAGAATGTTCATTTGTAAAAGTGTTTTGGCTCAACTTCCTTCTATCACTCGTGCGCGCACGCACACACACGAACACGTTTTGTGTGTAATCTACTCCTTAGAGATTTAGTTTCCTTTCTGCAATCTCTCTAATAAAAGGATTTGCCATGTTGTCTGTATGTCATCCGGTTTTTCATGCTATAAAGATGAATCGAGTGAATTGGTTTGTTACATATTGACATTGTTTTGTATCAGTATTTCGCCTTTTACCTATCCGGGATCTTTATAGTTCATTTATGAGGCCATTAAACATGCTCCGACTTTTAGACTTCGTATTTCAGGTTACTTTCTTCAACTAGTAATTTGATGTGATGCTGATGGCCCCCTTGATATTAAAACTATGGTTTTCGTAACTGCAGTTAAGTGGCTGTCCCTTCGGGAACAAAATTCTAAAGACGTGTGACAAGTATCTTAGAAGCCACCGCCAGGATAAGATGGTATCTGTCTTTTAACTAGTATCAGGCCACCGCTCTGCTAAGATGCTAGCAAAGTCTAAGTATTTGAGGATCTAGGTTCAAATGGGAGAGCACCCCGCTCTACAACTTAAGTCAGGCATTCTTTTTATTTTTATTATAATTACTAAATTGTGTTTTTACATTGGGCTAGTGTTATAATTTGAATGTGGAATTACCATGCACAATTATGATACTTTTCTGTACCCACGGTTTTGAATAAGTGTTGTCATGTTTGTATACAGCAGAAGTAGATCATTTTGCCATTAGATGCTTTTACAGTTCATCTTTATTGTATGTTATCTTCCCTCCGCATGCCTTTTCGGTGTATACATCTTTGACCGCCGGAACGTATTTTTGAATGTTGTGCTTTTTGACAGGGAGCTTTACAGTAATAACATAAGTGGAAGGGTCCCCCCTGAGCTTGGAAACTTAACAAATTTGGTGAGCTTGGATCTTTATTTAAACAGTTTGAATGGTCCTATTCCAGACACATTGGGAAAGCTCCAGAGACTACGCTTCCTGTATGAATTACTCACCCTTCAGCTTTCTACTTCTAATGTTAATTTCATATATTTTAAGTGGCCTTTGAGGTTTTATAGAGAACGTTGGCCCACTTGAAGTAGGTATTTTAGTGTTTAATGCCTATCGTTCTTATGATTTGGGAGAACTTGTGTACCGTGACTCCCTTATGCCTTTGGTGGAGCATTTTACTGGAACTTAATAGAACGCACTTTAAAGGGGTGGAAGTACATGTTGTGGAGTTAAAAAAGCAATTCTGGATCCTTTATCGCGGAGTTCCCTTTTTCATCCTGGATTAGTTTGTTGATTTTTTATTGGACTTTCTAGGAGACTGATTGACTGACTTGGAATAAATTGGTTTCTGTTGTGGGTAGGTTTCTGCAGAGCGTCTTAAACCTAGGTTCTTTTACCCCCACTCTTTCTGCATGTTATTAGCCCCCCCCCCCCCCCCCCCCTCCCCCCTTTGGCGCCTTATTCTAATATGAAGAAGAAAAACTATTACAAATGTTCCTTCTTTGTTCTATGCTTTATTAGGAATTTAAGTTCAGTTTTTTTTGCCATTTGCTTTATCTAAGAAAAATCAGATGCATTTGAGTAAATAAGATGACGAGGTCTTGGTAATCTTGGGAATAATGTTCAAGACGCGAAGTTGAAACTACAGTCGTTCCTCCAAAGGCACGGTGCCGGGCAAGTTGTCAACATCTACTGAAGTTCAAATCTTTAGTATGATCTCCATATATCTACGATGACTCCATCTATCTTGTTATTTATCGTTCCATGTCTTTGTATTTTAGTGAAGAGAAGATGGAAATTGTGCAATACCATCTTATTAGTGCAGTTTCAAAGGAGTACTAGCTTAGTGCATAAAAATTATTGAACCCTACATATAACTGATCCAGCATGAGACTCTTACTTGGAAAACTCTATTAGATTAAATAAGTTCAAAACTGTCAATGGATTCTTTTGATGTTTGGACTCCACTGGCAGTTTTTCAAGGCTCACTTGCCACCCTTTAAGTTGAGTGCCTTGAGACACATGCAACCATAATAGATTAGAGAGTATGACTGCCGATGCATTTATTTGAGTACTGCGAGCCGCTACTGCCGACGATATGCTAGATAAACTTTTTGATCACGGATACGAAGCTGGGTTTGCGAATGGAGTGCTTGATGCAACCTTAACAGAGACTTACATCACTTGGGTGCTTCCTCCTTGTTACAATGTACTGCGAGAAGATTACAATTTTTTTTTAGGAATGAGAATCCAGGTTAGATGTACATTTTCTGTTCATTCTCTTCCAAGCAGATCAGGCACCTCCGTGGTAGTTGAAAAACAACAATGTCGACAAACAACAATGTCGACATCTGCTATAGCCCATTTGAGTTAAGAAAGTTGAATTTGTTACTTATTAGTGTCCTAGATAGTGGAAGTCAAGTCATTTATTGTCACATAGACTCAGTACAAGTGTCGTGTTTAATTATGTCTAAGCATCAGATTCTTCCAATTTTTAAGTCTAATGACATGGCCCACGGCAAAATTTTCATATAAGCTTTTATTCGTTTAGTTCTAGGGTAAATTGGAAAATTCCTAATTGTGGGACACGTATCCTATAATCTTGTCCATGTGTCCAGTGTTAAACATGGCTGCATGTATTTTGAAGAGTCCATGTAGCATACTCAGAGAGAGTTCAGGCACTGCATCAGGGCTCTTTAACTGTGTCCCCATTGTTATGAGCATCTACTAGTTATTTGTTGATGAGTTGTATCATGAGCAAATTTATGGGTGAATTGGCATTATTAGTATTTGGGAAATGATGGTGTCCATTGTCTCTGCAAGGATAGGCGGCTCAACAACAACAGCTTGACGGGACAAATTCCTGGATCTTTGACTACTATTGATTCGCTTCAAGTTCTGTGAGTACCTACTTGTTCCTCATCCTCTTACATTTTTAATTGGCATACTATTCTTCATAATGACAGTATACCTTGGTGAACGTTGAATCCAGTGATCTGTCAAACAACCGTTTAACAGGACAAATACCAGTTAATGGTTCCTTCTCACTTTTTACTCTCCTCAGGTTTGTTGCTAATATATTTTCAGCGATTGTTGATTGGGTGATTCATCAGTATGCCCGCTGACAGCTGAATTCTCATATTTCAGTTTTGCAAATAATCTATTGGACATTCCCCCACCTTCTCCACCACCTCCAATTTCCCCATCAAACCCATCTTCTCCAGGTTAGTTTAATCTACTGAGTATTGCAATTCTGTTGTGTATATTTTCCTAACCCCACCCCCCCCAAACCCCCGGGGCGCCCGCGGGACCCCTGACACACTCACTTTCAAACTTCTTAAAATTATTGGAAAGTATTCATTTCTATCTTCGGTCGGTTTTATTATCTTCGCCAGTCTGTTTTACTTGCACCATCATGCTCCTGTTGTTGAAACAATTGGTCCTCAAAAAGTTGCGCAGTTCTAGAATTCCTAGTTGTTAGAGCTGGTTTCAGGGGGAAGGCAGGTCAGTGTTGTTTAAATTGGTTTCTCAGATTTTTTTACGATCAAAATCTAGTTTCTCTAACAAAACAAGAATTGGATCCTGTTGAAACATTGCTTGATTCTGTGAATGTTTAGTTAGTCACAGGAATGCCCAGAAAATTTTCCTTTTTGCCCCTACTAATTGTCAAGTACCATTGCAGTGGGCAACAGTGCTACTGGAGCTATAGCTGGAGGAGTTGCAGCTGGTGCAGCTCTGCTCTTTGCTGGTCCTGCAATTGCGCTTGCTTGGTGGCGACGAAGAAAACCACAGGATAATTTCTTTGACGTACCTGGTTAGTGAACCTAAATGGAAAACGGCTCAAATTGGTAACTGAGTGCTGCAATAATGTGGTTTGACCCATTTAATTTTTATTTGCAGCTGAAGAGGATCCTGAAGTTCATCTTGGTCAGCTCAAGAGATTTTCTTTGCGTGAATTACAAGTGGCATCAGACAATTTTAGCAACAGACATATTCTTGGCAGAGGTGGATTTGGTAAGGTTTACAAAGGGCGCTTGGCTGATGGCACCCTGGTGGCGGTAAAAAGACTCAAAGAGGAGCGCACTCAAGGTGGAGAGTTGCAGTTCCAGACAGAGGTAGAAATGATCAGCATGGCTGTGCATCGAAATCTACTTCGGTTGCAAGGTTTTTGCATGACACCAACAGAACGGTTGCTGGTTTATCCTTATATGGCTAATGGAAGTGTTGCATCATGTTTGAGAGGTACTGATTGCCTTGCCTTAATCTGCTTTATTGTACATAGATAAGCAAATTTCTGAGTGATATCTAGTGTTGGTGTTCATCATCTAACTGGATTTTTTTATTTTAACCTCATTCACATTCATCCCCAGATTAGTTTTGGAAAGGAAATATGATAGTTTCCGTGTATACGAGATTATCCAAATGAACTGAAGTTGGCAAATTTACTAGACTTTTAGCCAGTGTTCGGTCAGTGTATCTAAACAAAGCATAGAGAACTTTTCAAAATTAAAATTTGGGGCCTGTAACTGCTTGAAACAACCCGTCCCATCTTGGGTGTCATGTGTGACAGATGAAGAATCTGTGGCCCGTATTCTGCTGCATTGTCCGATCGCCAAAATATGTGGGATGCGATTTTCAGTTTGTAGGTATTTCTGAGTTATGCCTCGATCGCTTGTGTATTTCTTGAGGGGTTGGTCTCTTTATGAGCGTTGGAGGTGAAGAGGGAAGCTTTGGGAGTTGATTACTCCTTGCTTGTTCTGTTGTCTTTGGGGACTGGAATAGGAGAGCTTTTGAAGGAGAGGAGTTGCCTTTAGCCAGCCTTTAAGGCTTCATTTTCGTTTTCTCTTTGTGCCTGGGTTGAGGAAACCGTTGGTGGTTCCATGGAAGCCTTCTTAGAGTTTTTGGACAGCTTTAAGTGCTGTATATCTTGTTAAGTTGGTATTCATTTTGTGTACATGGGTGGAACTCCCTTTTATTTGTCTTCTTTTGTTAATAAATTTTTTCCTTGTCGTCTAAAAATAAATTGAAAATACAATGCCTACTGATACCTTAAAATCCTCCTTCCAAAATTGCCCAAAAGAAGCAGAATGCTTGAGGAAGCGCATTAAGAACTGATGTTATCGATCTTCTGTGTGGACAATATAAAAAGATCTCTTTCTTAGGCACACTCAACGCGTTGACTTGACAGACTGACTAAATTATGAAGCATGACACTAAAAATGGGATGAAATCATGGAGGAGTGTCTGTTGTCATTTTAAATTTGAAGCGAATTATGAAATTCATCCCTGTTTTCGAAATTCAGTATCTCTCAAGTTTGAGACAGAATAATCAGATATCTTCACAAAACGTAAAGCTTTTCGAAATCAAAATTTAGGACATCTGGATATTGTGTTGTAATGAGCTAACTCATTGTTGTAGAGAGAGCTGAATCACAACCCCCACTTGATTGGCCGATAAGGAAACGCATTGCTTTGGGATCTGCAAGGGGCCTTGCTTATTTGCATGATCATTGCGACCCTAAAATTATTCACCGTGATGTCAAGGCTGCAAATATATTGTTGGATGAGGAGTTTGAAGCTGTTGTTGGAGATTTTGGGTTGGCCAAACTCATGGATTACAAGGATACGCATGTTACCACTGCTGTACGGGGCACAATTGGACACATAGCTCCCGAGTACCTCTCCACAGGGAAGTCTTCAGAGAAGACTGATGTTTTTGGGTATGGAGTCATGCTTCTTGAACTAATCACTGGACAGAGGGCTTTCGATCTTGCTCGGCTTGCCAATGATGATGATGTCATGTTACTTGATTGGGTAAGTACTTGTCCCCTCATATGACATATTTGATGTGCTTGATTAAATCTGTATGTTAGTTATGTTGCCGATATTTGTAACATCTTTGACGTCATCTTAGGAGCCTTGTATGAACTTAATCCGGCTGTAAGAGGGAGAGACATGAAAATGGAATTGTACCATTCATTATTGTTAGAATGAGTCTTCTCTCAGTGTTCATTTCATTCAACATTTATAAAGTGGAGTCCCTCACAGTTCCAATCAAAGATATTTGAAGAAAGAACATGTTGTCAAATGGCAGTAACATCTATGGTTAAGGTAGAAGCAAAGTTTATTAAGGTGTGAAATTTGAGAGCAGTGCTATACAAGCTAAAATATTAAAGAATGTGGATGTGATTGAATTGCATACTAGGAAAGAGAAGGCATTGAAACTGTGGACATCTATAAGCGTGGAGAGTTTGTAGGATTTCTTAGTGAGAATAGCAGTTTTTCATTTAATAGAAGAAAGTGCTCCTGTGCTATTATTGAGTCGAATGCAGAGATTTGTTTTCTATTGCTCTTTTTACTTTTGAATTTGTTAAAGAGGCAAAGAGAGTGCTATAAAGAGCATGCTTACAAACAAATGAACCTGGACAAGTTTCGTAAGCAAATGGATGTTGACATCCTCGTGGTATGGGTGACAGAGCATCAAAAGATGTGAAGTATGAGCTGAGTTCGCCAATTTTGTTTATTTGCATAGCACTTCCCATGGAGAGTTCATGCTGTAAGGATTTGAAATAGAGAGTTGATCCACTGAATGGTTTCAGTGTGTGTCCTGTCAAACGTATCGTTGCATTTCCCTTTATTAGGAAAATGATGAATAGAGATCTATGTTACATGGACTCTTCAAAATGCGTGAAGTACCCGTGTCGGACACTAGACACTTGGACATGGGTATGGGATATGTGTCCGACACATCCCGTAGGATATGCCACTAGGAACATATGTTATGGTGTTTCTTTTAGTTTGTTATTGCTTTGAGATGATCTCAGCTTTAAATTAAAACGATATATGTATCATAAAACCCTACGTAAAATAAGGAATAACTAAGAAACAAGATTAGATAAGAATATTTTGCCGTGTCCCCGTGTCTTGGATTTTGAAAAATAAATGAATCCGACACTTGGAAACGTATCCGACTCGGACACTCATACCGAGTCCATGTAACATAGATAGAGATCTGTTGGTAATATTCTTCCTCAATGGATCTCTTTTTTGCTAAATACTATGATGATTTCAGGTGAAAGGGCTTCTAAAGGAAAAGAAGTTGGAAACGCTGGTTGATGCAGATTTGGAAGGTAATTATATTGATGAAGAGGTGGAGCAGCTAATCCAGGTAGCACTGCTCTGCACGCAAGGTTCCCCGATGGAACGTCCCAAGATGTCAGAAGTCGTTAGAATGCTTGACGGTGATGGCTTGGCTGAGAAGTGGGAAGAGTGGCAGAAGGACGAAATGTTCCGCCAAGAGTTCAACAACACCCACAACCACAATACAGATTGGATAATTGCCGACTCTACGTACAACCTTCGGCCGGATGAATTGTCCGGCCCGAGATGATCTTTCGATGGTGGTCAGCCTATACATAGAAATTTCTTCTTGTCCCGGTCTACTACAAATCATCTTTGTGCATATTATATTCATCTCCTTTTTCCTCTTTCTTTTTTTTTTGTATTTTTAAATCAACTTGCAAAATCCAGTTTGTAACACGAGTTTTGACGATACTGAAATGTCTATAATGTTGGCAGGTCGCATCTTGATTTTCAGGTGCCAGAAAAAACACGACGAATACTGCACCTTTGTAATTTATGTCCATGTATTCAGATAGTGAATGCTGTCACAGAGAATAAATTCAATTGCTACATGAAGGAAATTTGAACATTGATTTATGCTGATTGCTGACACAAGTTGAACTCCAAGTAGTCTTTTAGTAACCATTATTTCTGGGTTTTGGTAACACTTCAGCTCTGCAATTTGGTTTGGGAGCTGCTGCTGCTGCTGCTGCTGCTGCTGCTTCGTTTGCCAACTTTGGTTTTGATATGGTTAAAGGGTGTAAGAATAGTGGAGAGACTGGAGAGGAATTGAAGTTGCAGTGTCTGGTAAAGCTGGCATTGCTTGTTCAATTGTCAAAAACAAACACATCGAAGACTAAAGCCAATAAGAGACAATGATCAAATCCTAAAAGGAAAAACTATATATGTTTACATATAAAACAATGACTCATCTGACTTTTTCCTAATCCCATTTTGATACAGAGAATCACAAGAGAATATGCTTGTTGTCGGTCTTATCAAATTTATGTTTTCATCTCAAACATGTCACACCATGATCTAATTATCCTGAAATTGATTCTCAAAATAATCAGAAATTTTGAACTTCTTTCGCAATTGTGCTTACGACAAAGCAATTACTGATTGAGACTTCACACGAAATTCTTACCCATCATCCATATTGATACAATAATCAAAAGAGATTGTGTATATATAACTGACCATTTTAAATTTAGACTTTTTGTCAAGTAACGTGTCCCGTCACGATTTAAGTATGCTAAGATTAATTCTACGTCATCAGCTCTTCGTTATAAAACCCCCCGTCAAGCGCTTGGACCACATTTAACCAAAACATCATCTAGGGTTCCAACCAAGATGGTGTTGATCACCCACACTCGATGCAAATATAGACACAAAGATTCCCCCCCATCAAAGGGATTGAACGAGTGAATACATGTCATTGACTAGAATCCCCAGGGTCAAAACCGGAAACATGAACAGAAATCACGGGGGTGCCAGGGGACACGTGGCGAGAAAACTCTGCTCCTCTGACATGGCATATGAAGGGTCCACCACTACCCCACAAACCGTACACTTTTACAGAAACAGAAAAAAAAAGAAAAACAAATTAGCGCCACACTCCTTCCTTATAGGCTCTCTCTGTACCGAAATATAAGTGTCCAAGAGGTGCTTAGCTACCCAGTTTGATTTCACTAGAAACTCTTCCGCCTTCTTATTCACCCACCTAGGGTTTTTAGGGTTTTGTTTCTCTTCCAAGAAAGAAAAAAAATAACAAATTCAGGTATGTGTAATGTGTCGTTAGACATTCTTTCGTTGTACTTGTTGATCGGCCTTCTTTTTTTTCTTCTTCATAGGTGGGTGGTGTTTAATTAACGAATGTTTCTGTTTTTGGTATGTTCTTGGTTTCTGTTTTCTGTTTTCTGTTTTTTGTAAGCATGTTTGTGTTTCTTTCTTTCGTTTTATGTGGTTGGTTTAGTGAAATAATCCTTGGTTGTTTTGTTTGTTGTCTCTTATGGTATGGATGATGTTCAATGTTTCTACTTTTGGTATGTTTCTTGATGTTTTTGGGTCCCCTGTTTCCGATACCTCAGAACAACTTTGATTCTCTCTCTCTTCTTTTTTTTCGTGGCTTTCAAGCTTCTGCTCTGCCTCTTGGCCGTTTGTGTTGCCGATATTTATTCTGTTTTCGTTTCCACAAAGCTAGCGTTTATGTTTCTACACCCCCTTCCCCTGTAGTTTTGTGGGCCTCTTTGTTGCTTCTGCAGGTTAGGACATTGTTTTCGACATGGGTTCTTTCTGTTTCCTGTGTTTTAGATGTCGTTGTCAAGATTTATGTGGGTCGTGCTAAATCTTTTTTCTGTATGTAACATGACTCAGTCAACAATTTTTGACAGTTTAAATAATTTTTTCTTTTGAGTAAGGTGTAGGATTTGGTCATTGAATGTAGATTTAACCCGAGGCTGTTATAGATCTGTTAGCTGCTGTTTCTTTTCTTGCTTAGATGCTCTGTTTTCTTTTCTCTGTTTTGTTTAATATGGTTTTGCTGCACCAATGGAGTCACATTTGTTGATTTTAATGCTAAATATATGCATGGATGCAGTAATTTATTGTTTCTCCTACTTTTTTTGGTTGCTTTTCTAGTTATGTAAAGATTTAACCAGAAGCTTATATGTTTCTTGAATGCACTATGTCTGTTCCCTGTTCTTGCTTGCAATTGCTGGTTTTGCTGCACCAATTGAGAGCATTTGGTGATTTGTATGCAGCACCTGTGCACAGACTGAGTGTTTCTTTTGTATCTATCGCGTGTTTGGCTGCATTCCTTTCCAAAGCTCCTTTTGGGATTACCCAGAAAATTACAAAATAAATGAAAAAGGATAAAATGATTGATATCATAGTATTTTGATTCAGAGAAGTATAATTGATGTCATAGCTCAGGTGATCTTTTCTTCTGTTCCAGTGAATAGGATATTTGGTTACCGGCTGTTTTAGTGCGTTTTCATAGTCCTAATGTATGTGTGGATTTCTATATGTATCAGTACTTCTTAATCATTTATTGAACTGACTAAAGATTGTTCAACTAGATTCTTTTTACTCCTACGTACACATGGAATGATCTGTCAACTTCGTAGTACATTACATGGTTCCAGTGTTAGTCATGGCTGTTGTTACATGGTTGTAATTGTCATTTGCGATATCGATTTTCGGGTAATCAGATTAGAGAGGAAACCTGTTAAAGTATGATTGTGTCTGTCGTTATAAGAACGATTACAAGGTTAGTTGCGTCTAATGTAGTATGCTATCACTCCACAAGCCCTTCTATCTATCTTACCTTCTCATCTTTTCATTTCTGGTAGCTTTCTATAGAATCTAATTTGCATCATACTTCTTGGTTTGCTTTTCATATGTTTACATAGGCGTTCCGTTGTGGTCTCATGTGGTTTGAGGAAACAGATTTGTTTTGATCAAAATGAAGCATGATTCTTATAATGTTGTTATTTGCCCTTAATGTAGTGGTCATTTGTTGTTGTGATAGCTTTTTTCTTATGGCCTTGGTTGCCCAACCTATCTTGTTGTGTCATGTTGTGACCATATTGGGAAATGGAAAATGTAGTCGGAGTTACATGTAGGATTCCTTACAGTTTTCTCTCTGACTTGAGCGTGAAATACAGATTCTTATCTACGTCTGTAAAGGTGATATCTAACCATGTCCGAGTGCA
The DNA here is from genome assembly GCA_033065855.1 of Escallonia rubra. Taxonomy (NCBI): domain Eukaryota; kingdom Viridiplantae; phylum Streptophyta; class Magnoliopsida; order Escalloniales; family Escalloniaceae; genus Escallonia; species Escallonia rubra. The sequence continues at coordinate 105,367 of JAVXUO010001022.1, read as the reverse complement.
TGTTTTTTAACATTAACCATATGGTGATTTGTTATTCTGCTATGTTTGACTCCCCATGTACTTACCATGGTCAGGAATTGGTAATGGAACCTTCAAATCCAGATGTACTCGAATCACTGCCTCCGCCTCCGCCCGTCATACCACCAGATTTTGCTCCTGCAGAAGTATCACACCCGAAACGGTTCCCTATGGCCAGACGCGGCATGGGTACAAAAGGGCAAAAACTCCAGCTTCTAACAAATCACTTCAAAGTTGGGATGGCCAGTTCTAGCGAATACTTCTTTCACTATAGCGTATATCTCTCGCCCCTTCCCCCCGCAGTTTATATCTTTCTCTCTTTGTTTGCATTTATCTTCCTTTGTTCTTACAAGCACAAAAGGAAATGAGTACAACCTAGATATTTTTTTGCATGTGTGGTAATACTTGCTTTATACTGGTTTAGGTTTCTATGTTCTATGAAGATGGGACCCCAGTTGACAGCAAAGGTATAGGGAGAAGAGTACTTGACAAAGTCCATGAGACATATGACTCTGAGCTTGCTGGTAAAGATTTTGCATATGATGGAGAAAAAAGCTTGTTTACCATTGGTTCTCTTCCAAGGAACATACTCGAGTTCACCGTTGTTCTGGAGGATAGCCCTTCCAATAGGTAGGATGCAATTGTTGAACTTCGATCATGCTTCCATTATTCTTGTTGTAGCCATTTAAGAATTTTCTATTTTGTCTTTGTTCCCAGGAATGTAGGAAGTGGAAGCCCTGGTGGTAAGGGCAGCCCAAACGAGAGTGATCGGAAGAGATCACGCCGTCAATTTCAGTCCAAAACATACAAGGTGGTGATAAGTTATGCTGCAAAAATCCCAATGCAGTCAATTGCTGATGCACTGCGTGGACATGAAACGGAGCACTTCCAAGAAGCAGTAAGAGTGCTTGACATCATACTGCGACAGCATGCAGCTAAGCAGTAAGTATTTCACGTGGTTATGCTTCAGTTCATCTGGTGTTTCCACTGTTACTTACTTTACTTTCTATAGGGGCTGCCTTCTTGTGCGTCAGTCATTCTTCCACAATGAACCAAGGAACTTTACGGATTTGGGGGGTGGTGTTCTTGGCTGTCGGGGATTCCATTCAAGTTTCCGGGCCACTCAAGGGGGTCTGTCTCTGAATATTGGTAAGCTCTTGTACTGTAGTGTTGCATCATCTACTTCTACCTTCATTTTTCTTCCCACATTTTTTCCTTCTTTTGATTCTGTATTTTTATCCTATCCAGATGTATCGACTACAATGATTGTCCAGCCAGGTCCAGTTGTGGACTTTCTTCTTGCAAATCAAAAGGTCCGAGAACCTTATGACATTGACTGGGTCAAGGTAAGTGAAGCTTTCCACCTTGATTTTGATAATTGCTTGACACACATTGTCATCCTCAAATGCTGGCTGCTTTTAATTTCCTTAACAGGCTAAACGGTCGTTAAAGGGCCTCAGAATCCAGGCTCGTCCCTCTAATGCTGAATACAAGATCACCGGCTTGAGTGACAGACCTTGCAGAGACCAAACGTAAGCTTTTGCTTTTTGGGCTACAAACGAGCATTATTCAGTGTCAAGTTCTAACTTTGACTCTAATTAACAATACAGCTTCTTATTAAAGCAAAGAAGTGGAAAGGATGGCGAAGTTGAACCTATTGAATTAACAGTTTATGATTACTTTCTCAATCACCGCAAAATAGAGCTGCAATATTCTGCAGATTTCCCGTGCATTAATGTTGGGAAAGCCAAGCGTCCAGTTTACATTCCTCTTGAGGTAATTGATATAGAGGCACTGTTAAAATTGGTCATTGCTGAGGTCAATGTACTTCTAACAATTATCCCCAATTCTTCTAGCTTTGTTCGCTGGTTTCCTTACAACGCTATACCAAGGCATTGTCCAATCTGCAAAGAGCGTCACTTGTAGAGAAATCGCGACAGAAGCCCCAGGAACGGATGAGAGTCTTGACTGATGTAAGTGTTTCTTGTTAAATAATACGACATAATTTATGGTTTATTTGTTTATTGATCTATGGTTTTTATGGGGGTCTTCCTGCAGGCATTGAAGCGTAGCCATTATGATGCTGACCCCCTTCTTGGTTCCTCTGGAATTTCAATTGGCACTCAATTCAGTCAAGTTGAAGGTCGCATTTTGCCTGCCCCGAGGGTAATGTTTTTCACTTGCCGCATGTGTTTTTAATTTGTTCAGTGACTTGTAAATTTTTAAGCTCATGTTATTTTTTTCTTTCTAATATTAGTTGAAAGTGGGCAATGGGGAAGAACTCTTTCCTCGTAATGGACGGTGGAACTTCAACAACAAGGTTCATTTCTTCCTTTAGTCTGATTCTCCTGAAATCTAAATCCTAATAAAAGTGGTTCTCGTTAAAATATTTTACTTCCACAGAGATTGGTAAATCCAGCAAAGATTGAACGCTGGGCGATTGTAAACTTCTCTGCTCGCTGTGACATCCGGGGCTTGACCAGAGATCTAATCAAGTGTGGACAAATGAAAGGAATTGTGAGTTTTTCTGAAAAAATAAATTGCTAGATAAAATATCAATCCTTGCTGTATGGCAATTTCCTTTGAGTTGATCAGTTATATTATTCTGTTAGGTTATTAGTCCTCCATTTGAGGCATTTGAAGAGAATCCTCAATTCAGACGCGCCCCAGCTCCAGTTAGAGTGGAAAAAATGATTGAACTTGTGAAAGGAAAACTTCCAGGGCCACCGCAGTTTCTTCTGTGCATTTTGCCTGAGAAAAAGAATTCCGACATTTATGGTTGGTACTTTGTTTCCTGATTGTAGTCTTTTCAGGTACTTCATTAAGTTATTTCATATGCATAACTTTCCTCTTCCTCCCCCCAAAAAAGGTCCATGGAAGAGGAAAAACCTTGCAGAACTAGGCATCGTGACTCAGTGTATTGCGCCTACAAAAGTGAATGATCAATACCTTACTAATGTGCTCTTGAAAATCAATGCCAAGGTAAGGTGTCTAGTTCAATATAGAATAGTGAATGATGAGTACTTGCATTTGTTGAATGCCTGATGTTTTTTCCTCCACCATACTGATATTTGCCTTCATGTTTTTTCACAGCTGGGTGGTATCAATTCCCTTTTAACTATAGAGGATTCTCCTTCAATACCCGTAGTTTCAAGAGTTCCAACCTTAATTATAGGAATGGATGTTTCCCACGGCTCGCCCGGTCGTTCTGATATTCCATCAATTGCGGCGGTACTATTATTGCTTACAGTAGTGCAAAAACATTGATCCAAGATATCAAATGCTTGATAGTGTTGATCTTTACTTGCTGCAATTCATAGGTGGTAAGTTCAAGGCAGTGGCCTCTGGTTTCCCGTTATAGGGCTTCCGTGCGAACTCAGTCGCCCAAGGTTGAAATGATAGACTCTCTGTATAAGCGGGTTTCTGATACTGAGGACCAGGGCATGTTCAGGTATTGTTCCTTCATTGCTACCACAGAAGAGGACTTAGCCCCATACAAGACCGAAGCGACTTGCAAGTTGACTTAACTTGTTGCTCAAAAGGTTTTTGTTTTCTGCAATCCCAGGGAGCTTTTGTTGGATTTTTATGCAAGCACAGGAAAACGAAAACCGGATCAGATCGTTATTTTCAGGTATGTTTTCAGTTCCCTATATCAGTATACCCGGCCAACTGGTCGACTCGCCAGGTAGATCACCTGTACCTTACCCGGTAGTCCTGCGGGTAAACAGCTCAAAATTTAGATTTTTTTATTTTTAATAACTGTTTTGGCAGTAAGGCTTAGCCTCATCTTTTCCTTTTTTTTTTAATTTTAATTCTAGCATATTGCTTGTTTATACAACACAAAAAACATATACCACCAAATTTTTTTAACAACTTTTAGTTTCACCCCCTGTTTTCTCCTCTCAAACTCCAGTAACAAGTCAACTCTCTCAAATTTCTCATTCCATAGTTTCTCCAGGAGAAGGCCCCCCTTTCTCCTCAAATCCGACCTTAGTTTCTCCAGGAGAAGGCCCCTCTAGGCAGTAAGTTCAAGTGAAAAAATGTACGTACTTGAGCAAAACGGGTTTCGATTTATAGCCCCACCGTCTAAATATGGTATAAAGTCTCTTCTCACTTTTTAGTAAACGCTATCAAAATATGACCTTAAAACTTACCTACATCAAAATCGACAAAAGGAACACTTAATTTCAGCTACTCCTTAGAGTTCCTAAACGTAGGTATTATCATATTCTTCATTTTTTAAATTACTTCCTTTATTAGCATTATCTTGTATCCACACACACACACATGCACACGAATCGATTGGTCTTACATATAAGTATGTCTGGTATTATCATATTAATGATCTCTGTTACAGAATAAGTTGTGGAAAATATATTGTAGATTACATGCACCACATAATTAGTAGCCTAATATGTACTAGTAAGATTAACAGGCCATGATAGGCAAGAAATAAAAAGATTCCGAGTACATTATAAACCGTTATACTTGAAAATGAAAAAAGAAGATAACACTAAGATTAAGCGTAACTTGAAGAAAATTGTACTTGAAATTTGGAACTTAGGAGAGAATACTAAAAAAGTACTTGCTCAATATGTCAATTTTAAAGTAAGAGATAACATGAAATTTTAAGCGTAACTTTGAAAATAAAGGATAAAAAAACGTAAGAGCTACAACTACTAGATCCGTTGCCTAAGCAATTGAGTTATTATATGTGCCCTGTAAGGTCTCTTGAGTTCATTTGATTCTTGCTTTTAAAGATACAACTTTTCAACTCCTTCCATTTTGCATTGACACTTACTGTTTATAATCCATTTTGGGCAACAATATTCAAATTTTTGTTAATGTCACTCAGTAATAATTCATACTTTTTTTTAGTTCCTAGCTTTTATCTTACTGTACTTCCTAGATTTCTGTACAAACCACAGAAAATAATTAACACTTCCTAAACTTACATACTTGGCATAGAAACATATTACAAGAGATTATACGACTCCAGTACAGTTCTTATTAATTTTATGTGCGTTAAATTGTCTATGAATACTTTCTTCACATTTATTACTGCAATGTTAACCTTGTAGTGTTTGGTAAGTATTAATAGAGAGTTTGTGGAAAATGTTTGAAACACTGATTACAATGTCAATGTACCTTAAATAACAAGGAATATGAAACAAATAGCAACTTGATGTGACAAAAAAACAAGTATGAGAATTAGTGACAATTTTTAATGCTAATTGATATTAACAATATGTATTTGAAAGTAAGACTATGATTTGTTGCAATGGATTTTCCATGTTTCAAGTCTTTCATTAGCGGTTCACAACTTATTTACATATTATGGTTTAGTTAAAATAGTCAAACTAATCAAGTTTCACTCAGCTCTATAACATACCCATTTCGAATCATTATTTGATGTGCAAAGCACGTGATGATTACTGGTAGTTAAAAGGACCACGATACCAATAACGGTGCTGAGCCTTATTGTCTTATAATTTCGAACCCGTACTACTCAATTCCGCACAGGAGCTGATGTTTTTTGCGACCTGAGAATCCCCACTTGTGACCTGGGAATACCTATTTCTTGTGGGAAATAGATTGCGCAAGGCTTTTGGCCTTTTGGGTGTTTAGAACTTGCATTTCTTCCTTTTATCTTTGCAAATTATTTATTCCCTTGTCCATTTTTTGTGCGCTAGTAAGCTCTCAGTCTTGGTTTGACCCACGCGAGTATGTTTGAAAATTCTTGTTTGTTGAAGCGTGGTAATAGGTTTCTGCATGTGCACTATGCAGGGATGGAGTTAGCGAGTCTCAGTTCAACCAAGTCTTAAACATTGAACTGCAACAGATTATCGAGGTTTTATTTCCTAACTGGAAACTTAGCAGTTTTAGTTGCTTCATGATAAGAACGATACATAGGTGCTTTGTTACAAACCTGTACTTGCTTTGCAGGCTTGCAAATTTTTGGATGAGCAATGGTGTCCGAAATTCATGGTTATTGTTGCACAAAAGAATCACCACACCAAGTTCTTCCAGACCAATTCCGCCGATAATGTCCCGCCTGGTTTGTCATTAGAACACCATCCTTAAGAAATTGGCAGACCTTTTGTCGAAATAACGAATTTGAAGAAGAAAAATAATCTGGCTAGATAGTTGGTGTAACACCCCTTTGTTCTGACATATGCAGGAACAGTTATCGACAATAAAGTCTGCCACCCAAAGAACAACGACTTCTACCTGTGTGCTCATGCTGGAATGATTGTGAGTGTTACACTTCTTTGGTTACTCATGAGACAATTAATGTCCGTCTGGTCTTAATAGCTTTAATCGGTATCTAACAAGTTACATCCATGAGAAGATTATACTTGGTTACTAACTTTTTCCACTTAGGGGACGACCCGACCCACACATTACCACGTTCTACACGATGAGCTTGGGTTTTCCGCAGACGATATGCAGGAATTTGTGCATTCCTTATCCTATGTGTAAGTAGCAATATAAGAGTGAAGTTCCATTCATCTGGGAAAAGAACCCAAGCATCCGACCTATAGTTTATTAAAGCCAAGCAACAGACAGCTCTTCTAAATATGCCCTATTATTCTTTGCAGGTACCAGAGAAGCACAACAGCCATTTCTGTAGGTAATAACCCTTGTTTAAGATGCTTTTTCTTTGCATTTGGTCATCAAAGTATCCATAGCTCGGTAGCCAAACTTGTTAATAACCCTCCACGCCCTTCTGTCATTGATATAACGCAACGTCATTGGAAGTTAATCACTTGTTTCCCAATCAAACTAAAGCATACGACAGGGTAAAGGATATTTTGGAGGCTCGTCTGAATCCTATCCTAATAACCTTCATGCAGTTCTAATTGTGTTGTATGGAGAATATTGGACCAACGCTTGGACTGTCCTAGGCTGCTTGTTTTTGTTACACTACCCCCTCCTTGAAAGAAGTCCGAGCCGGGTTCCACGCCCACCACGCAGGGAAATGCATAACACCCAAGCTCTTGTTGGGACATTTCCTCCGTTATAACTTGAATGCTAGAGCTTTTGTAATCCTAAATGGGGTGTAAGGATGTCCAGAATAGTTAGGCTTATGGCATTATGTTTGAGAATGTCCTACTCCTTTTGACACCCTTTATGTTAACATTATTCTTGTGCAGTTGCTCCCATTTGCTATGCCCATCTGGCCGCTGCCCAGATGTCCCAGTTTGTGAAGTTTGATGAGTTATCCGAGACATCATCTAGCCATGGCGCCATCACTTCTGCTGGTGGTGTTCCCGTGCCAGAACTACCCAAACTACATCCTAACGTGCGCAGTTCGATGTTTTTCTGCTGAGGAATGCACCTTCAGCCAGCTTGGAGACTGCATAGATTCGAGGCTAAGGCTGTTACAATTTCCACATTTTTGAGAAACTTGTTTGGAAGTTAATCCCTCTCAGTAGACACTGTTTTCTCATTTAAAACCGGCAAAAGGCTCTATGATGATTGATGGCTGCTGCGTCCTGAGCTCAGTTTATCTAAGTTTTTGGGGCTAGTGCTCCCAAGTAAATGGTAACGGAACATAGTTAAGGAATCGCTCTATTTTGCCATCCTGTTCTCACCCTTTTTCAGTGGCATTTGCACTTAACCCAGCTTTTGGCAACGAAATTCCACTTACATAAAGATTCTGCACATGCGACATGTGCACACAGCCACAATCCATAGTTCTCATTAATGTGCAGTTCAGAACCCTACGTGGCTTGATGCAGCGCATGCAATAGCGGTTGTAACAAGCGAATGGCGTTTGAATAATCCTTTCCTACTCAAATCTTTTATCCAGATTTGACTCAAATATTTGGGAAACCAACTATTAACAAAAAGGAATTGATAAATCTTCTAGGACTCGAGTACAGCCAGAGAAATTGACCATGATTGAAGACATGTCATGAGAGGAATTGTTGGGGTTTAGGTAGAAGATCTCATGAAGTGAAGGATTAAAAAGCGTGTAGGAGATGAAAATGCTTTTGTCATGATATAAAACTGGCTTTGCTTTTGTCATGAGAGAGAAACTACATTGGCTTTAAGTGAAAAATCAGACTCGCGGAGCTTGAGTCAAAAAGGGGTGCAATCTTTGTCCAAATTTTTGTTGGTAGAAAAGTCATCATTCAACACATAAAACTAGCAACAAATCCAATCGACTAACCATGGACAGCAGACTTGAGAAAAAGAACCAAGGCATGCCATTGTTGATTAAGAAACCTATTTTGACACAGCAAGATCCAGCTCATGCGTCCACAGAAAAAAGGAAAAAAAGCGTATCTCCCATGTACAGTAGGACCATATTCTCATCTAGGCAGTACCAGCAGCTTCACTTTCTGCCTCCAGTGTTAACACGTGGTTTGCCTTTAACCTCAGACTCCTGCACCAGCATCAGTAAGCAGAAATGATCCTCGATGTACGAATGATAAAAGTAGAACTTGCAAAATCACTGCCATAGTACGTACCTGTGGAGCGTGCAAGTAAATGTAGGTCTTTGCCGTTGCTGGATTGTGATTTTCTGCACCCTTACTCCAATCATAACAAACCTGTAAACAAACAAGTGCTGATAAGATAAACCATCGCGCCAAACTTGGATAGGCAGAGAAAATGCACAGGAACACAATTGTTTGCATGCCACAAGTAGAAATGCCCCAACATTTAATTTCATTTTTCCTTTTTCTATAGAGCAATAAAACAAGCAACAAGCTTCTTATTGCTTCCCAAGCTGGCATTTAGGAAACTAAATAATTTTCGATAGATGTACTCTAAGAGATACCTATTATTGAAGGCCTTCCAATGTAGTCTCGAAATATAAACCTATAACACGTATTACCAGCAAAACCAAGAGGTTCTGACAAGACAAACCAGAGGAGTAAGACATCAACCAGCCAGCGATGCACATGTCTGAAGCCATTACCAAACTTTCTCTGTGCGTGCTGGTATGAATGACCAGAAAGGAGAGAGAGTTGCAACAGAACAAACAAAAACATTGTTTGGTTAAACAAGGTGAGCAGAACATACCGCATAAGCATATATAGAACCATCATTGTTGAAGGCACTGCAAGGAATAGGTTGACTGCACCTTGACATGGCCTGTACAACAATCAGATGAATAACATTTAGACAAGTAAGCAATATATCCAAAACAAGTATCAAACTGTTGATCGAAATGGGACTAAGTAAAGGAAATTGTGAAGAACAAAAAGTGTACTACACACAAGTAATAAAGGATAAGAACATGTTAGCCGTGTGAGATAGAGGGATTAAAGTCGAGTTCACACACTAAAACGAAGAGGAAAGTACAAAAGATGTAACAATAGTGTAGTTACACAATGAAGAGAAAAAAATCTTAGACAAAGAAGTACGACAGTGATACCTTAAGTCGCTGTTTGCTATCTTTGTCCCAAAAGTTAAAAGCACCATCTGATCCTGCAGTTGCAAAGGTATGATGTACCTGAGACAAGGGAAGTAAAAGGAAAAGATGAGAGAACAATTTGGTTATATACAGCGGAGGCCTTTAGATGCGATTTGTGTTGATTGCCCATAAGTATATCAGAAAAATGTGCTTGGATAGGGGAGAATGGTGACACCAACTAGTTGAGGACAAAAGCTTAATTAAGTTGCAAAACTAAGCTTAACACAGTTTAGCATAGGAAGCAAGAAGATCTCTGAGCTGTTACTTATGTTGATGACACACCACTTGAATAAACAGATGATCCAAACTATAAAGATGGCTCCACGAAAATTCTGGCATCATCCAGGTGACAAGAGCCCATCTGCTTATGCAACAAGCTGTAAAGTTAAAAAAACACGGATTTCCTCATCCCGATATGTAGGACCAGTTGGGTTAATGCCTGATCCTGTGTGGTTCAATCGCCAAGGAATTGGATTCATATTCGCCTATGTCTCATGGTTGGAACAGATCCCCAAAAATAAAAAAGAGTAGAAGTGAAGCTGTCTCCTTTCTTATAAGAAGGAAGCAATGCAATTTGCAGCAACTTTAAAGGTAGACGAGATAATGCACAGAAGCCCATCCATTGAAGTCTGAACATTGCGTTCATGACTGACAACATACAAATTCATGGAAAATGGCACTTGCCAGATGGCCGACTAACCAACAATATCATGTATGCTTGAAATGAAGTAATAACCTACTTTCCGCAGAATCAACTCGAGTGCTAAATTTGACAATATAAATGTCAGTTTCCAGACAAAAATTCCAATTATTTGACTGATAAATACACAAAGGATGAAATTACTCAATCAAAATACCTTAGTTTTTTGCAATTATGAACCAACACTTGACAATCAGAAAGGCTCAGCATAAACTAAAAAGGTTCAGCATTAAAACAGAATCTTACAGGATGGAAGTTTAGAGAGTTGACAGAGTATATATCAGTGTTCTCTCGGTGGCATTTGAAAGTGAAGTTTTTACTTTGTTGGGTATCATCCAGATGATGTACACCAACCCTTCCTTCAATTGAACCAACCTACAAAGCATAATTGCCAAAATAAGAACAAGTGATGAAGAAACTAGAAAAACATTCATACTGTACTAAAAATCGAAGTGTGCAAGAGGGATACTGTTACATTCATCATGCCCTGCATTTATGACGAGAAAATGTACAGCAGGTCGATCTACAAGAGGAGCTTGTCTTTAAATACCAGGCTACAAGCATAATTGTATCGATATACATACAATTGTGTTCATTCATAGTTTCTTCAAGTCACTAAGCAGGAATTATATTCATACTTCATACGTTGTCTGTTAGCTTACTCGATCGTGTGTAGATAGCCTAAACATTTAGACCCTGCACTAGGTGTAGCCTCAGAAATCTATGAACATGCAGGCAAAATTTTCCTGTCTTGAAGTCTAGTGATACAATGTCAACGGACCTAGTCAAGAACAATGTCACGCTACAGATAATCAAAAAATAGCTGTGAACATACCAAGAAACCTTGTTGGTCTGGAAAAGCAGCAACACACCTTGTCTGGTACTTCAGTGGTGAACCGATTTTCTTGAACTCAGCCTGTTTCCATTTCATATGGTTAAAGAATGTTATGATATGGCAAAAAGAAGACGAACCAGAAACTATTTATCCCATATCAAATAAACCAGAAACTCTATCAGCAAATTATAGTGTGGGTACAGTAAAGGTTAGTCATTAAACTGACACTTCGCAAGGTGTTAACGGAACTATGGGACTGTAATGCATATACCATAGTTTTCTACTTGGCCAAGGGTAATGCCCAATGAACATAGTCAACAATTGATACTTCAAAATCTTATCAAGTTCTTGCACAATCTTGATGTAGCTTAAAGTTAAACAAGAATGTCCTATTAATCTAACCAAGCTTGTCTTTGAAGTTTAGGGAACAAGGGCAGCATTTCATATTTATGTAAGAAACATATGCAACACCCTTTCGTTAGCTGATAGAGCATGCACCTCTAATTCCTAAGATTCGTATGAGTGAGATGATGTTTACTTGACACTCAATGCAGTGAGATTGCTATATTACTGAAAACGGTGTATTATTCTCCTACTTATACTTCAGTGAACTATCAAAGTTAAGTTGCTGGCGGTGACTAATTCTAGAAACTGAGCAGCACTAAACGAAGACATTGTCATTCCAGTTATATTAAAGTTTAAACAAACTGTTGGGAAGGTTGCCTCAGATCCCAAACTATCTGCATCAAAGCTTAGTATTGTGTCTAGCCACACAAAGAGAAAAGAAAAACGTAACCCGATGGCAGTTTCCTCCCAGTGCCACTAGTCCAAAAGTTCAAGAAATACAACCTACTTCTGAAAAGGATGCCACCCAATTTCAATACCTGAGGGTTCTGCAAGTTATAGATAACAAGGTTTCTATCTGCTGTGCCAACCACCATTAGAGGATGTCTCACACTAAGAGCATAGCAGCGATCAGGAAGCTGTTGGACATGCACTGGACTCTGTTGTCTCAAATCCCAGTACCTGTAAAAGGTAGCAAAGCACTCCAATCAACAAAAAGAAGAATCTAACGCTCGAAAGTGTGAGAACAACATAATAGGTAGACATCAATATTGCCACACTCCAACGAACCATTTAACGAGATTAGAGTTACTGCTGACCTTAGAGTCTTATCCCAGCCTCCTGAGACTAACATGTTCATCTCCGGAATCCAAGCAACCTCCTTAACTGGAGCATCATGCGTGCCCACAGTGACTGCATTGCCACCTAATGGCCACATCTTCACTTGCTTGTCACAGCCTCCAGAAAAAACCGTTGTCCCGTCATCCTTCCAGGTTGAGCATAAAGCCTATCATATATTTCCAAATAAATAAATGAGCATCACATAACACCACTAAACATCAGAAAAGAAACCTGCATGTACTGCAGAAATTAATGTGTTACCGGCTGGTCATGCGACATTGCTGCCTTCGCGGCGCTCGCAAGGTTGGTTCCATTCCTCATCACCTCCCAACATCGCACCTACCAGAATTTCCATTCCATGCACAATGTAGGGTAACTACACGTATATTGGCTCCAATGTGCAAACCAAACATAACAGTTTCACAAAAGCATGTAAGAATGCTCCCAAAAATCACGCTAGGATGCTAGGAAACTTTCTTGGGATTGAACAGGTCAACTTTAATTATGCTCACTAGAACATTGTTATTTAGGTTCTATTCAATGTGTCGATGGCCAAAATATATCCTAGAAAAGCACAAAAAGTCAAGGGGGGGAAAATTACGAAACTGAGCATGTTTCATGCTAGTTTTAACCTCACAATTCGTGCCCTAAAGTCTGCACCGATAAAACAGTAGCAGTTCCAATGTATTACCAATAACATTGGGAAAATAGCAATAGATACGAATAAACAACAGGAAACCCCAATTCGAAAGAAAACAAACCTGGTTATCCCATGATGTTGCAACAAGGTAATTGGCCTTTGGACTGAAACAAAGGCTCGATACCGAGTCAGTGGGAGGGTGCACCACCTACATATATCAAACCACAAACATCACCACTTCCAAAAACTAAATCACACGATAGTTAAGCGAAAAAGAGAGAGAGAGAGAGTGTGCATAAACAAAATTAACAACAAATTCCTTCAATACAAATTGGTAATTACAAAAAATTACCTCAGTAGACCTGTTGGGATTTGTGTTGGCGAGGGTAGAGCCGAAAGCAGACATTCCAACTCTTACTGACAGACAGAACAAGAACAATAGAACGAACGGAATTAAGGATTCGGAGATAAGTAGATTTAAGATTAAGCGGGTCAGCTGAAGCAATTAGACGTGATAAACTAGGATTAAGCAGAGGGTTACTGGAGTAATGGTTATGACACTGATAAACCCTAGATTCTGGAACGAAGAACCCTAAAAAAGCTGAGTATCCAGAAACTGATGGGGAGAGAGTGTGTGTGTGTGACGGTGATTTGAAAGGGAGGAGAGGGAAATGCGAGTGTGCGGGTGTCGTAAAGCGTTGTATTGACGCGGTGGCGGTGGCGTTAGTGAAAAGCTACGTCGGGCATAGGCGACCCGTTTACGGGCTTGGTCCTGGGCTTTGATCTTGGGCTTGGGGGTGGGCTTTTTAGTTCGGTTTGACGTGTTTGTTGGGCTTTAACTGGAAACCTGGCTCGGTGGGTTTAAGATAAGGCTTTGAATCGACTTAATGCAATGTGGCCCAAATTTGACCATTCCCCCCCCCCCCCCCCCCTCCTCCTCCTCCTTTTTTTTTCCTTCGTATATATTTTGTAATTTGTTTATTGAGTGTGTTTGTTTGGATGGGTGAATTGTAACCTTACACGTGCCGCTCGTCACCGAAAGTAGTCTCGATATGGTGTGAGATTGTCATCGGAGTACTTGCGTGGCTGATGCAGGACCGATTATCATGTTATTAAAAGCTCTCACTTTTGTCATTGGAGAACCACTTAGATAAAAGAACGAGGAAGTTTTGAACACAAAACGAATTGCATGCTTCATTTTCATCCGTAAATCCTTTTCGAAAAAAGTATTACCAATGGTTGCAAAAAATAATAGTGACAAATTTGTATTTTCGGGACTAAGGTAACAAGGGGCTGTTGTTAAAGCAGTAAGAAATTCTGACATTTTGAAAAGACAATTTTAACCCTTTTCTTTCCTCACCCTTAAGAAATCAAAGGTAAGCCAGCTTTTATGAATAATCTCTATCTCTATAAAAGCTGGCCAGTCCCTTTTCACTCGTACTAGAATATACAAACGATGATGAACCCAGATCAGATCACATATTTGGTCTTTACATTTGGATGAATAAAATGATCTTAATTTGACAATATGTGAGACAGCGGCTTATATACGCTCATTAAAAGACCGACTTTCATTCATTAGTCCAGCGTGAAACTATATTAAATTTTACGGTTTGATAATTTTATTGGAACATCTAAGCCTTTTCACCTTCTCCTTTATGAGAAAAAAAAAAAGGAAAAATTAGTGACAAATGAAACGTTAAAAACTATATTAGAGTGCAAAAATAGATATTCTCAAGTAAAAAAATTATAGGTGTCGCTAATGCTTCTTTAGCAACAAAATACTGTGAAACAAGAAAGGGGTTTTGAAATTTCTGACAAAAGAAAAACATAGCACGCAGAACCCAAAAGCCTTTTCTCCCCTTCAGTACGTCACTTTGATTTCCGGTAAAATTAAAGACAAATGAGAGCCCCATTGCCATATGATCGATATGCCGTGTGAACAACTTGTCAAGGGAGCGTTGAAACGTGTAAATCACCTCTGTTAAAATCACTTTTGATTTCAAAGTGAAACTGACCCCAGAATTTCCTAGATCGAGCTGGCCATGATCATCTTTTGACTCAAGAATTCTATACGTATTAGTATGCTTTTTCCTTTCTTCTTTTACCCGCTAGTGTGTCTGAAATGGTGGCCATTAATTAAGCGGAATTTCCTTCTTACTGCTGACGATTACGGTCTAACTGTATAATAAATAAATAATGGTCTTGCCTGCCCTTCTTGGAGTTCTTGGCTTCTTGTGTCTTTGTCCTTGTATTTAGTTCTTGGTCCACACCTGAATACTTAGTCTTAAATGCTTAAAAAGTGGTACCCTTTTATGGTTTAATACCAGCTGTGGAATATTTTCGTGGTATTGCGGTATTGAAGACCGATTCTGTGAATGTAACTTACTTGACATTATTTGTTTAACGGGATTAGGTGTTTACTTACATTTGTTTATCAATACCCAAATTTCTCAGCCATTCCATAACAAGAAAGTCAATTTCAGTGCTTTTTCTATTCTTATTATTATTAGTTGACGAATGTTGGGTGCTTTAGTTTCTATTTTCTAGGAGGTCAAAAAATTTTATTTTATTTTTTTGTTAGGCCACCCGGTATCTGGACACCACATTGGGAACCGACTAATCAGGGTTCGAGCCGAGCAGGATCACATGGGCGGCAAAAGCTCTTCTTACCAAGTTTTAACCCAGCTGCATTCTCAAGGCTCAAACCCGAGACCTCTGGTTAAGTTAGGACAGCCTCCTTACCAGCTGACCTACGCGCTTGGTGGTTTATAGGAGATCAAATGGTGTTGCAATTTATAACCAATACGTGATTGTAATTGGGCATACATTTCCTCTAGTTTTGTTGTTCTTTGTCTTGTTGAAAATATTTGTTGGAATCCATGTTGTTTTCGAGCTTCATTGGTGTAATTTTCAGACCTGGCATCCAAGGCATTAAAATTTAAAGGGTTGGTCAAATTTCAACTTCTTTGAAAGATTTGGAGTATTATTTTTCTAGTATGTGTCAGAAGAACTTTGATTCTGTCTATGGACTGTTTGCCATACATGATACATGGGGTATGTATTGATTCATTAGGTTTGACTGGAGGAGTCAAGATAGTGTTATATACGTCGTTTAACAAAACCAAATTCTACGTACTTACTATAATTCTTATAATTTGTAGGTGAGAAATTGTGATGAAAATCAGGTTAGTGAAATCTGAAACTACATGGAAGTTGGCCAAGAGTAACATGTGTTTGAACAGAAGATCCATGACAAATTTCCTTGTCTCTGGTCTACTGATTAAGTACTCAAAAAGGGCTACACCTTTCTTTTGAATGGGTTTGTTGATTGATCATCTAAAGCCCGATCCAGGGGCCAGGACAAGCTACCTCGAAATTTCCAAAAAAGTAAAAGGTTCCCATCTTCTGTGGTATTGAATCTGCGGCAAATCCTATTCACAGGCATTTTGGGCTATGCTTTATATTTGCTGCAGTAAATGACTACAAATTTTCACCCTAAAGGCTTTTCTTTACTTTTTTGATAATCATGCCAAAGTCCCTAGCAAGTGTTGTTGCTTAAGCCTTATTGATATGCATCCAGCAGAGGGTTTTCGGAGCATTCATGCGTGGGAAGGTCCCTACTGAACTGTAAAATTTAAAATTTGCTGAAGCAGTGGGATGGGTAGGGCATATGGTGATTTACTCATTTATGTGTTCCTTATTATTTTACAAAGGGAATTATTTTAAAAGGTTTGGTATCAACTTCCTTATGTTCGATCAGTCCACAGCAACTTGGTATCAAAGAAAGAACGTCGATCGATTTTCCATGCACTATGCACTACACGAGTCAAGGTAATCAAACAGAAAACAAGGGAAAGGGGGCACAGCAGGTATGCGGTGTGGAAATTAGACCTGTCCTCTGTTAATTTCCACCCTAGTGCATGCATGGATGGGACGGTCCAACAAGAAACATCAAGAAAGGACACTCTGGAAAATGAATTTTGGTGTGAACCGTCCGATTTTGCACGTGTTTACATCCAAGGACTGACTATCAAAGAAAGCTATGCAGGGGTTTGTCCTTTGACATTTGGTATGGAGACCGTCGAGAGTGACACGTGCCTCCTTGGGTCATCATGGTATGAGTATAAATGTATGGACAGGCATTGTATTCTTACTACTAATCTCACCTCAAAAAAAGATTGTTGTAGTAGCGTGAAAAGCAAGAATTTATACAAAAGATGTACAAGTACTCAAACTGCAGTTTGATGCCTCGCACTAGCTTGTTGAAGCCGAGGGCCGGGTAAAGCTTTGATTTAGGGAATAGAACCCATAGTTCAGTTACTTTTCGGTTACCTTCCTGCAGCAAGCTTTGCCCTTAACAGTTTTTCATTCTTGTTTGCTGATTGCTATGCAGTTTGGAAGTACCGAAGGATGGAAGAAGTACGTGATCGAGCAACCTGCATTTCATTAAAATTATGTTTTACTCCGTTGTTTACATATTTATATCTTTAGCAGTGGTCAAAATGCATGCAGTGACTGGCCATTACACAAAAGTAGCCCGCAATATTAACATGGAGAGGTTGCGAAATAACTTTTTGTTTCCGGAGGTTGGTAGATTTTGGATGCTTTCGTTCTCTCCATTGGTACTTCTGTTTCTGTTGTGTATCTCTAGCTCTGTGATCAGTATATAATTCCCTATCTTAGCTGCTTTATTATAAGGTTGCACATCCTATACTTCAGTTACTTTGATATATTGATTGGAGGGTTGCAAGTTATAACCTTCTTTTGGCAAAATGTCTTTGAAGCACAAAAAATGATTACTGTTTTCTTCTGGGTAAGCCAGTCCCACCACTTCACATACATAATAACGTTTTCCAGTCAAGGATGGTCGTGGTCACTTGGGTTTCACCTTTCACGACTCCTGTTTCTCTTTATATATTTTTGGTGTTCTTTTTTCAATTACAGATTTCTGTCCTGGAGCTTGAACACATTAAGAAGTATCCTAATGAAAAGGTTATAAGCCTTGGGATTGGTGATACCACTGAGCCGATACCTGATATTGTAACTTTGAGCATGGCTGATGTAAGTCTTGCTTGTTGTAGTTTTCCCTTGTATCTGTTGAGGTACGACATGTATTTTTTTTTCATATGAGTGCAAAATCTTGTCTGAATCGGGCTAAACTGCTTGATCAAGCTCAATTTAAACCTTGTTATTATTATTATTTTTTTGCATTCACGCCTCAGTAATGTATTGGTTTAGTGATCGATAATCAGGTATAAACCTGCCATTAATTCTTCAGAAAATATAAGAAGGGCAGGTCTTTACTAATTTTGGCATGTCATGATCAAGTTGACAAGGGATATTCCATTTATAACATCTTATTGCAGGGATGTCCTGCTCATCTGTGTAATCTTAACCTTGACTTGGGAGTGAATAGAAAGGAAACTAGGTTATAACAGATGGAGTCATTCACCAAAAAGATTAAAACTAAGGTGACCACACTAATATCAGTCATCTAACTGAAGACTGATAACGGTGCCAAATGAAAGTCTATAGCCAGCTTTGTTTTTCAGAATTTTGCAGTTGATTATATGTTAATTGATATCGCTCCAACATGTGTTCAGTCACAAAAAGAAAAAAAGGGGAAGAAAGAACATGACCTTGACCGTCACTGCTTTTCATGCACCGATCTGACTGCGTTTTCTGGGTATTAACTATTAATCACTTTTGTCGATAATATTGTTGTTTGTATTGTTTGGTCTTCAGGTACATACAGGCTTTAAAATAAAGGCATATTGCTAACGCTGACTAACTCAAAATTTAGCTTAAGATACATTGTTGTGAGTATTTGATTCATCTTTTGGTTTTATTGAATCTCAGTGGATTTGTTGGATACATACTAATTTAGAGGTAACAAAATTATTGCTAGAAATCACTACAACCTCTAGAGATGTCAAAAGTGCCGGCCCGGCCCGGCCTGTTTTTGGCCCAGGCTGGACCGGCCTGTTTTTGGGCCCGGACTGGCCCTAACCCTTAGGGCTTGGGCCAGGGCCAGGCCGAATTATTTGAGAAACAGGCCCCGGCCCGGCCCTCTTTTGGCCCGAAAACTGGCCCCCTTTTGGCCCTATTTCTAGCCCTTTTTTGGCCCTACACACATGCCCTCTTTTGACCCAGTATTATTGTATACACACATTATTATATATAAGTGTGCGTGTCCAACGATGATCGAATGAGCAATGAATCTGAACATGAATTATGATGATCGTTCTTCCTTGGTGCAATAATCAAAGATATATTTGACGTAAAACAAGAATTAGATTACAATGATTACAATCGAACCGTGAGAAACCATGAGCCTCCTTGAAGAGGCCTTGGCTATCTTGGATGGGCCGAACTTATTTGTCAATAAATACCAAAGCGACTAATTCCACCCTCTTACATATAAATTAGTATTGGCACCGTGCGTAAAAAAATAACTGTTAAAATACATATAAAAAGCTAGTATTTATATTATTAAATAATAATAACAAAATAGATAGTAAAATAATAATATTATTTTCAGTTTTTATGAGTTTTCAATCACTTTAAAAAATAATTGTTATTCTTTCAGCAACGAAAGAAGAAGTAAAATATCAAATAGTAGAAATAGTCTCTTTCAAATAGTAATAATTGTTATGTGTTAAAATTTTATTAATAAAACTCACCAAGAAGAGTATAAAAAGGTATAACATATAATAAAAAATAAAATGAGAGACAAATAAATATGTATATACATACATACATATATATGTATATGACTTATAATGAAATAAAAGGATAAAGATTAGGTTCGTTAAATTGTGAATATTGGACATGCCTAGATTATATGAAAGAAGAAATTTAAAATTGAGAGATGTAAATGAGAGAGAGAGCAATTTGCTTACATAATTACAAGAATCCTAGTCATAGTACTACATTATAATTTGCTTAAATAATAACAAGAAATTACCGCAATTCAAGCATTTACTTTGAATAACAAGAAAATAAAAAAAATAAAAAATAAAATAGGGCCCCGGCCCGGCCCTAGATATTGGGCCTAGGGCCAGGGCTTGGACAGGGCCCAGATTTCCCCTGGCCCGGTTTCACGGCAGGCCCGATGGGCCCGGGCTAGTCCGGCCCAAGCCCGGCTCATTGACATCTCTAAGTCAACCTCCAAGAGAGGAGAAAAAGTAGGGACCATAGCCGTTGCTAATAACTTACTTACTCGGAATATGTGCTGTCCTCTTTCTTCCAAATAATTTAAGAAATTTCCTATATGCTTTTCTTATTCTTTTTTCATCAAATGGATTTATGAAGTGAAGGTGAACAGAAGTTCTATACATACATAACCTAATGTTTCACTGCTAGCACGACTTTTCTTTTATAACGGGCATCACACAAGTATAGTGACTCGTTATTGTACCAGTTAAAGTTTGTTTTTTTTATCACGCAATTTCCTGTTGAATAATGTCAAACCTGTATGGGAAAGCAATAGGCAAAAGCATGCAGATTTCATCTCATTCTAAAGAAATTATCATTTTGACAAAGTTTGTATCTACTGGTTATAGAGAAGCATAAATTCATGCGAGGAAGTAAACTGCTGCAGCTAGCTAACCAATAATGGTTTCTACTAAGAGCTCATATTTGCATCATATTTTAGCACCTTTCAGTACCATTTTCATTCTCATTACTTTGGGATGTAATTTAAACAGGGGGGTAGCAAACAATATCACATCCATCAGCTTGGACAGGTAGGAGCATTAATTTTAGTTCCAAATGGAAGTTTACTGATATTATGTATTGCAGTATGCACGTTCCCTTTCAACACGCGAAGGTTATAAAGGATACGGCGCTGAACAAGGGAACAAGGTAAGGATGTGCTTATTCAGATTTGTTTCTATTGCTCTTCAACCATTTCTATTGAGGAAAGATTTCCAAATTTGTTTGCCTTACCCTGTATGCTAGCTAGGCTGATTGGCAAGTTCTTTTTCTTGCTTCGTCTACACTTTAATATATCACAGGCATTACGCAAAGCAATTGCAGAAACATTCTATGGAGATCTGGAAGTAAAAGACACGGAAGTTTTTGTATCGGATGGTTCACAGTGTGACATTTCTCGTCTTCAGGTATTCAAATATTCAGATTTAGAGCGTGTATCGTATTATCTTGCTCCTTTTGTGTTGTCTAGTTCTAATTAGTCTGTGACTGTTCCCTAGACTATGGTTATTGGTTAGGCAGGTGCAATGAGATTAGCTTTAACAAAGCTTGGTTCTTCACATGTAAAACTCCTGGTTTCTATTTTCACAGCTGCTTCTGGGTTCCAATGTCTCAGTTGCTGTTCAGGATCCAATTTTTCCGGTAACTTTACACTGGTTTCAGTTCATCTTAATTTTTGTATTAGTCATTACGTGTATATTTTACATGCCAGAACTCGTCACAGCTGCAGAAATCAGTGTTGATAACTCCATGGAAGTGAATCCCTTGGCAAGAGCTGTAATAAATTGCTGTGTTTTGAACTGTACTTATCGTTTTTCTTGCTTTTCCCACTAAAAATAGTTCGAAGATACTAAAGGAAGTTAAGTTGGAATTTTTTTCTTCAATTCAGAAGGGTACCAAGCAATTTTGACCTGCTTGGTGTTCTCTGTCACATTTTTCATGTATTCTTGTGAAATAAAGGCAATATGGACCCCTCATGTAGAACCTTTTATCCTCAGAAATTCTCTTCCCTACAATTTCTGCAGAAATTTAATTTATAGCCTCTTTCAGGTTTCTAAATCATAGATTTATAACCTAGTTTTGTGATTATGTGCTTGAAACAGGCTTACACGGATTCAAGTGTTATAATTGGCCAGAGCGGTGATTATCAAGAAGAAACACTGAAGTACAGGAACGTCGAGTACATGACATGCGGGCCTAAGAATCATTTCTTTCCCAACTTATCAACCACTTCAAGAACAGACATTATTTTCTTCTGCTCCCCAAATAATCCCACTGGACATGCAGCATCAAGGGAGCAGTTAGAACAACTTGTAGCCTTTGCCAGAGAGAACGGATCAATCATCGTGTATGACTCTGCCTATTCTGCTTATATTACAGACGAAAGTCCTCGATCAATATACGAAATTCCTGGTGCAAAAGAGGTAATATACTGCCATGTAAAATGCCTTCTCTATTTCACTTCCCCTGCAGTTCCATACGCGGGTGAACTATTCTGCAACACATATTCTTTTCCTTCTGTCCTTATTTTAGATAACCACTTCTCTTCTCCTTTAGATGAAAAAAGAATTTACATAATTACATTGACATTGAATATAGCATGCTGTTCCTTGTAGCATCTATGAATAAGAAAATGCCTCCTAAGCTATTCCTCCATCAGTAAAATTTAAACCGTGTAGAGTTTGAGGGGTTTCTATGACCTATTCTGCAAACCCACATCACCAACTCAGCACACTACACCATCCCAGTCCTCGACAGGTGGGTGGGTTTTTTTTTTTTTTTTTTGGGGGGGGGGAGAAAGACAGTGCAAGCAGGCAACAGTAGATGTGTGTTTTGAGGCTCTTTAGTGTTATTTGTTTGTCAGTTAATTTCTTACCACGGGAGCATATATTATTCTAAAACTTTAAAGGTGTATATTTTTCAGGTTGCAATCGAAATTTCATCCTTCTCCAAATTTGCTGGGTTTACAGGCGTTCGTCTTGGCTGGACTGTGGTGCCCGAGGAGCTCTTGTACTCAAATAAGGTTCCCATCATAAATGACTTCAATCGAATTGTGTGTACCTGCTTTAATGGCGCTTCCAGTATAGCCCAGGCTGGTGGTCTAACATGTCTTTCCTCCGAGGGTTTCCAGGTGAGTTTTAATCCCAAGACTGCATCCGAAAGCGTCTTCAAGGAAGAGTATGTCTAAGAAAATTGTACCCTCTATACTTTTTTTTAAGTAATTAGATCATTATTTTTTAGGGGAGATAAATTTGTTGGGTTGGAGGAGGAGGAGGAGGGGGGTTGCCATCATCACTTCAGATCTAAATTTTAGATTCACAACCAAAGAATGGCTCGTGCTATCCTTTATGACACTAGTTAAGAAGATTTTCCTTGAAATCAACTGGAACACACCTGCCTCTTTCAAGGAGAATCCATTATGAGTTATTGAACTTAATGGTTTCTACTTGCTAGTCACTACAAAACACACCCCAATCATCTTACATTATGCAGGCAGACGGGCCCTTTGCTCGATATCTGCGATGTATCTGATCGACTTTTTATCCCTTCTAAACTTCCATTTTCAGGCCATGCTCGCGGTGGTTGACTACTACAAGGAGAATGCAAAAATATTGGTCGACACTTTTGCTTCATTGGATTTAAAGGTGTATGGCGGAGTAAATGCCCCTTATGTTTGGGTGCATTTTCCAGGTTCAAGATCCTGGGATGTGTTTGCTGAGATTCTAGAGAAGACGCACATAATTACAGTTCCCGGGAGTGGCTTTGGTCCAGGTGGTGAAGGGTATATCAGGGTGACTGCTTTTGGACACAGAGAGACTATCCTGGAAGCCTCAACAAGGCTGAGAAGCCTTTTCCGGTAGAAAGCTTTACGTTCTCCTATTTTCTGGCGCGTCCCTGTTGAAATAAGCGAGCAGCTGTGAGAGTCATCACCGTATTCGTGGCACATCAATTTTGATTACTGGCCTCTCTTTTTTCTTTTCTTGAATAAAAGTCGATGTAAGAGTTAAGTTCAGACTATCCATGACCTAATTTGTGATCTTTGTTTATCTATTTTGCCTTTAGGAGGCATGCCTCCTTTATTTGTATAGCCCTCCTGTGAGTGTGAATTTGAAGAGGAAAAAAAAAAGCAAATAGGAAGTAATCAATGTTGCTTGCATTTCAAGCCCAGTCGGTAGATTGAAGATCCTTCAAAGGATTCAATGTGTGACTACATATTCAACAAGCAACTTTAAATAGATAAATTCAATCCAATGGAGGATAGAAAGATCGTGAAATCGAGAAGAGATGGTTCGAATTACCATCTATTTTCTGGAAAGCTTTACAATACACGCAAACAGATTCCCCTTATTGTTACACAGATAGTCGTGAACGTATGTATGTATTACTATGTATATGTTTGTTTCATCATTCCAGCGCACCATAAATTTTGGAACAAGAAGGTTGCAGAAATGTCGGTATCACATTTACTGAATAACTCCAACAACGGAAAACATGAAAGATGGATCGTTTTTGCATGAGATAGCCGTAGTCTCCTAGATATCAAGGATCTGACAGCTGACCAGCTCTGCAGAACCAGCATTCCTGGTGGCAATGACCTCCCAGATAATTTGTTCACATCCTACCGCCGGTTGAGAAAGCTCTTCCGAGGACTCGCCTATAGGAGTCGATGAGGTTGACGAGAAGGGCCCTAGCCTATTTGGTCTGTCAGCCTGCATTACTGCAATATTATGATTGGCATCTTTAGTGATTACGTGAAGCTTCCCAAGAAAACCAGCAAGCAGATAGGGGGACTCTGAATCGGCAAAGTCACGGATGGGAACATCCCCTTCAACCACTTTCCAAGAATCGTCCTGGCAATCATATAATTTGATTTGAGCACTGTCCAGAGAACTAGAAGGATCCAGTGCGTACAAGTCACCGTCAACAATGACACTCAACTTAGTTCCGGCCTGCCTTGCGGGCCAACCCTCTCCCATGCCAGTTGGCATTTCATCCCAAGTATTTGTTGCAGGATCGTAAACCTCTCCTCCCACATCAACAAAAAAGGGCCAGCAGTATAAACTTTGAGGAACATATAACTTTCCCCTGTACGATGTCATTCCGGTTGCAATAGGCTTGAGCAGATCTGCTAGAAATGCGGTTGGTAGCACCTGAGCCTTTGAAAATGGCATGCTTGGGACTGGGGACCACGAACTAGTTTGAGGATCGAACACCTCTGCTGATTGAAGGGGAGTCAGCCCCCCACGACCCCTACTAACACCCCCAACAACAAAAAGCTTGTTGTTTAAGACACCTGTCTTACAATAAGCTCTACCTACAGACATGGGACTTACTTCATTCCACGCATTTGAAACCGGATTATACCGCCACACACAACTCATAGCTGAAGCTTTAGAGAATCCACCTAGCACATAGAGGCAGCCATCAACAGCCGCAATAGCACAGCCACAAAACGGAATTTGATCCAATGCGTCCTTCCTTCCAAGCCAACCCCTTATGGCATCTGCAATTTTGATACTTGACCCTACCACGTTCCACCTCCTAAGGGCAGATAAGCCCCTCCTGGACCCATCTTCCATCGCAACATTTGGCATTAATGGCAGCCTTTGCCATTTCCTGGACAAAGGGTCCAAAGCATACCACAAAAGTTTATCACCGCCAGTTTTCGTCAACAAGTAAAGCCACTCCTCAGTTTTTCCGAATTCTTTTCTTAACTTATAAAGCTCAGCACTCATTAAGGCAGCTTTCCAGTTCCGTGACACAGACCTCACATCCAAATAGCAAGCTCTGGGAAGTCTAGCAAGAATCTGAATTGATATCTCATCGGGAAGGCTGGGAATCAATCGTGGGTTCTCCTCACAAAAGCTTGATAATGTCCTCTGCCTCTTATTAGCTTCATTGTGTGAAACCTCAAAGATCTTGCCAGCACTGGCCTTCGGGTTGTTTAGACTCAATATAGCCCCCATCAGGATCTTGCTTTATAGTTCCAATCCCAATGAAAGCCAATAGCACCCAGCCTTAAGCTAATCTCTTTCCGTAGTTAATGCATGGGATGGCCATCGTGTTTGCTTAACCAACCAACGGCAAAGCTGATGTCACGACTGCAAGGAAGGGGGCCCGATAACAAGTTAATGATACTCGCCATCAATATTTAGTTGCAATGGTAACAGTAATACACTCAAACCCAAAACATAACTACATTTTCCCATTCAACGTGCATTTTGGAAATTATAAAAGGTAATAGCATTATTAGATAAACGAATGAAAACTACAAGTTGACAAACCACAAATTAGCATGTCAAACTACAAATTTGACCAACAGAAAGAAGGACAATGACCACATAATAAGGAATACCAAAATTTCTTAACTTTATGCAAAACAAAGGACAGTAGCTACTTCACGCCAAGTTACAGTTGGAATTTAATACAATCACCATGGCCATTGTTAAAAAAAGGCACACCTAAGTCGCAAAGGGTCCTTGGAGCCTAGGCGCAAGGCGCAGACACGCGTCTTTTCAAAACGAGGCGCAAAATAAAAATGAATAAATATTAGTGCATTAAAACAATAAAATCATGTAAAAAAATTCAAGAACATGGCAATTCAACAAATTTCCAACCCCCTCCTTATGCCTGGGCGCAAGGCGCACGCCTCTTTGAAGGCGCTGTGCCTAACCGTAGGCGAGGCGCGCTCCCTGCTCTGGGCTGCGACTAGACGGGCTTTTGATAACACTGACCGTGTCATAACATTAAAATTGATATAGAAATTCACCAATTAATGACAGAACCCAAAACTCAGGTTCAAAATTCAAAGACCAGAACAAGATGAAACGTGGATTTAAAAAAATTGTTCAGATCTTTCACATTCAAGTCTTCTCAAAGGTCTAGAACCCTATATAATAATTTATGTTATTTTGAAGATCTTTCAAGTTCGCACAAAGCACTTTTTCCTCACTCGGGCATTAAAAATTAACGTTGGATATGACTAAATTGGTGCTACCCCCACGTTCTTGCTGATATCTTAACTTCTTATTCAACCCCTCCTTGTGTGATTGCTCATCCACCTGTGCATTCGCGTTTCAGTTATTCACAAACCTAAGTGCCAAAACTAAGAAAAGTAAACCTTCATTCAACGAACGGAAATTAAATCTCAGGTACACTTAATAGAACTCAAATTCTCCAAATAACATAACTTCCGTGCCAAAGCCACCATCTTTCCAACAGAAACCAGCTAATTCAAACACTACACAACAAAAAAATCCACATAAACCCGACAACAGCGATTCAATCGACGAGACAAGCAATTAGATACATGAACAGGGTGAGAAGTAACACAATCCAATCGCATACACTGGGAGCATTGAGAAGTAGAAATTTAATCTTGAAACTGAGCTCTTACCTCGCATACATGAGACAAATCAGGGTTTTCAGGACGTAGACTAATTGCATCGGTCATGAGGATATTTTCAGCATCGCAGGCGTCCACTTCCAAGCCTTCGGCGACTTTTTGGCGTCGTTCTCGTCTACAGCGTAACAAATAGTCGCCCCCACACCTAATTGTTTCTTTTAATCAATTGCCCAAAAAAACAAGGGATTTTTCATTATTGTACTAAAGAATTCCTCTTTATACCTTGTACTACTAAAAGTGAATTTATAATTTTTTTTTAAAAACTCTCTGGACCGTAATGACGATTTAACTACGATTATCTCTATGTTTATAAAATACAAGTGAGATGAGTCCAAGTTAGTTGCTTGAAATAAGAGAATTATATTAGTAAATCAGTCGAGACCTTTTTTTTTATTTTAGTAAAAAGTTCTTTTATTACCAAAAAAGCATATACAACAGATTACTCGAGAGATAATCTCATCAAGAACACTCTCTCAGCCTAGTATAATCGAATAGAACTAATCTAAAATTGTTTGAGCAACATGACACGCTTCACAAAGCTGCTTATTAACTGTGTTAGGGTTTAGTCCAACGAAACGCTCGAAACTTTGTATTAAGCTTAATCAAGACTTGTGGTCGAGAAGTGCTCAAAAGAACTGGCATTCCAGAAACCCGTACTCCATTGAGCACAAGGCGCATTTATCCTAAATAATGGCATTCCAAGCCTTCAACCTATCTTTAGTCCTCAGTATGTGCCCACAAAGCAACCAAAGGGTGAAAGCACACTTGGGGACTGTGCCCACTTTATCAGATCAGTTTCCATCGATGCACAACCTGCCATGTTATCCTTATTGCATTTTAAGCAGGGTAAAGAGAGTATATTTGATATTAGGCGCTACACGCCGATAAGGAGCATCTTCTAGTGTGATATCAGGCGAGTTAATGTTGTTAACATTGACACGAAAGTATTTAGGTGCATGTGATCTTTGGAGATATAAAGTTCATCCCTCCTGAGATAAAATGCAGCTGACTTTAGCATCAAAAGTACTGCTAGCATCATACATCCCTTACAGCCATAAGTTTTACCAAAGGGCCCTCTGGCATCAACTTTTCAAGCCATAGCCAGGTTGCATTGCCTTTGCTAGTTTTGTATTTATGTTTAGGGTTTAGGGTGCTTCTCATCTTTAAGATCTTTAATTAAGTCCAGTAGGTATCCACGGGGGTATTAAAAGTCCAAAATTTCCTTTGTTTTATGGTGTAAGTGTGATGACATTTTACCCATCTTTTTCGCAGTTATCCAAAATATGTTTACTAATGGCAGCAACATTTCAATTAGAGAGGATATTAAGAAAAAAATTTGACTACTATCGCAATTGGATGAATTTTTTCTCATACCTTCTTATATAGTGACAATCAATCGTCTCTAATATTTTTATTGACTTTTATTTAGTGACGTTAAAAAAAGTGTTGCTAATAATTGTCTGAAAGTGTTAGAAGAAAAGTTACTATAAACATTTAGCGATTATTAATTGTCACTTGAATGAAGATTCCTACAACCTGGGTATGAGTCACAATTTATTCGGGTTTTAATGCCAAGCCCACCTTTTATCTTCTCTCTCTCTCTCTCTTCATCTCCTTCATCTTTCTAGATGCCACTTCACCACCCAAGGTACAAAAGATCGGACTACGAGAAGATGCCCGAGTGGAGGCTGGAGTGCCTGCTGAAAGATTGTGGACTTCCAGTTACCGGAGATGTCGAGCAGAACCGGAGATTTGCCATGGGAGCCTTTATTTGGCCTGGCCAGAACAAATGAAGGATATATATCCTATAGCTTGGTCTGCATACTTACTTTCGTCAATCAATGTGTTATAATAGTGGTTTAGTTGGTCGAGTTGGTAATCTTTGGTTGATTTTGCAGCTGATTTGTTGGGTTGCGGCAACGTCACTGGAGATGAGAGCGAGGGAGGGGCTGCTGCGGGGGGTGAGGGGCTTGAACATATAAGAGATGGAGGGGGAAGGGCGACGTCGCCGACGATGGGAGCGACGCCGGCAGGAGATTAGTCGTCGACAGTCGGTTCAAACTAGGGTTTTGAAACCCTAATTTGAAAAATTAGGGGTTTGTTCGACAGAATTTTTTTTTTTTCAGTTTTTAAAGAGCAGCTTAAATTTTTTTTTTTTACAAAAACAAGTGGGTGTTTGATAACCCTTTTTTTTTGTGTTTGGTAACCCTTTTATTTTGACTTTTTTTTTTGTGGTTTGCGGTGGCGGTGATGGGGCGTAGCGGTGGTGGTGGCCGGCGGTGGTGGTCGGTGGTGGCTGCCGGCGACCGGAGGTGGCTGTCGCCCGGTGGTGGTTGTCGGCGGCCGGAGGTGGTTGTCGGGCGGCGGTGGTGGCGGGAGGTGGCTGCCGCCCCGTGGTGGTTGCCGGCGGCCGAAGGTGGCTGCCGGAGGTGGCCTCCGGCCAGCGGTGGTGGCCACCGCCCACCGCCGCCCGGTGGTGGCTGCCGGGCGGCGGTGGGTGAGTTGTGGTGGAGGTCTCAAAAAAAAATTTAAAAGTGAAAACAAAAAGAGCTTTTTCCTCTTTTTTTTTTTTACTCTACAATTTAAAAAGCCACTTTTTAAATTGAAAAAAAAAGTGTTACCAAACACTCCTATTTTTTTCAATTTTTAAAACTGAAAAACAAGAGCAAAAAAAAAATCGTGTCAAACGGCCCCTAGGTCTTTAAAACCCCATAATTTGTCAAATTAGGGTTTTGAATCCCTAATTTGAAAATTTTGAAAGCCTAATTTGAACAAATGAAATCCTAATTTAAAAAATTAGAGATTTGAAACCCCCCAAAAAAAGTTATTAAGTATATACATTACAAGAGTAGTATTGCCATTTTGAAAATACGTAACGATGACATCATAAAAAGTACACTTTTTGGACAGAACCCTCACGGATGGACACGACTAATACATTTTAAAAGTTTTTTGTCACGACATGTTACATTTTAAAACTTATTATCCTTGATTGTAATTACACCCTAACCTCAGTGACACTGCTATAATTATCCCTTTACTAATTGACAATCTTTTTCAGCAGAGTTCGTAGGTAAGTACATCAAAAGAGAATACATAAGTAAGACCCATAATAGCATCCACTTTTTTTATCGATATTATTGTCCATTTTCACGAGTAATTAGAACTTAGATCGCGCGAAAATAGACCTGGCAAACGGGCATACCCGCCGGGTACGGGTAAAACCCGATCGGGTAAGGGTAAAAACGGGTCAGGTATAATTTACCCGGGTTTTTCTGGAACCGTACCCTACCCTTGCGTATTACCCGCGGGTTTCCTAACACAATAAGATCAATATCTTAATAAAAATACCAGAAAATCACTTATAAATTAGTTCATATGACTCAGATAGTAACATAATTAATACATACAAAAAATTAACACAAATTTTATAAGTAGATCTGGAAAAAAAAATATTTTGTAAGCAAATTTTACTGCTCGCCAGATCCAACAGCATGGTGAAGGCGTCATAGTTAGTATCATCGCAGATGGACACTTCGGTCATGGCGTCAGAGCTGATGGGAGATAAACCGGCGTCGATGAGGTTCACCGGCGTCAGAGCTGATGGGAGACATTGGAGGCGGAGATAAGGCGGAGTTTGTGGCGGATCTGGCGGCGGTGCTTGAGAGGGACAATGGGACATCGTCGAGATCACGTGGAGTAGTGGTCGTCGACAGATATGACTGGTGGGTGAGAGAGAAAGATGTGGGTGTGAAAGAGAGGCGTCATGGGTGACAGAGACCAGCGTTGTGGGTGGCAGAAAGCAACGTCGTGGCTAAGAGCGGCGGCGTGTAGTGAGTTCGAGAGACAGAGAGTTCAGAGAGAGGGCAGCCACATATAAGAAGATGAGAATTGAGATGAATGAAATGAAAACCCTGGAACTTTTTATAGGGGGAAAACAGGTAGCTCGGGTAAACTGCATCCGACCCAAAAATTACGGGTCGGTTCGGGTACATGTCTGTTTTTCACGGGTCTTCAAAATAGGTACCCGTACCCGGGTTTTTTTGCCGGTTACGGATCGACCCACGGGTCCGAGTCTTTTTTTGCTAGGTCTACGCGAAATAATGTCGTAGCGAATAGTTTCTTATCCTTCGGAACCTCTTAAAAATCTAGTGTTTGAATATGTTGGTGCGCCGACAGGTTATGGTGGTTTTTATATTAAACTCAATCCAACATAACTCGTTTTCAAACTTGCCCGACCAATCTTAACCTATTTTGTAATTAGGTGGGTTGAGTCGGTTAAAAACCCAAAATTTTCTTGAGTTGGGTTGGTTAAACTCATCAAAACCCGACCGAACCCATAATTGGACCCTGCATAATATTAGGGCTTACACCAACCTAATCCCCAGCCCAGGCCCAAATCAGTCCCTATTTACTGAACTACAGTTTGAACTTCTGAAAGTTCTAATGGCACGCCGAAGCCGTCGTTCAAAGATTAAGCGCAAGCTGGCAAAGCGGCAAGGTACAACAACACAAAGCAACGGTGCAACCCTAAATTCCGTCACGTATCTCATCAAATCGTACTTACGATTACAGCTAAAATGATGTTCAATTTTTGTTGTCCTATTAGGTGCGAAAGGAGTCACTCCACTGATTAAGAAGTACTGGATTCAACGGTACGATCTGTTCTCGAGATACGACGAGGGCATCGAATTGGACGAAGAAGGATGGTTCTCCGTTACACCGGAAGAGATCGCCGTCCGGCACGCTGAGCGGAGCGGCGGCGGGGTTGTCATCGATTGCTTCGCCGGCGTAGGCGGCAATGCCATTCAATTTGCCGCGATGTAAGCTCTCTATTCTGCTTATAAATAATTGCGTAACAGGCTTAGTTGAAAACTGCATGTTCAAGATTCAATAATTCGTGTAGCGCCTTAGTAATTTTTACTTTCCCTTTGAGTTTTGCAAAATTCTAGGATTGAACTCGAATGATAGTATGAGTGTTGTTTGACAAGTCAAACTTGGGCAGCAACAATGAGTATAGTTAGATGTTCCATTTTGAGGTTATTTTGCAGAAATATGCAAAAGGTTCAAAAGGGAAATATGGAATGGAGGGAGCAGTATTTTGAACTTGTCAATTGTCATGATGTGGTGGTTAAGATGGTATGAGGGCAGGATGTCTTGTGTTTAGGTCTTGCCGTTGGCTTAATAGGGAATATACGGTCAGTGGGTTTTTATACATTCAGATGCTGGATGATAGGCTGTACCCTGTATTATTTCACCCTTACATTTTAAACCTGTGTTTTTTGTTTTTTAAACCATCTAAAGTCCAAATTACTTGGTGTAGCAAAGACATGCTTTGAAGTCTACTTTTGATACATCTTGTGGACTATGAGATTATACAATTTATGCTGCTTATAGTATATATTTAGAACTTGGTAACTCTAAGTGACAATCTGTGATGGCTGACAAACTAGACATCTTTGATTTGAAATGTCCTGCATTACAGTGAGTACATTTATTCAACCTTGCCTGAGATCGGGGAAGACATTTGATATTATCAGGCACAATTCATATTTACAGAGCGATCATGAACTTCATACCTGCCCGTTGTGGGCGTATTCATCAAAACGGGTGAAAAAATAATTCTTTTTATCTTAAAATGTGGACATCAGTGTTTCTTTCTCCACGTACTATGCTCCAAAATAGGAAAGGAGGTCTCTTTTTATTTTAAGAATAGAGAGGGGTGGTGGGTGGGGGGGATAGAGGAGTATATTATATGTTCACGTGTAGAGTTACAAATGCATGTGTGTGAAACGTTTGGGGTAATTGCATATGTTCCTTCTGGGCTTTAATCTGACAATATCCGTCTTTCCCAGTATCTTCATAATATTCGGGGTAATGATATATCTTTATTAACCTTTATTAGGTTTTCTTAGGTGTAATCATGTTGTTGCTATTGACATCGATCCTCAAAAGGTTGCATTGGCATTTCATAATGCAAAGATATACGGTGTGGAGAACTGTATTGATTTCATTGTGGGAGACTTTTTTCAGCTTGCACCATCTTTGAAGGTATTCTTTAAGTTTTCCACGATCTGCATTAATATATGGGCCGAGGCTGTATTAAGTCCACAGTATTCATATTACCTTTTAGAAGAATGAAATTTAGCAATTCACTATATGGGTTGTGTATGACCTGTTAGGGGGACGTAGCATTTCTTTCACCGCCATGGGGGGGTCCTTCATACAAGATGATTCAGAATTTTACCCTTGATTTACTGAAGCCAAAAGATGGGTAAGTGCTGATGCTTGCGCACAAGCCATGAATCGGTTTAATGTAAAATTTTTGAGACCTTGAGTAAGTTGTAGTAACTTTTTTTTGCATGCAGATTAAGGATTTGAGTGATATATTGTGTGTTTCCCATTCTACCCTTGAGAGAGAGAAGGGAAAGAAAGTGGGTCAGAAGAGAGAAAATGAGTTAGTGGAGTGTTAAATGTAGAGAGAGAAATGAATAAAAAAGTATAAGAAAGTTGGCCAAGAGAGAGAAAATGAGTTGATGAAGATTTAAATGTGGAGAGAGAAATAGAATAGAAAAATGTGTAAAAAGGGTAAATATGTAAAAGTGCCTGCAGAATCTTTTTTAATTTGGAAATGAACAATTTTTGTGGGACGAAAGTTGATCGAATTATGTGGGACGGAGGGAGTAATTGGTATTTATGTGCTTAACTCAATTTTTTTTCATAAAATATATTGACTGAAAGTTTTTATAAAGAAGTCATGGAGCATATTCTTGTCCACAATGGCCAAGGCAAAGAGTTACTCGCATTTCACAGATGTGTTTCTATGTATATGTTGAGTTATTTATACCTTTCTTGTAGGATTGGAGGGATTACTGTAATGTCATGTAGGAAGTCTTTTTATTGGTCGTGGAAATGGTTTTTTGGTACTCTCGTGATCAATATGGAGCTAGGCTTTCTCTTTCCTTTGTAAAATGTTACTATGGTTTTGAATGTTGCATGACACAAACTTTATGCAATGTTGAACTACATGTTTATCATCAGAGACTATATCACAGGTATTTAATTTTTCAAGTTGCTCAAACAATAACGCCGAACATCATCATGTTCTTACCTCGAAATGTGGACGTACACCAAGTGGAAGAACTTTCTTGGTTGTCTTCTCCTCCTCTAGATGTTGAGGTACTGGTTCTACCATTGAAACATTTGTATGAGATGGTAATTACGTGCATTCAGAAGCTCTTTTGCATGTTAAAACTGATTTAATTTTGTAGGTGGAAGAAAATTATGTGCAGAGCAACTTAAAAGGCATAACTGTTTATTTTGGTGATGCTGCATTTGGGCAGCATAGGTTAACCAAAATGGTCTCGAGGTGAGGCTTTACGTTAAATCATTTTCGTGTTTCTATACACTGCGGCTTGACAGGGTCAGATAAGAAGGCGGCATCTGGGTGGACTTATGCCTTCAATTAAGGGTCAACTTAGACCAAAGAGATTCTGCAAGACTCATAAAGAAAGTATGGGTGGGACAAGGATCAGAATGCACACACGCTAAAATGCCTTACTAAAGCATCAGGGTCTAAGACTTGAGAGGCTGGATTGGCTCAGACAGGGAGGGTAAGCTCTCTTGAATAGGGACAGAGCCTTGTTTAAGCTTAGACCGAGGGTCACCCTGGCCCCAGAAATCCAGATCACATGTTGCAATTATTATTACAGATTAGCCAAAGCTCTCCCACTATCAATCGCTCTCCTCACCTTTTTTCGTTCTCAACTAAACTTCGAATTGGGAGGGCAATTTTCCAAACCACGACAGTAATACCAATTCAATAGCTTCAATCTTCCAGCTCTCCTCCCTGCAGTCACTATCCGCCCACTAATCATGATCCAAGGCAAGGAATTGGAGTCAGCGAGAGAGAGAGTAAAGATGACCAAAGATTCTACCTTCGAGCAAGCGGGGACTAGGCCTTATTGCAGACAGGAAGGAAGACTTGGGGGTCGGATGGGGATTGGCAGTTGAATGCCCTCCTACTTTCTAAATGCACTTTTGTGCGCAGGCTGCATGTTAAGCTATCCAAAAAGGGAAGGCACAAGTCAAAATGTCTATTCCTGCATTCGTGGGTTAAGCCGTTTCTCATACAGTTGTAGAATGGCCATTTTTTCCCCCAAAGGCATTCAAAGTATTACGTCCCCAAACTATCAAATGTCTTCCTTCTTTTTAGGTTTGTGAACAGTTTCTGGTCATTGGTTGAAACTTCAATTCTGGCCTATGTTACCGTGCACGACATGGCAGAATAGAATGATCACTTCGTAAACTATAGAAAGTAATTATGTCAGACTTCTTGAATAATGTACTACAGTTATACGGTTAATGGATTTAGGTCCTTAAACCTTGAACAACTTGCTGAATAGATTGTTGACAAAATATTTCCTCCGTTCCACTGAATTTTGCCCATTTACGAATTCCTACAGAGGATATACAACATGCAAATGTTAACTTTACCAGTTTTTTACTCTAAGTGGACTTGTCAAACAATACTTATTTACTCTATAGTTGTCATTTAAGTTCAATTCGATGTTTCCATCTACTTAAAATTCATCTTAGAGACTTGTAAAAAGTCAAAGAAGAAATTTCAATGAAACCATGGGAGTATAACCTAAAGTGTCACACACTAACCAGAAAACAAGTTAAAAGGAAAAAAGGAACTATATGCTAATTTGTCAGCAGGGAACAGCTGTAGCTGCACCAGTCCTACTGTGGGGGGGGGGGGTATTGTCCTGAACGGATAAGGTACTTTTACCTCTTGATATACAGTGGGTAGTTAAGAACATATCAATACATCCTGCCAAACCAGAGACATCCTCTCTTACTGTATTGGCCTCGTGGGCTCATCATCCACCCTCCCACTGATGCCCAATTTTTTCCCATAGGAATAATACATTTGTTTCTTATATATTCCCCATCTACCCTCCATCAAATGATAAGTTATGGGTTCTCAGTGTTACGTACCTTTCACAGTTCAAGATAGGTCCACCATAGACAGGTCTCCTTCTACACTCTATCTGCCATTTGACTTTGATAGTAAATTTCTACTCAAAGGCCGAGTGCCAATGTTACAACTACTTTTATCCCTTGTTGTAATACAGCTTTGAAAGCCTTATTTCTTGCTTGCCAAGTATTTGCTTATCTCAAGAACTGTATAAAAGTGTTAACCGTAGAATATGAGTGTATTATGGAAGTACTTCCTTTTCTGTTTTGTTATAGTTTATGCCTTTATGCTGCACCATATCTATGTTGCATGCGAAAGTAGATACAGAAAAAAGCTGTTGGTATATTCTATTTCTATTTGAAAATGCTTTTCTTTGTGTCAAGAACACCTTTTAAACCTTATTTATAGTGTGAAGCGTGTCAAGCCTACTTCCTGATGTACTGCAGAAATTTCATTTCCGCTAACGACCGTGTCGCTGTGTAACAAACTTATTGTAGTGCAAAGGCTTTGCCCTCTGAATTGAAGACACTTAAAAGTCCAGACTAACAATTGTCATTTCACAACCACCAATATCGCAATGTTACTTGTGCCATTACATTCTGATTCTAAAACGTTGATGGTAGTTGACGTGGTTAATAAAGTTTCGCTCATAGGGTGAACAAGAAACTTTTAAGTCTGTAGTATTTGCAATATGTGTGGTAGTTCAGCTGTGGTTCAGATGTTGCAATCAGAGAATTCAGAGAAAGGTACAACATAGAGACAAGGTGGTCTGGTCCATAAGGTTTATAACTTTGCAAGAACCCAGCATATGAGGGAATTTAAAGGTTGAGACAGAGTTTCACATGTAGTGGCTGGTAAAGTAGTTACATAGTGGTATTCATGGACTGATCATCAGGAAGCTAGCTCTTTGTTTTCTTCTCCTCTGTACTGTATATAGTTAATGGTATGGTCCCCTTGTTAAGAGTCTGAGTGGCTTGTGGTCCTGTGCTTCCATGAGCAAATGGCTTCCTTTGGCAATACAGACAGAAATGCATGCCATCCTCCTAAAGCCCTATAATACATGAAAGTCATCTTAGAACTGTTAATTACGTGTATTTATATCGATGATGACAGGTAGCTACCCAGCTGAGATGCCAATACAGAACGAAGAAAGTGCAGACAATCCTATTGGCGGTGTTTATGTGTTTCAACTTTCAAGAGAGAGATGCCCGATTACAAGTGGTACAGCTCTGTAATTACAGTGTCCTTCACCTCTAGATGAAAACATTCATTACTCTGCAACTTAACTGTATTATTTCCTTTATACCTCTGCTTTGTTTTTTTTTCACCATCCGTTTCTGTCCAAAAAATGAGATGTAATTGTTTTGAAAAAACTGATTAAACGTAATAATGTTGACGAGATCCTCACTACATTATATTATGCCTCCGCTTATCCGATCCGATCCATAAAATGATTGCTTGTCTAGCTGAGTCATAAAACTAGCATTTCTCTCCCTGCCATGATATATTACTTCACTAGTGACACTACTACTCCAGACATGCTCAAAAAAGGCTCCCTCTCTCTCTAACTATATTTATGATACACATGAATATGACTACGGCGATGAAGTCAAGAAAGAAGATGAGAGGTGGTTTCATGTGCCAGTCTCCAGCTGCAACTGCTGTGTGCAAGACCACTGATCTCCGGTCGGTTATAGTGCCACGAAGGTCGGTCGACCAAAAATTGGTCGACAGTCGTCATGCAAGACTGGTCAACACGGCCACCACCAAGTATACTAGACTTGTCGATCAGCGCCACCAGTTTGATTCGCTAGCAAAGAATGGTAGGAGATCAAGCACAAACGAAAACTATGTTGTTCCCTCTGTGATCATCAGTAGTGATCATCATCATCGCCATCAAGATTATTGCATGAAACAACGAGACCTAAAGGCAGCAGTAGCACCCTATGTTGCTTCTTCAGTAGCTTCATCCGACCAAGTCTTCCAGGTAATATTCAAATAACAAATTAAGCTGTTATATGCGTCTGTATGTGTGCACATAATATGCATGTATATTCGTGCACATATGATGTAATCGTGTAACTTGTCTGCTTTTCTTTTTTGTTTTCCGTTATGGTTTGGCAAATAGTAGGCATTTCCCCAGTTGGTCATACTTTCTATAATCTGGTCTATGATGCCCCCTACCCTTTTCTCCTTCCAATCATTTTACTGGACTCAAGGACTCTTTCGAGTATTACGTCTTCTAATGCTGGGGAAGGGATAGAGAATGCTCAAACTTGGAAAAAAGGACTGAATACAAGTTGTTACATTCTCAAGCTTGCCATATAGAAATGGGTTAGAAAATTCTTTTTCCTTCAAGCTTTGTCGATAGAATGCCAAAGATAAAGTATAACAAATTCTACTAGAACAAACGTAATACCATAACTTAATCATATCCAAAAACCACGTACATCCAGTGTTGTGTTTGAAATAATTCGTTTGACCATAGATCCTGAAGAATAGAGATTTCCCTTGCATGGTCAGCTTAGAAGTTCGAACTTACAACAACTGAACTGATAGATAATGTGACGGTAGACGAAACCTGGTCCTTTGCTCATCTGGGAGAAAGTGTTACACTTTTTGTACCTCTTAAAACCAATTATGTTAAAATATAAACATATGTCGTGGTGTTGACTGGAGGTGTAACATCCAAAGCAAGAAAGCATTTGCAGTTAAGAACTAGACAGCTACTTGAGTTGGCGACCAAAAGGAGTTGGATGTTAATGTTGTGTTTGTGGCATTTGCTTTACCATTTTTCTCCCAGTTTAGTTTGGGGGGTGGGAGTTGGGTCAAAGAAGTCAACAAGCTACTGCTTGATATGAATTTGTCTCGTGTATTTGGGGTTGCAGGTGGTGGTTATGAGAGTTTCTATTCATTGCCAAGGCTGTGCTGGTAAAGTGAAAAAACATCTCTCAAAGATGGAAGGTATATTCTATTCATTGGCACCAACATAACTCTTTTCTTTACTCTGAAAAATGAAAAAGACATACTCCAGTCATATATGACTTGAAAGCACGCGTTGGCAAAACCCCAAGTACTTTGTCACAAAAATGTGCAGTTGCAACATCACTCTTTATAGTCACCCCAAAGCAGATATGACTTTTATAAAGGTAGAGTTCATATCTGCTTTGACAATATGATTACCTACAAATCAAACTCACTGCATGCCTTAATTGTCCCAAAAGATATACGCTGTAATGAGCATGTTCAACACTCAAACGCATATATGACCTTTTAAAAGATTTACAGTTGCAACATCAGAGTGTATAATCACTCCAAAGCATGCTTTGACAAAGCCAAAGGTACTTTGTAAAAAAAATGTGCGGTTGCAACATCAGTTTTTATAGTCACACTAAAGTAGATATAGCTTTTGTAAAGTGCAAAGTCATGACTGCTTTGACTGTGTGATAAACTACAAAATAAAATTCACTGCCCCTGCCTTGATTGTCACACACTTTCTACTGGCTCTCCCTCTTATGTTGAATTACTATAATCTGGGGTGTTTTCTATTAAGCTACTGGGTGAGACCACAAATGCCTCGTATGCGTCGTTACTAAATTTTACGGAATTATGGGCAGTCTAATTAGCTATCAACTTTATGAGGTCGGAGGTTACCCTTAATATATATATTTTTTCTAACTGATATGAAAAACTTTATTACGCTTGAAAATTAACAAAAACCAACGTCTCTCCTGAGAGAGCTGACCAACCACTCCGATGGTACATTCAACAAGGTATTTCTATGTGGCTCATTACGAGCATGCTCAGCTAACATCTGTGCTACCACTTCGATCTCAGGTCTTGGTTCAGATTGCCCTTGTAACAGGTTAATAATGCATTTATTGTGTCCTAAAATGACTGATCTAAATCTCAATTCTTGTGCCAACTTCAATCTTTCTTTCACTGATATTGCTTCGGATACAAGAGCGCTCGCACAATTTTCCAATGATCTATTTTGACTTGCAACAAACATTCCAAAGTTATCCTGAATAACCACGCCAAGTCATCCTTTACCTGTATTTGCCATCCAAAATCCGTCAAAATTGATTTTCAAAAAATCAGTGTGGGGGCATGTCCAATCTTGTCGTTGAATCAGTGAAGTTCCTGATTTCATAGAAATGCCTATATCCAAACAGCTACTACATTCCTGCGATTGCAACTGTGCCAAACTCATTAGTGTGAGGGGTCACTACTCTGTCCCTTGAACACTTTTGCATTTCAACATTTCCAAATGCATTTCTTAGTTTTGGACTGATTAACGTCGTCTTTTTGGTTAACTCTGAACTACTAGGGGTGACATCATTCAGTATAGATCTGGAGAACAAGAGGGTGACAGTTATGGGACACGTGTCACCCGTGGGTGTCCTGGAGAGCATGTCAAAGGTGAAAAGGGCAGAGTTCTGGCCTTGTTGAATGGCAAGGCCCAGAATATTACGTTATTGTTGTTATCATCATATATATTAGGAGAATTTACATGATGCCAAAGAGGAGCCTTTTGAAATCTTTTTGCATTTGCTTTTTGTTTTGGCGAACTGTTCAGCTTTTATTGTTCCACAGTAAAATAGGGAACGGATGGTATTCTATTGTTCATTTGTACTGTCTTCAAAGGTTCCGTTAATTTCTCAAGAACGCTGTGTGTGGTTGGAAGCTATTATTTTATTTTTGTCTTTCTCGGATGTCATCTGACTGCTATCTTTATTATTAGTGATAGAGTTCTTACCCTTTTTCCTAAAATAAAAAAAGGAATGCTGTGTGTGATAATGTTTTCCAAGAGAAATAAAATAAAGCGAAGTAAAGGAAAAAGAAACTTACTTTCTTTGAGGTGTTCATTCAACATAAAAGATATCATGGAAATGAAAATTTGGTTGGTCTAAGTGTTAGGAAAGTAAGAGTTTTATAACTTATAAACAAAAACATTTTCACTTATTTTTTAGTTAAAAAAGATTTGCTATAGTATATGTTATTTTTGTATTCTTATAATTATTGAAGAAATGAATTTCATTAGGTACAAAAATGAAGAAGAAAACAAATGGAAGGAAGAGATACTTTTTGTCATTCACCATATAACAAATGTT
Organism: Escallonia rubra; assembly: GCA_033065855.1. Lineage (NCBI taxonomy): Eukaryota > Viridiplantae > Streptophyta > Magnoliopsida > Escalloniales > Escalloniaceae > Escallonia > Escallonia rubra. The sequence continues at coordinate 64,340 of JAVXUO010001022.1, read as the reverse complement.
ACAAATGGAAGGAAAAAACTTTTTTTTTTGTTTGTGCGGTAAAAGTCCTTGTATTCATTTCACTAAAGAAGTACAACCTTTCACTTTACATACCAAAACTATGTAATATCTTTCTATATACAGCTAAACAAACTCTATAGGTACCCCTCAATTAATTGAATCCAACTCATTAAGCCTAAAAGCTAAGATGTACATATGAAAATTCTCTCATGCAGTCCCCATTCTTCACAAATTCTTTTATTCCTTGATGTAGGTTGTATCTTATTCCAGCTGCACACTCTCCATTTTATCCATTGTTGAATCACCTGCCAGCAGCTTTCATGTCTTTTTAGTAGGATGACATTTCTTTCGCAAGGAAGAGACTTTTCTTTCTCAAAGTCTTGCAAATTTAGTAGGATGACATTTTTGAGGAAGTTGATCCTTTTGTAGTAAATAAAGTTAACTTTCTTTTTTTTTACGGTTAAGAACGACCCCTACGGCACATCTATCCCGACATAAATAAAATTATTGGTTAGACAAAAAAGGAAAAGTAGTAGGATAAACACACAAAATTTCATTTAAAGGATTAGGGATGACTTTGCATCAAGACACAAATCAACCACCTAATTTTTCTAAACAAATTATCAATTTTAATTACAGCACTTGTTACTTTTGGAGTAAATTAGGGTTTACATTTATTGAATGCATCGAATGAGTGTACAACTCAGGATACAAATCATTAGATGCGATTTAGTTTGGGTGGTATTGGTCAGTTTGGGCCTCTTATTACGTTTTGGGCATTTTCTTTTTCACTTTTGGGCCCTTTGGTTGTATTTTAGTTTGCTATTTTTTGAGTCCATAAATGATAAATCCATTCTCAAAATGAAATCCGGGTCGGCAACTTCAGTTCACGGGTCTTGGTGGAACATGTCGTATTCTTTGAAGGGTCCGTCTTAGTCGACGTACTCACGACCTTATTGTTACAACTAATATTCCGCAAAAAAAAAAATGATACGAACGATGTTGAAGTTTGATAGGAGCGTTACGCATTTTCATCATGGGATTTGCCTCGTCGTGACCCTCCTTTTCGACAATTTTTATTGTATTAGCATTTCAAATTTTGTCACGACAATCATAATCTTCCTTGTTGACAAATCTTGTTGTAATGGCATCTCATTTTTCTGTCACGACAATCTCCTTATGAACTGTGTACATTAGCTCTAATTGTACTTTTGTTGTCATTTATTTGTGCCTAAGAGCAAGTGATACGAAAATCCTTGAAAACAACAATGTTGTTTGTTCTATGTTCATTATACAAATATCAATAGCGGGTTGTCAGCCATTTTGAGTGAATATTCTCTTTCTTCGGCTGCAAAGGGAAGAGTCCAGACACATGTTCAGTCTTTTGCGATCCTCAAGCATATTCTTTTTTTTTTTTGCAAAAAATAAACTGTATCATTGCTCAAATTATTTGATTTTCATTCTTTCTGGATGAACGACATTAAAAACATGGGTCTCTTCTGTTCAAGACTCAAAATTGTCTACAAATCTTGCCTTTTTGGCAAACGAGTGCGCAACATCATCACCCGCACGCATAACCAAAGAAATCTCGCAACTTCTAAATCGTCTAATGGTTCTCGATGCATCACTGATGATGTTTCCAATCAAGAAAATGTCGCGCTTTGTACTCTTCAAGGCCGCAATGATTGATATTATCTTGGTCAAGTTGACTTGAGATTTAGGGCAATGGAACACAAAAAAAACAAAAAACCCTCGAGTGATATTCCCAAACAAACATATTTAAAGTAAAAGATAAAAAAGGGAGAACCGATTATTCCACTTTAATTTGACCAACAATACACTTTGACATGACATATTTAGACAGTATCAATTTTGCATGTACTAAAATTTATTTCGAATGGACTTATTTAATAGAAGTGAGATCATCTTCGTGAAATAAAACAACCATCTTATTTATCGAACATGGACCACCTGAAATTTTAGGCAAGGAAAATCCATTTAGGAGTGTTTTATACTATCTATTATGGGTCACCCACCAATAAAAACATTATTTAAAACATGTTAGACTTGTCGTGAGACACGAGATAGAGACATTCTGTTTGTTATCCTTGGGAGTATATAAATGTATAGGTATAATAGCAGTGTAAAAAACAAAAACACCATTTTCAAGTTTGAAAACTACCAAGCTTTTATCGACCGCCAACAAAGATAATTGTCAATCAAGAGAGACAAATAGCTAACACATAACTAGCTAGCTTACGAAAAACCTTCTAGTGGACAATAATGTCATGTTAATTATGTCATTGGTACGTACACAGCTCTTATAGGCTCGTTGCAGATCTAGCATGACGGCTCGTGGCTTATCCAGCTCTCTATAGCTTACTTGAATTTGTAGATCCGACTTTGAGGAGTAAACTGAATCTATTACGTAATAACAAAATTTCACTGATTAATTTAAACACAGATGACAAAGTACTTCTGCAATAAAACAAAGGATCATAACTAGACTTTAAGTGTAGTTGAATTTTGTAACTCCATTTGAGTTGCTTTATGTTTTATAATTTGCATACAATTTTCATTACTCTATATAATTTATTGAGTCGTACTCTATCATACCTTTTAGTAACATTTTTTAGGTATTTCTTGACGTAATTGGAATGCGAGTATTAGAAAGTGCAGATCAGCTCCCTAATAGTATTGCACTAAAAACCATCAACAAACGTGATTTTGTTTCTCAATCTCATACTTGTATTTAAGCATCACCATAATGACCATATATGAGGAACATCCTCAAGGATATCACTCATGTCACAATGTTTATGTCTTGACAACATCCGTTTCTATATTTTGATGTGTACTAATATCTTATTTGTCATTTTAAAAACTTTATCTTCAATTTGACTTGTATTTTTTACGACATATGAAGGGATTAAAAAACATAAATGTGTGGAAATAAATGTCACATTTTCAAGTTAATCAAGAATCAAATCATCAAGCATTGTTTGTTATACATTCATTATACAAATATCAATTGCGGGTTGTCAGCCATTTTGAGTGAATATTCTCTTTCTTCGGCTGCAGAGGGAAGAGTCCATACACATACTTGTTCAGTCTTTTGCGATCCTTATATATATATATATTTATATATTTGCAAAAAATAAACTGTATCATTGCTCAAATTATTTGATTTTCATTCTTTCTGGATGAACGACATTAAAAACATGGGTCTCTTCTGTTCAAAACTCAAAATTGTCTACAAATCTTGCCTTTTGGCAAACGAGTGCGCAACATTATCACCCGCACGCATAACCAAAGAAATCTCGCAACTTCTAAATCGTCTAATGGTTCTTGCTGCATCACTGATGATGTTTCCAATCAGGAAAATGTCGCGCTTTGTACTCTTCAAGGCCGCAATGATTGATATTATCTTGGTCAAGTTGACTTGAGATTTAGGGCAATGGAATGCAAAAAAAAAAAATTACCCTCGAGTGATATTCCCAAACAAACATATTTAAAGTAAAAGATAAAAAAGGGAGAACCGGTTATTCCACTTTAATTTGACCAACAATACACTTTGACATGACATATTTAGACAGTATCAATTTTGCATGTACTAAATTTTATTTCGAATGGACTTATTTAATAGAAGTGAGATCATCTTTGTGAAATAAAACAACCATCTTATTTATCGAACATGGACCACCTGAAAATTTAGGCAAGGAAAATCCATTTAGGAGTGTTTTGTATCTATTAGGGTCACCCGCCAATAAAAATATTATTTAAAACATGTTAGACTTGTCGTGAGACACGAGATAGAGACATTCTGTCTCATATCCTTGGGAGTATATAAATGTATAGGTATAATAGCAGTGTAAAAAACAAAAACACCATTTTCAAGTTTGAAAACTACCAAGCTTTTATCGACCGCCAACAAAGATAATTGTCAATCAAGCGAGACATATAGCTAACACATAACTAGCTAGGATACGAAAAACCTTCTAGTGGACAATAATGTCATGTTAATTCCGTCATTGGTACGTACGCATGTCTTATAGGCTCATTGCGGATCTAGCATGACAGCTCGTGGATTATCCAGTTCTCTATAACTTACTCTAATTTGTAGATATGACTTTGAGGAGTAAGCTGAATCTGTTACGTAATAACAAATTTTCACTGATTAATTTAAACACATATATGAAAACGTACTTCTGCAATAAAACAAAGGATCCTAACTAGACTTTAAGTGCAGACGAATTTTGTAACTCCATTTGAGCTGCTTTATATTTTATAATTTTCATACAACTTTCACAACTATAGATAATTTATTGAGTCGTACTTTTATCATACCTTTTAATAGCATTTTTTAGGTACTTATTGACGCAATTGGAATGCAAGTATTAGAAAGTGCACTGCAGATCAGCTCCCTAGTAGTATGGCACTGAGAAACACCAACAAACGTGATTTTGTTTCTCAATCACATACTTGTATTCTAGCATCACCATATACGAGAAACATCCTTAAGGATATCACTCATGTCACAATGATTATGTCTTGACAATGTATGTTTCCATAATTTGATGTGTACAAATATCTTATTTGTCATTTAAAAAATTATATCTTCAATTTGACATGTAGTTTTTTTTACGACATACGAAGGGGTTAAAAAGCATAAATGTGTGGACATAAAACGTCACATTTTCAAGCTAATCAAGGATCAACACATCGAGCGTTGTTCGTTTGAAAGACAGCACCAATTGATGATCAAATACATTGAATACGATACTGGTTCGATTGAAACATTGGATTTCTTTGCTAAATTTCTCAAACTATGAGTAGGTTTATTGTAACTTAATGAAGGCAAAAGTTGTAAAAAACATAATGGATTTAAAGTGCTACAAATTCTTGATTATCAATTTGAAAGTGCAAGATGAAAACAAAGAATTGGGAGGGGCTAAAGTGTAAAGTGGTTGGCGGGGGTTAGAAGAGTAATCAACCCTTTGAAAAGTCTTTGTAAACTGCGAGCGACATAAGCCGAACATACAAGACAGTCTCCTACTTTTAATAAGCAAAATCTGAAAATTCCAAGAACAGAAGGTCGTTAATAGCTTTTACTGAATTCTATCTCCACGAAAAACTCTCGAAAATTTATGGAAAATTTCAACGCACCTACGTTCAAAGAATTTAGACACATTTTGGGTCACTCCTGATTTCTGAGTGTCTGCATTAAGATTCAGCGTTTTTAACGGAGGCAACAACCAAGGGAGAGTTGAATTCTTCATTCTAGAGTGTATGTAAGAGGGTTTCCTGTTCTGTTTCTTTATCACTTATTCTTTGAAGAAGAATTCCCTTCTGGGTTTACACGTTTTTCCTTTTCCTCGGTTCCCAGATTTCAGAGTATTATAATCTGAAGGGGTGGTTTAAGGGTGCTAAAGAGCCACTTTGGATGGTTTCCATGGAAAGGCTATAAACGACCAGACAAAAGGTGGGAAGAGGGAGAAAAGGGAAAAAGGTGAGATTTGACCCCCCCCCCACACACACACAAACACATGAAGTATTTAATTCATATTGAGCAGTTCTAGTACATTAATGCTGAAAAGGCTAGAAAAGTGGAGTATAAAGTCCTTTGTTGGGGTGGGGTGGGGTGGAGTGGGGGGCCCTTCGAAGTCTGGTTTTTTGGTTCTTTGATTTGAGAAGATTCTAGTGGGAATTTGGATGGATGGTCCAGCATAATTGTGTAATTCAAGTGCCTATCTGAGCTGCACGAATTAAAGCCATTGAGAATCAGATTGTATGTGCTTCAGTTTTTGAGGCTCATATTTTGGTTGCTTTTTCTGATCTTTGACTCTTCTAAGCTTTCCATCTATTTTCCCTAATAAACACATTTATTCCAAATATAAATGAAAAGTGTGTTATATATACATGACCGTTCATATACGTGTATGTCAGAATGAGTTGGGTTATTGGGATTTTGAGAGTCAAAATATGTTATAAAAGCCTGGGTAAGTAGCATTTCTCTGCAGTTGCTTCAAATCACCCTTCAAACTAGTGATGAAGATATCATTAGTTTGCTGTTGTGTCTATACTTCCCTCCACCATCGGTTGTGGCCTCCTTTCATGGTTCTCCGTTCTTCTTTATTGTTCTTTTCCAACTTTTTTCCAACTTTTTTCAATGCTAAACTTTGACTTTAAAAATCATGATTTCTTTTACTTATCTTGTATGCGTCATATTGTAGTTTATGTTGGTAATTTGGTAGGACGATCCTTCGTTAAGAAGTCTCAATTTATTCCACGTTTTTGCTGAAAACAAATTTTTAGAAGTTTATGCCAATAAACAAAATATCAAATTTTGACCAAAATTTTGCCACTTTTCCTTGTAATCGTCTGTTAAAGTTTAAAAGACACCAATGTAGTTAAGGATGAAATATCTAGAGTGTCACTGCCATTAGAGTAGTACAGTAAACGTAGACAGAGGACTTAATGGCAGATAAAAGAATATATGTTTCCGTTATATGATTTGCACGAAGAAATGGCCAACCCACTTTAGATGGTTGAACGCGGCAAATGGGCAGCGCTCCTGTATATGTTATCCAACACAGCTCACAGCTCTGTTCCACCGTATATCATCCCCACTAGTTGAAGAAGTCATGGCTAGCTGAAAGTGTAAAGTTGGCTGCATTACGCACTTTTAGTCCGAAAGTTAGGGGTATTAAAAGTCAACAGCACCACAAGATGTATAGTTTACGGCTATGCTGATTTCAACTTGTGTCATAGTTGAGTTTCCTTCAATAATTGGTTATTTAAGTAACAAAACTTGTAGTTCCCAACAAGATCTACCCTTCCAGGCATACTGAACTTGGTATGTATACGAGCTAGATACATTCCTTTGTGTCTAGTCAGATGACCTTCTTACATTCTCAAAGGTTTGACTTTGAATACTTGTCATAGCTTATATAAACAACAGTTATATTCCAAACTCTTTCATACTTGCAGAACCGTTATTCTTACATAGTTTTGGGTGGTAAGCTACTCTTCCTGCTGAATCCCCACCATCTTCCTTAGTGGCTGTCCTTAGTTCGGGTGCTGCATAGATATGTACCTTCTAGCTTTATATAATTCCTGAGAATAGGAAGAAAGTTACTTGCCATCAACCGAGTGGGACAGATATTCTTAAGCACTTGAAATTAATATAGTTCACTGGTAGTAGATGAATTTAGCTATATAGGCTATCTGATATAATTTCGTTTCTCAAATTTTTTTGTGAAGGTGATCGCTGTATTCTTGACGCGATGAGTGGCGCCCGTGTTACCGCAGAACTCGGAGCAAATGATATGGACATTACTAATTCGTCGCGTCATCACTCGGAGAACTTGCCGTATGTGCACAAGGTGGGAGTGCCTCCTAAGCAGAACTTGGTGAAGGAGTTCACAACTACTCTGAAGGAAACTTTCTTCTCGGATGAACCCTTCAAACCTTTTAAAGACCAAACAAAATCAAAAAAAGTTGTCCTTGCCCTCCAAGCTCTTTTCCCCATACTCAACTGGGGAAGAGACTACAATCTTTCCAAGTTTAAAGGAGACCTTATTGCGGGACTTACCATTGCATCTCTCTGTATACCTCAGGTAGACCCTCTGCATGAAACTATTTGAAACTTTCCCATTTTCAGACCATTATGGAAGTCCTTGACTTTGCTATATGCCAGGATATTGGATATGCAAAACTTGCAAATCTGGATGCCCAATTCGGATTATGTAAGTCACTATATTTGATCAAACAATCTGTTTTTCTGCTTTTACCTCTTTGTCATTCTTATGTTATGGTCCTCTTTACTACAGACAGTAGCTTTGTTCCACCCCTGATTTACGCCTTCATGGGTAGCTCGAGGGATATTGCTATTGGACCGGTTGCAGTGGTGTCTTTACTGTTGGGAACTCTGCTGCAGGATGAGATTGATCCTGTTCATAATAAATTAGAATATCAGCGCCTTGCGTTTACAGCTACATTCTTCGCTGGTATCACTCAAGCCACACTCGGTGTTTTTAGGTATACTGATTCCTTATCAGTAACAGCTCAATCTCTTTTACCCTTTTTTCTTCTTTCCCTAATTGTATGGATTTACAAAATGCTTGGAATTTTGAGGTATATTTGTCTATGCACTAAAATGGGAGCAAGGCTACTTACATCTGAACTCCCCTCCGTATCGGCCGCCTTTCCATATAGGACTAAATGTCGGATGTTGGCTTTGTTTCTCAGATTGGGATTCTTGATTGACTTCCTATCTCATGCTGCCATTGTTGGGTTCATGGCGGGAGCTGCCATTACCATTGCCCTTCAACAACTCAAAGGATTGCTTGGCATAAGGAAATTTACAAAAAAAACTGATATTGTCTCAGTTATGCACTCAGTCTTTGGTTCTATACACCATGGGGTATGAGTAGCTTCTACATCGTTTACTTCATTTCTAGTTCCATGGACCTCTATTCTCTTTATTTTTGTTTGATATGCCAAGAACCATCCTTACGCCCTAGTAATTCCTTCTTTCATTTTCTTGGTATGGTAGTGGAACTGGCAGACTATTGTCATAGGAGTATCATTCTTGGTTTTCCTTCTCTTGGCCAAGTACATTGTAAGAATCAAACGGCCTCCCTTCTTTCCTTAATTCCCATAGATTCGTTTTCTAGCTTTCTCCTTTGATCTTGACTTGTTATTACCACCTCAGGGGAAAAGGAACAAGAAGTACTTTTGGGTGCCTGCAATTGCTCCTTTGATTTCTGTTATCATCTCCACCTTTTTTGTGTACATCACCCATGCTGAGAGGCATAATGTTCAAATTGTAAGTACTACACATGATGAATTTCACTAGATTGTTCATCAACTAACTCTATCTACCATTATGGCTAAAATTTCTGATATTTGAAGGTAAGAAAAATCCAACAAGGCATCAACCCATCATCTCTGGATAAAATTTACTTCAGTGGGGAATATCTTGCCAAGGGTTTTAGGATTGGTGTTGTGGCGGGCATGATAGCATTGACGGTAAGAGAAGTTTCTCACTGCTTACCACATGTATATCCGTAACCGTAAACCTTGTTCACTATTTTAAGTGGGAGTTTATCTTTAAAATAGGAAGCTGTAGCAATTGGAAGAACATTTGCAGCAATGAAGGACTATCAGGTGGATGGTAACAAAGAAATGGTAGCACTAGGAACTATGAATGTTGTTGGCTCAATGACATCTTGTTATGTGGCTACAGGTGGGGTGGCAAACACTAGTATCTTACATTTTTTTTCCGACTACAGTCAATTGCTTTTGTTAATTGTTCCAAGCTCTAAATTTCTTGCAGGATCCTTTTCTCGCTCAGCAGTGAACTTCATGGCAGGGTGCAATACAGCAGTTTCCAACATTGTGATGTCTATAGTCGTGTTACTAACTTTGTTAGTGATAACACCACTATTTAAGTACACCCCAAATGCTATACTTGCTTCCATCATTATATCAGCCGTGCTAGGACTCATCGATATTGATGCAGTGATTCTCATATGGAAGATTGATAAATTTGACTTCATCGCGTGTATGGGGGCCTTCTTCGGCGTGGTTTTTGTTTCTGTTGAGATAGGCCTCTTAGTTGCTGTAAGGAACTTACAGCATTAGTTGATATTGAACTTTTTGGATCCGTCACATGTAAGCAATTTGAAGTTCTTACTGTTTATTGATCCAATAGGTCTCTATATCCTTTGCCAAAATCCTCTTGCAAGTGACAAGGCCGCGAACAGCTATATTAGGGAACATCCCGAGGACCACTGTTTACAGGAACACACTGCAATATCCGGAGGCAATGAAGGTTCCTGGTGTTCTGATAGTCAGAGTTGACTCTGCAATCTACTTCTCCAATTCCAACTATATCAAGGAGAGGTATAAACTCTTTTTGGCGCCTTCTCTAAATCTATGAACGCCTACAATTCTTTTGTGTCTCCTACTGATTTCCGATATGAGTTACCTCTTATCATTTTTAGAATCTCTAATATATTCTCTTCTTAGTTCGAAGACCTTTCTGTTTTTGAGCTTCTCTGCTGGTATAAGCTTGTAAGCCTTTCTGGCCTTACTATAAGTTGCATAAAATATTGAAGTATCTGACCTTAAAAGATATTGTTACACAGAGCGGAATTTTCGGCAGGGTTGTTTGGATTATAATTTGTTTTGGCCTAGGATTTTGGGGCTTCAACAATTTATTAGGGAATTTATGGCAGATAGGAGCAAAAGTACCATCCCATCTTTTTCATTTTTAGGGAAGAGAAGATGTATCTCATGTTGTTTAGTTAAGGGGAAAGGAGAAGAGGAAGGAAAGAAAGGACATAAACTCTACTGTTTTACCATTATAACTTCTGTGCTATGCATTTTTCCGCTCATTTTTGGGTGGAAAAGATATGATTAGCCTGTAATGGAGTGGCACGCCTCCTACTTTTCTTCTGGCAAAGTAAAAAAATTTCATCCATCCTTTCATTTTTTTCCCTCACCATTTCGAGTAAAAAGTCTCACCAGGTATGTTAAAAGTTCATTCGTCAATTGCCTTCTTAAGTGTTTGAAACTATTGGACATGGTGTGATTTCAATGTTTCAACCTTTCGAAACATTAGAAATTTGTGTTGTGCACAAAATAGTAATATTCACGCGGTAAGGAAACACGACAAGAAAACTAAAGTTGCTGTTATGTAAGAAGTAACAGGTTCTTGAAAAATTCCATTTCTTTTGCAGGATATTGAGATGGCTAGCAGATGAGGAAGAACTACTGAAAGAACACAAGGAACCTCAAATACAGTACTTGATAGTTGAAATGTCACGTAAGCGATATCTAGTATATTCTTTGTGCCAAATTTTTTTGAAAAATCACCTACGTTTAGCTATTTGCTAATATGGTTGTTTGCTGCAGCTGTTACTGACATAGACACTAGTGGCATCCATGCCTTGGAAGAGTTGTACAGGAGTCTTCAAAAGAGAGACATTCAAGTAAGTCACAACACAAGTTGTAAAACCTTGTGCAGAATCTTGAAACTGATGGTACTTTATGCATTTGTACACGCCCAATAACCATAGAAGTACCTTTCATGAGGCTTACGTACGTTATGCATAATGTACATCGTATTTAAGGTCGGCCACTTATAATTTATCTCTGACTGCCACATAACCGTGAATCATACGTTAAGTTACTGGTTGCTCTAATGTATATCATACCTCAACTGATGTTACCTTGACTTTGTTGCTGCTGTCCATCAACAGCTTGTTCTAGCAAATCCGGGGCAAGTTGTGATCGACAAGCTTCATGCATCCCATTTCGCAAACTTGATTGGGGAGGACAAGATCTTCCTGACGGTGGCGGATGCAGTTCTAACTTGTGCTCCAAAAGTGGAACAAGCTTAAAACTGCCTCCCTGCAGTATTCATTCCGCACATAGGGAAGCAACAATTATTCGGTTGCAGAATTACTGCATACCCAGTGTGGGTGTGCTTGACTTTTAAAAGTTTCAGGGAAGCGGTGCTGGAACAGAAATTTCAGTGTCATTAAGAAGTATGAAAATGGATGGCGATTGCTTGTGTGAAGATAGTGGAAGCTGTCTCCGTAGTTGGGTTGGCAGGGTGTGGTTGTAAACTTCAATTTCTTTAGTGGATTGTGATACACAGTCAACTCTTCTTTTCTTCCTGATTAAATCTTTGCTTGTTTCGTTCGTTTTCTGAATCCATTTTACAGAGTGCATTGGTGTTAATGTATACAAAAACCCAGATTAACCATGTAAGAAGTTCACATATTACTGATTTATCTTAATTTGAGGTGCTGTGGAATCCAAATACAGCCTAAATTCACAGTTTAGCCATGATCGAAATCTAAGAGTCCGATTGGATCACGGAATTAACCTTGGAATTGAGATTGATTTTGGAATTGGACTTAAAGAATTGTAATTCTGCTGTTTGGACAGCTTATTTGGAATTGGAATTGCAATTCATACCAAATTCTAAGAAATTAAAATATAGTATAAAGTCCAAGATTCAATTCTTAAGGCCCGACCTCAAACTTATGATTCCAGCCCATCACAATCCCACCCATTAAGGTCCAACCTCACTTTTTTCGTCTCTCGACACTCTACTTGCGATGTGCTCTGCTTAGAGATGTCAAAAGGGCCGGACGGCCAGCGGGCTGGCCTGACCCGGCCCTCTCGTGAACAGTAGCGGCCCGAAATTATAGGGCTTTGGACTTGGGCTTGGACCAGGCCGGAGTATTCAAATAAAAAGCCTGGGTCAGGCCCGGCCCGAAATTGGCCTAAGTTGCGGCCCGATTTTGGCCCTAAAGTGGGCGCCGGCCCACTTTATTTCAAAAATTGTTTTCCCTCCCCTTTTCCCCCTAACGTCCCTCCGCTTTCTCAGGTGGCCTGTTACTCGTATTTCAACTGGGTTTTGACTGGATCACGATCATCTGCTGTATAGCAGAAGTGCTGTACCAACAGAACGCCGCTAAATATTTTTCAGTGACAACAATTTGTCATTATAAATTTCAATAATAGTAACAAAACACTTTCAGTGACAATCTTTTGTTGCTAAATGTTGTTCATCACCTCTGTCGTACAGCAGAGGATCTTGATCCATTTTGACTCTAGATTCGTCTGTTTATTGTTGTAGGATCTCCAATAAAGTCACGATCCAGTATCACCAGAAACAACGGATGTCAATAGATCTTTGTCAATTTTGTCACCGTCTTCTAACTCTCTTTCTTGTATGAGTATCAGTACGTACGATCAAAAGAACAAAGAAATAAAGAAGAACCATCATAAACGTCATCTCAAAACCTACGCGTAACTAGTCACGGGGTTTTCGAACGCCTAGCTAACTACTATAAACACCTTCATGCCTAGTCGCAGCCTACACATGGTTTTGTATGCTATTTCACTTCTTAATTTGTTGCTAAGTGGCTACAATTACTACTAAAATTCATTTTTAACGCCTGAAAGTGATAGAAAACCCGTATGAAAAGGTAGAAATTATGTGTTCAGTTATTATTATTAATGTTACTGTTACTGTTAATATTGTTAGTATTATGGGGTATAAAAATATGAGCTTTAGTATTTTGAGAGTTGTTGCCCACGATTCAAATTTAATCTTCATTAGTTTTAAGTTTATAAAACAAAATCATATGTTGGATGAATCAAATCGCGGAAAGGAATTCTGCTAAGAGCATAAATTCCTAGGTCGAATGATGAAATATGCCACAATGGACCTATTTTTACATGTGATCAAAGCTGAAAATGGAAACTTTTGGCATAAATTCCCAAGTCGAATGATGAAATATGCCACAATGGACCTATTTTTACATGTGATCAAAGCTGAAAATGGAAAGTTTTGGGGAGAATTAAGACAGATACCTTCATGATGCTTATATATGAAAACCTAGTGTAAAGTACATAATAATGATTCTAACCTGCACTACTGAAGTAAATAAGTCAACTTACTCAAAAGGAGATTCATAGCACTACATTACAATTTGCTTACATAATAACAAGAAATTACTGCAATTCAAATCTTTACTTTGAATAACAAGAAGTTGGGAAGAAAAGAAAAGAAAATTTGGGCCCGGCCTTAAATATTGGGCCTAGGGTCTGGGCTTGGACTGGGCCTATATACCCCAGAAATCTAACCCGACCCGGCTAGGCCCGTTTTCCTCTCATCTGGCCCAGCCCGGCCTGTTTTCCTGTGAAGCCCGATGGGCTCGGGCTGGGCCGGCCCATTGACATATCTGCTCTGCTCAGACTTCTCTTCCTTCTCTCTACCTTCTCTATTCTCTTTGATTCAAGAATGTCATGGCAGCGCCAATCTTCCGTCTCTCTTCTCTTTGATTCAACCTCTCGATGGAAAATCTGACGACGGTGACATATCTAGGGTTTGCACAGGAACGACGACAATATTGGCGAAGACAACAACGCTAAAGTTCTAGGTTTGATTTCTGTGCTTTAAACCTTAATTTTCTGTATATGTGTGCCTATGTGGGTATCTATAATGTGTGGGTATCTATGATTTCTATGTTTCAAACATGGAAACGAAAGACAATGGTAACCCCGGAGTGTAAGTCTTCTTTTGACTCCAGATTTGAAACCTTGAGAGTGTCGAGATGGATTTTATTACTGAAATTGAATTATTTAAACATGCACTGGTGTGTTTGGATATGAGATTTTGAAATATTGGGTATTTCTAAATGCCCTCGTTTCGAAATCCATTGGTTTACAAATTCTATCATTTTGAAATATCTTGTTTGGAAGAAAGGAAGCAAAAGGTTGTTAAAAAATGTGGGAGGCAAGATTCCGAACTAGTTATTGTGGGTTTGTAAATTACTAATTTGAGTGGATTTGACAAATAACTAGTTCAAACTAGTGATTTGAACTGTAGATTTGGTGACCCCAAATCTACAGTTCAAATCACTCCGAAATTTCAAAATTTTTATTTTGAACTATCTAAACAAGATATTTTGTCAAAGTGATTTACAAATAGCATACCAAAATCAAATCCTATATCCAAACACACCCATGGAATCAACTCCCATCATAGTAGTTCTATGTTGTTTATCTCAATGTGCTAGTATTTCTATGTTGTTTATCTTTGACATTATTTTTGGGGAATGAGAAAACAAAGAATTTTAATCTAGACTAGACTGGCATAATCCTCTACTGACTAGAAGCAAGGAACTCTATTAGAAAGAAAGAGACTTGATACTGGAATCTTTGTGGTTCCAGCGTTTTGGGTTCCATGCATTCAAGGTGCTATAAAGGTACCCTTTATGTAGTTGCTTTTCGTGTATATGATAATCTGTCAAAGGGGCATTAAGCTGAGTAATAATTTGGAGGACCCAATTGCAAGAATTTTCCAATTGTGCTAATGAGAGTGCAGCTGGTGCTTCCTTACTTGCATTGTTCTGGTACACATTGGATAATATGAGATTTTTATGTTATATACCTGCTGTTACAGTGGGTTTTCCTCGTGTTGGGTGATTTTTAGAATGCTCTTCTTTGAATGGCAGGAAACCCTTTCAAGATTGTATACCTCACTATATTCTTGTTGTTTTTACAGCCTTGGAGCCATTTCTCAATGCTGCTGCTTTTAAATTTATTTTAGGCCATCGGATTCCCCTCCCATTATGGTTATCATTGGCTCCTGTTGTTGTTGGTAACGCTCCGGATTTAACCTTGCGTTTGTCTGAGAGTATTGATGTTTTTGCGTTCCTATCTATAATTCAGTTTCCATTTTTATGTGTTGGTAAATATATTTGTTCTCATTTGCAGATCTATTTGGTAGAACTATTCGATAGTATCTAAGAGTGCTTTATAGTATTCGTCGTATGGATAACACTATGTTAATACCCTTTTGATCAAACAAAGATGATGAGGATGGGAATATGCGAGCGAAAAGGATGTAAAAACACAGGTAGTATCATGAGTGGTTGCTTGTTGGTATAAAAAAATATATATGTGCATTCATAAATGGCATGTAACAGGTGACAATTTGATTTCTTTTGTCATTTGTACTTCGTATTCTAGGTTTGAATAGTCAATACATGTTGCATGTTGCATTTTGCACAATTTTATACGAGATGAGCAAATTGAACAAGAAGGAAGATTATTGGCTGAGCTTGATGAGAATTAGTAGCTGCTCCAATTCTAGATGACACGAGCAATGAAGAAGTGATAAGATCTGTCAACTTATACATGAATGGACCGCATTTGGAGAGAATTTAGCTAAGGGCATGTTCGTTGAATATCAAGCTAAGCGTGGATGACGAGTTTGACACAATTAGCTAATTATCTCTCTGAAGTGTTGTTCATTTATGAGCTATTTCTTATTATGGTATATCTGATGTGTATCTCATGGATGTCTTGTTACCGTACATCTGAAATGTTATTCCTTTAGGAGTTATTTTGAAATTGTTCTTACCACTGGATGCTGAAATCGTTCTTATTATTGGATGTTGGTCTTTGGGAGGTAAAAAATTGTGATTGGCATTTTAATTGGTGCTGTGAAAATTTCTTGTGTCACTCTTCCGAGAAACTTCATATTTTTATATCTGTAATTGTATCATTTTAATAGTGGCAAGTGTGTAACTTAATAAGATTAGTCGTGACAGTTGTGATCAAAATGCAGTTTCTACTATAACAATTTCAATTCAATGGCAATTTTTTACAAGTTTTTATCTTGTTATGTTTTGCTTTTTCACTTTAATAATGTCAATTCTTAAATCTAAATTTTTGTGTTAATCAATCAATTTAATTACAAATTCTATTCAATTCCAGGTTAATTCCAATTCTTATGGAATTGGAATTGAAATACAATTCCTAATTCTATTTCCAATTCCATTTGCCAATTGGATTGTATTTGCTAAATGCTGCAAAAGTGTTTGGAAAATGTAGTTCTGAATCAAATTTTGAAATTCACTAAATAATTTTTCAACAAAAATTTAAGGCAAGCAGTGGCCCCTCATGAATTTTGGGTAAAATAAGATACTTATTAGTCTACTCAAGCACCAAAAAATTAAAAACGATAAGGTTAGTATTAACTCGAATATCTTAAGCTAGTTAAAACGAAAAAGGGCCGACCATCTTAAGCAACTTGTACGAGGTAGAAAATTGGTGACAAAGACAATAGGAAAGCTTATGCCATTTTACATTATTTCCTTGAACTGTCGATGTCTAGTTATTGAAAATTTTCACCCTTTTGTGGTACCTCTCGAAAATTCTTTGGCTTGCCGTATGGGGTGGGGTGGGGTGCGGGGATTCAAGTCAAGTATGCACAAAACTAAAGTAAACAGGGGGTCAAGCGTGGAGTAATGGCCGCCCATTGCAGTCAAAAGATATGCGAGTAATGGCCGCCCATTGCAGTCAAAAGATATGCAAAGGTGGACAAAGTGCTCCTTAATATGTTATTTCAAAGACTAATGATTTTAACGCCAGTGGCGGAGCGAGAAAAGGTTATGCAAGGTGGGCACAGCGTTCCTAAATATGTTATCTCAAAGATACTCCACACTCTATAATGCATTTATAATGTTGAAAGTTGTTAAAAATATATGACAAACTGAATTTGGAAATGCCTGAGTTGGGCTAAATTATCTCCACCATATCCTAATCCACTTGGGATTGAATTGCCTCAGATAACCAATCTCTTGAACACCCTACACATTACCCTCCAACGCTACTACAGTGCAAGTGGCCAATCTTCATGAAAAGCTAGAGGAGGGAAGGAGAAAATCCCGTATAATAGGGTAACTACGAACCGAATCTTGTCAAATTCATGTGAAATGTTTGTTTTTCGCAAATTCATAAATTAAACATATAGAAAGTTGATGCACGTTGCTAAGAGAAACAGTGAGCGAGAATCGATGGTGAGAGGAGAATCCATCGTTCCCCATCAAAAGATGCAGATTTGCCAATTAGTATCAAGGAGTTGGGTGATAAGGATTTTGCAGTAATATAAATCTGTTAAATGGAGCCTTAGAATCCCCGAATCTTGTTAGTTATTTGCAAAGATGAATGTAGAAAGGTGGAAGAACCATAGAAGATTAGAGAAGTGATAAATGGCAAAAGAGAGAAGTGCAAAAGCGACAATAATAATATAAGATTATGTTTTCTTCATCATATTTTGTTTTCTAACTTTGTGAAATGACAATTGTGACCCATTTCTATTAAACGCATAGAATGAGGGAGGGGCACCAGAGTCAGAACACTAGAAATATACGTACAGCATCAAGTGCATTGGCAGACAGTAGGGAGGGAGATTGTAACATTTATACTTCGTAAAACAAAATGCTTAAAAACGATGACGGGATACAAACTCATTTGGTCTTATCTATGAGTTCGTGTCTCCAACCCTAAAACTTCAAGTCATCGGTTCAAGTTTTGTTTAGGTCAAGCCAAACAGAAGTCTTGCAAACACCCTAAACCAAGAAGAAAGGTGGTGACTGGTGGAGGGTGACCGATGGGGCTACGGTGGGATAAGAGAAAACCAATCTGCTCTAGGTCTAGAAAGGTGATGGATGGGATCTTTAATCCAGTCTGCCCAACACTAAGAAGAAATTGCTATGGACAGGAGATGTGATAATTAACAACAGTGTGCCATTACACTTGTTCCAACTTCAAGAGCAACTCTATCCCCAAATTTGATTTTGATCACTGTAAGTCACTGAGAACCAGTAATACCCCACTATCTTAACTGGTACAAACCAGCCCACATCACTTGAAACTGAGTCAACTTATATGTCATAAAATGGTAGGAAGAATAGCAATTTCTTTTCTTGATCCATAGGATGACTATCCCCTCCCTTGACTTCCTCTTCTTTGAAAATACTACAGTCTAGCCGTTCTAGGATACATCAAATAACTAACAATTGTTCAAGGTTCCGAGTTCGTATCTATGTATCGAGGGACCATATAAATTGTAATTCTGAATATTTTAAAAAACTACTAAAAAATGAGTTGAGAAGATCGTAAAACTTATCGAAGTAGTCTTATTGGATTCAATATGTGGATTATTACACCCGTAAACAGGGGCAGCTTTGCATAGGGCCGGAGGACCTGGCCTCCCCCTATATATGCCGCTTATATTACCTACATGAAAGTAAAAGTGTTGGAAATCCTAGTATATACTATGGAAAATTGAAAATTTCACTTCAAATTTGAACTCTTTCACTCTGCTTTTGTCATTGAAAGTTGAAGTTGTGTTATTAAGAGAGAGTGTCATTGGATCCTTGATGTTAGCGTATAATTACAATAAACAGTGTGCGTGTGAGAGAGAGAGAGAATCTAAATTCAGTCAATCCGTGTTGGGTGGGGGGGGGGGGGGGGGGTGAATGCATGAATTCAGGTGTGGTGCAGATCAGTTGTGGTAGCATCGTGGTTGTAGTTGGTGTTGTGTCGTGGTTGTGGCTGGTAGTGTTGAGGTTGTGCTTGGTGGTGGTTTTGGACTTGAAGGGATAAGACCAAGAGGTGCACTGGGGGAGGTGAGGTTGTTCTGTTAGGGAAGGAAAAAAAAGGATGATGGAGCGAGGCATGTGAAGGAAAAATTCAGCACAAATAAAGGGTAGAGTCATCTTTTTATCAAAAACGTTAAAAGCCGTCAATATTTCTTCCAGCCAAATGACGTATTTGAAAATTTTCACAGTAGATAAACACACGTGCAAATATACCCAGTGATATTTGTTCTATTAGATATAGAGACGATTCTACTTTATTTCAAAAGGATAGTTGTGAAAAGTGTACATCTATATCAAAAAAGCCTACTCTTGAAAATAGAGTTTTTTCTCCAATTAATACATATTTAATACTTAATTACCAATATACACCATTTTGAAACTTATTTACCCGCATACCACACTTTTAGAAATCGTTGTTTGAAACCACGATTTCATGGTAAAAAAACAGCGATTTCTACTTAATTTTTACCTTAAAGTAGAAATCGCTGTTTGAAACCACGTTTTCAAGGTAGAAATCGCTGTAAAAACGTGGTTTCAAACAGCGATTTCTAAAAGTGTGGTATGCTGGTAAATAAGTTTCAAAATGGTGTATATTGGTAATTAAGTATTAAATGTGTATTAATTGGGAAAAAAACTCCTTGAAAATATACAAGGCATCAGGCACATTGGACAGCAGCAAAAGCTCTGTCGCTAGAAAAATCTCTTTCTACCGAGAACTTAAAAAAAATACCAAATATAGTCAACATATATATAGTCATAGCTGAGTTTTGATCGGCTAAATCGTTTTCATGGATCCATTTACCAAACCTGACATCCACAACATTACTCATATGTTCCAGACAGACATCACATATCTTGAAACATTACTTCACAGCGCGGCACACAATTCAACAACATCTACTTGGAAAACGCAATTTCTAGACAATGGCAGTGTGTCTCGCTTTCTCCACCAGTTACCACCTTATGATCCAAAGTGCTTTACAAGTGTGCCACGCAGAGCAGGCCACCATGCAATCAACCCAACACTACTACATTACTAGGATTGCATAGGAATCCATGTAAAGAAGATGCCAATGTAGAATCAGAATGAACTGAGAAAACAAGTGATAATCAAACAATTAAGAGGCCAATATAAGACGTAGGAACTAATATAACTGCCATAGACCTCAAGATCCATAAGAAGTTTAGATGAAACAAGCGAGTCCCAACATGAATTCTATCTACTCTGATCCAACAACAAAAAGGATCTAGTAATATGTAGACTACTACCCTCAATATCAAACTGGAAAACAATCACACCAGTCCCTTCTGTGCTCTCCTCTTCGGTCCAAAAGTCGGCCATCTACATGCTCTCAGAACAAGGAGAAAGATGCAGCCACTAGGGTGGTGAAGACTAGGGACGCAGCAGACATGCCAAATGCAGAAGAACCCGAGCTTGCTGGAGCTGGTGCTGGAGTAGGCTCACTAGCTCCAGCCCCTGTAGTGGGTGCAGCAGCGACCGAGCCAGGAGACATGCCCATCGGAGAGTGAGCTGAAGCCGCAAATGATTAGTGATGTTCATATAATATTTGCGGCTTGTAACAAGAACTTGTTAATATCAACTTCATACAAGAGCAAGTCCATAGGCTAACTTCTAATTCGAATTAGGATCCCCTGTTCCCCCAGGCTTTGATTTCACTGGAAAGTCTGAATTTGAATAGCCCTAATTCCTTCTTTACACTGACTTAGACACCCCCGATTCATATATACAGATGCAGTAGTCAAAGAAAATAAAATTTGTGAAGAAGTAATGATGTTTGAAACATTGAGATTGTATATCTCAAGAACTAAGAGAAATGACCACATTAGAGCAACACGACTGCCTAGTGGTTGCAAATGTCCAACTCTACCTCATGGTGCCATTGAACATGAGAGATACGACATCAAAAAAACAAACAATAAAAAAGAACCAGCATAAGCAAAGTCTTAATCCTGAAGATGACCAAGCAGGCTCATACTTGCTTAAAACAGCAAGAGATACGGGAAAAAATCAGCTTCTCCATCCAACAAAAACAGAGTGACCAACAATTTTTATTTTCTCAGAAAGTTTGCAGTCAATAAATTAACTTCCAACGGCAAATTTTTGACAGGTAAAAATCGAAGGATTGGAAATGACAAGTGCCCAATGCCTTGAAATGACAAGAGCGCAATGCCTCTCTGGCAACCATTTCAATAAGTCAGCAAATAAGTTAGCAACCATTTCAATAAGTTAGCAAACAATCCATGACCCAAGGCATTGAATTATTGCCCATCATTCCTTTGCAGTTCGGTAATTAGAGGTCTAACCGTAGAGCCCAGATCATCATTCATGCTCAAGTCAGTCAAGTGATCTCTTAGTGTGGACCCATTGCGAAATGAGTCTTCATCAATACCAGACTCCAATTAACATTTAGTCCTTAATGATGCCGAAATGCCATGAGTGGTCCTATAGATCACATGACCCCAATTGACCACACAATCCTCATTCAGAGTTGAGAAGCACAACAATAATGACACCGCCGTGAACTCACGTGAACGGCGCAGTAAACATGGACAATGCTAATGTAGCCTCCTCTCTCCGTTTCCCACATCAACCTTATAAACCCCAAAGACACCCCCAGAGAGACAGACCAAACAAGCACCAATTTCAGCGCATGATAGGAAAAGAATCAAAAGCAAGTGAAATCCCACCAACCACTTCATTTTCCTATTAGAGATCTTTATTGCAAAATAAAAAAGAGAAGACTTTTAAACAATTAGATCAAGACCATACAGGCAAATAAAGTGAAAAAGAAAAAAAAAATTATAACGCACATCAAAATCAGCATGTGCTGAAAAAGAATACGCTATTCAATTCAACCAAAAACAAACATTCAAACATAAAACAGAACTTAATGGGTAAAGAAAGCAGATCTATACATACCAGGAGCCGCGCCTGGGCCAAGACTCACTGCCAAAAAGAAAGAAAAAGAAATCACCCCTGTAAGTCCGCAACTCAGAATATATTTTTAACATAAAGATTGCATACAACTCATGATATGCTTCAAATTCCTCGGGGCAGAGAAAGTGGGTGAAACATTTTCCAGAAAACAAGACAGAGCTGAGTGAAGTTAATGATAAAAGGCCAAAATACACTCACAGGTCAAATTTTGGGATTTTTTTTTCTTTCTCAAACCTATATGGAAAGAAACAAAAAGAGCTAAACAGAATTTGTTTGAAAACCCTTTTCCCAAAACCAAACAAAATTACAGGCCAAGGACGAACATACGCCCACAGATAAAAATCTAGGGAACAACAAGGTCTAAAATAGGTGAAATAAAAAAAATTCCCGAAAACTATGATAGCAAACATTTGCCTAAGAAGGGGATGAAAAGAGAAAAAGCAACTTACGGCCACAGTTACTGACGGAAGGAGCAGAGAGGTGGCAAACAGTGGGGAGGGTCAAGGCTTTGGTGACATTGAGAGTGACACCCAGCTGAGCACTGTTCTTGAAAGCCTCGCAGAGGCACTCAGCGTTGGTCTTAAGCACGGTTTTGAGGCCGGAGCAGCAGGCCCCTTGGGGCTTCTTAAGGGTGCTGTCGTTGGTGACGAAGGTGAGGCAGTCGGCCATGTTCAGGATCACGGTGGAGCAGTCCACGGCCGGCGCCGGCGCCCCGTGGTGGCTTGCTGATTCCACGCTCGTCAAGGCCCAGATGGCCAAGACGAAGATGAGGGTAGTGACGGTTTTCGTTGCCATTGTTACAGAGAGAGATGCGTAGTGTGAGGGGGTGTTGGTAACACTTGGTAAGGTAAAGTGGGAGAATTTTTGAGGGAGCGAGGGAGGGTTTTTGGGTCTGGTTAGGAAGCTGGAGAAGAGAGTCTTATAGGAACTAGTGTTGTAAAGAGTGGGGGATTTCTCCTTTTCCCTACTAAGGTTGCTTTTTGATGCGTGGGCTTGGCGGTGGGGGTACGGGGTGCACCACCATGTGCGCACCACAGTGGCTTTCAATGCAAAATATGCGTGGACATGTGTCGGATGTCTGCTTTGGGCTCTGAAGAGAGAGAGAGACAGAGACAGAGATATATAACGGTGAGTTAGAAGGTGTTTGCGATTGATTTTAGAATGATCAAATCTGATTAAATTGGTTTGAAGTGTTTGGTAAAAAAAGTAAAGTGGTCAAACCTGCTTCGAAATGTTCAAAACTGGTTAAATCTAGAATTTTTATTTTTTGTAATTCTAATTTAATCAGTTTGCAAGAGAATTATTAAAGTATCCTCACATATAAGCAGACAGTAAAGAATGAACTTTGGCGGCTACTCGGATTGTAGAAATTTTCATTCAAGCCCGTATGTAGTAACAATTAATAGTCGCTAAATATTTCTAATGACTATTCTCCTAACATTTTTAACGAATTCTTAACAACATTTTTTTAGCCTCAGTAATTAAAAGCTACTAGAAACACATAGCGAACATTAATTGTCGCTATATGAGGGATATGTGAAAAATTCATTCGACCGAGGTAGCAGCCAAGTTTTTTCCGACATTAAATGCCCCTTTTTTACTTGAATATGTCTCAATTTCGATTTGAATACACTATATGGTAACTACAATAAACCTACGTTAATCCTTTTTTATCAAAACACCTTCAACAACTTTTAATCTATTATACTTAAAATAAATTAAAATTGATTTTAAAAAGAGATTTTGATTTAATCTGAATTTACTTTTGAGAATTAATCCCGGACGGCCTCTCGATGCTATTTTGCTTTCCATCACTTTCTAAATATACGATGTTTTTAAAATTACACCGACTCATTTGAGGTTCTTTTGCTTTCCACCACTTTCTGCATTAATGATTTATAATCTGCAAAACACGGTTGGTGGCGAGCTATTAGTTGAAGTAATGCAGTCTTAATGGAGGGAGTTGAACCAGTGGAGTCTTTGTTAATCTGATGTGATCGACAAGGGTGGCAGGGGATGATGTGATATTTGCCATTTCTAGATTTCCCCTGCCTGGTAGGCATCAGATTTCAAATTTTGAAACAAAGGACCGTTTGACAAGCCTTTTTTCTCCTCTTTTTTCGTCCAATTTTAAAATTTCTCAAAAATCCCAAAAAATTGGAGTGTTTGATGATTCTTTAGTTTTTAAAAAAGCTCAAGACTTTAAAAAGAGTGGCCTGTTTTCAATAAGAGCTAATAGCTATTTTTGAAACCCATTTTCACGCGGTCCAAATGGCTGGATTAATGAGGTCTGGACTTCGAGTCTTCCTAGCAACAGAAAATAAGATGAAAAAAACCAAAGAATTAAAACATTAGGGTTCTCATCTCTTCGGCCGCATTGCATCTGGGGAACATCTGCTCTGCTCGATCGGCCGCATCGCATCTCTCACGGAGTCGACAGCCACCGCCTTCATCGCCGGTCATCGATCACCGCCTCCGTCCCTTCTTTCTCCGGCGCAGCCACGAACATCGCATCTGGGGGAACAGACCTTCGCTGCTTTGCTCGATCGGTCGCATCGCATCTCTCACGGAGTCCACATACACCGCCTCCATCGCAAAACACCGGTCACCGTCACCGTCTCCGTCCCTTCTTTCTCTGGTGCAGCCATGAACATCGCATCTGGGGGAACATCTCTTCCCTGCTTTGCTCGATCGGCCGCATCACATCTCTCACGGAGTCCACAGCCACCGCCTCCATCGCAAAACACCGGTCACCGTCACCGCCTCCGTCCCTTCTTTCTCCGGTGCAGCCATGAATTGTAATATATTTGTTCAATATTGTTTAATTATGTTAAAATTATAAATAAATAAAAACCCCCAAAGAGCTTTCCTATCAAACGCTTAGACTTTTCTTTTTTTGAAAAAAGAAACTCTGTCAAACAGCCACCAATTTTTAAAACTGGTGAAAAAAATAACCAGAACTCTTTTCATTTTTTTAGAAAAAAAAACTGAAAACTGACAGTGTTATCATACAGACCCTTTGGTTTGGCAAACAAAAGATGGAAACATGAAGAAGGAAAACCTAAGGGCATGATAGTCACACTACTTCTTTTTTTGTTTTTTTATAGATTTTTTAAGAGGAAAAGGTGCTTTGTGTAATTTTTTTATACCTCAATGTAATAACCCAAATCATCGATGCAGGAAAGTATAATTAGTCCTTTTGAAGTTTGAGAACTGCCCTTTTAGAAATTGACTAGGTAAAATAGCAAATGTTGTGCTCCTTTTCTGTTTCTGATTTTAGTTTTGTTCTTTGGCTTTTATTTTTTGTAAATGATCCTTATAAAAGATTGCTTATTTCAATATGGCTTTTTAGTCAATTTTATCCTTTAAATCCAGTTGGGGAAGGGCAAAAAAGTAGTTTCTCTTCATAAAAAAAAACTCCTACCAAGCTCCTACCTCTCTCTCTTTGAACCAACCACTTCCCGCCACTGCGCCCAAAGGCTATGGTTTTGGATGGTTGGTGACGATAGTGGTTGGGTTTTGTCATTCAGAGATAGGGTCGAAGTGTAAAGCGTAATGGTGAGATGGTGGTGGGTAGCAAATTTGAACGTGGGAAGCGGTTGGTACCAGATCTAAGTGGGGGGATGTGGTGGCGACGACCTAGGCTTGGCGAGGTGGTGTTTGGTGACGTGGGACAACGAAACAGGTTTAATAAGGTGGTGATGACAATGGGGAGGTAGGTGGCAGTGTGATGGTGATGGTTGTCTCCAGCGTCAGTGTTGTCGTTAACCACGTGTTTTTGAACGGTGGAGAGCAAAAGGGTGATGGCAGTGGTTGTAGACTGAAGCGGGCTCGTGGTCTTCTTAGCGGTGATCGGCTTGTTTGTGGCTAGGGTTGAGGGATACGCTAGAGACATTGGTCCTTTTGCACACCATAAAAGTTGCCTTTTTGCCCTTCCCCGGTTGGATTTAACAAATTAATTCACAAAAATGGTGTACTAAAACAAGGAATCTTTTACAATGACCATTTAAAAAAATTAAAAGGGCGAGGAAGATATTGAAATGGAAGGTAAAGGTGGAAGACGATTTTTACTACTTCCCAAATGACTGTAATGTAGTATCATACTGAGCGGTGGTAAAATTCAAGAAGCGATGTATGAGTTCTACTTTTTATTATTATTGAGTTTTATTTTAGTCGTTAAAGACTTTATAAGCGTCGCTATTTAGTTAAATGTATCAAAACTTGCTTTTATAACAATTGTGACATCAACCCATATGTCATATATTCAGGAGATTTCCGTGTCCTTTTGTTTAGCTTATGCAAACCACTTTCATTGTGGAAGTGATTATTAGAAGAAAGAAAGCAAAAAGAAAAGAGGAACCCAAGCGTGGACACTCCATGATCATTAGACAAAAATGATGTTAATGTTCGTCTCACATCCTTATTGTTGTAAGCAGCTTTTTTTTTTTTTTGATAAAAGACATAATAACATATATAATGAAAGGAGTTTTCACCCTAAGGTCACAAGGACAAAGGTCATTACACACATAAGACTTTCACCGAGTTTACAAAAGGCTAAACTAAACAAAACAAAAACAAGCAGGCACACGAATCCTATGAATTACAGATCTTGTTGCGGCAAAAAGTCATGCACTCAATCCTGAAAGACGTATACGCGTGCATGGCATGCAAAAACAGCTAAAGATCTGAATTTCTTAAACTGAGGCTTCGTGGCTATATCAAAGTTGAACCGATGAAAGTCTGATAATATGTAGCAAAAGTCATACATAATCGGGGGAACATACCAATTGACGAAGATTGTGAAACGGCTACAATTTGATACGTGAGGCTATCGCGTGGCATTATCACCAAGAACGTGCTTCAGTCTACCTTTGATTAATAAAGTTGTGTAAATTGTAATTTGAGAAATGATTGTAAAACGGCTCACCTACTCTGGGCTTTGAACTCTGGTTTGCTTTCTGTCAGTTCTACACCAGCGGCGCATGTTGAATTTTGAAGCCTGAATCTCAGTACTTTTTGGTCAACTGATGAACATTTTTGCTAACAGACAGACAGGGTCACATGAATCCCAGATAAAGACTTTGTACTAATTTTACTGCACCCTTTTACCCGAACTTTACCCCTACAGGTGAAAGGTAAAAGTGTATTCCAAAGTCATAAATTCACCATGTATTCCGCTTGGGGTCTGGGTCTAATTAATGGCAGAATGTGTACTCCCTTACCCTCAGCTGTAATTCTGCATCCTTCTTTGGGTGGCATTAATCTTTGCATTTTGTCGTTAAGAGTTTTTTAAAATGGTTTTAGTGACAAATATAAGTTGTTTTAATAAAAGAATTTGGATCCTTCTCTATAACTCCATTGCTAAGCTGCAAGCCTGCAAGTGTGGTGATTTTTTTATATTTAAAAGTGTCTTGAATGACTTGGCCCCTCCCTCCTACATCATTGTTCTGACTTGCCAATCCCAGCATGAAATTTAATTAATATATAGTTTGCCTTTCCAAATCACAAATTCAGTTGCTTTTGTTAGGGACACCATAGATTACGTGGTTAAAGATTTCTCTGCTTTGTGCACCATCCTAATCATTGTAAGTGTATGTATTAGCAAGTGAAACCCAGTTTTAATAACTTGCATTTTGGTCCCACCTCTAGTAGTTTTATCGGTGTGCCCTTTAACTATTGATTTTTCAACTTTTTTATCGCACGGATGAAAAAAGCATCAAAAGGATTGTAAACTTGAGTTATTACATTACGTGCAGATTTTCTAGCGTTCATAGGTAAAACTTGGTGTGTTCCACTTACCATTTTTCTTAGTCTTTCTACAAGTGGAAAAACATATAGAATAAGATGAATCTTATTTTATTGCTGAACGAATGATTCCATAAAGTATGAAGAAAAGAAGACAATCAAACAATTGACTCGGAAAATAACAATGACCAACATCGCGTTGAAAGAAAGCGAAATAGATTCATAGATCCAAATTGAACGGAGAAAATTATATTCCGAAAACCTCTCTCTATCCAGATATACAAGCAAGTAAAGCATGAAATATGTACTGATACCCTGCTATGGTACCTTGAAGAAATTGTGATGGAAATGAACCAAAGCAAGAGAGTAATTAAGATGGAGTAGGAACCTTTCATGATTTCGACTTTGCAGGTGGTGGAGTGTTATGATTTGGGAAGGTGGCAGCGTGGCTAAAGAGAGGGCGCCAATGGCCCAATACGCTTGTCAAACATCACTTTTCGGTGGAATAATCAAACATATTCCTCAACTTTGCATCATCTTTTCCATTGATCTTTCCACTTTTACTGGGCTTCAATCAGGTAGAATCAATCTTTTGAGCTTGGAGAATAACACATAAATGGAATGACTAATTTTATTAGCATCTTTTCCTTTTTGCACCCGTCCAGAAACTCTCTCATCTAACGCTGTACCAACGGGCTATAAACTGCAGTTCTATTCATAGCAAAAAACAAAAAAACCTTGTCATCGAGCGCTTTACCTCTATGTTCAGTTGGGAGATGCATGTTATACCATATTCTACTACATCGATATCTTTCAAAGAACAAATACGATCTTTGTAAGGCTCCTCCTAAGGATATTCGATGGGATCGAGAGAAACCATGTCTTCATCACATAGGATCCCAAGTACCGGGAACGAACTGTATCAGCAACAAATGTGTATGACCCTCACCATAGGCTAAAACCTCGGATTGCGAATACACCCCTCAAACATGTGAAAGTGAGTGATCTCATCCTTCCACAACAACAATCTGCCCATTGAACCTTCTCTACTTGTTTTTAAAACCTTCCTATTTAAACTGCCAACAATGTTGTTGACTCCCCAAGAAAATGCCCTGTCCCTGATGGCAAGAAGAGTGGTAAAAAGAGACCAAGCTGAAACCACCCCTAGAAGGAGTTATGGAACATGAATATTATTCAGGCAATATGTTCAGGTAAAATGCAATGCATCTATAGCACAAGAGTAGGGAGGTCTAAAATTGGAATACTTAAGCTTTTGGGACCATCCCCGTGACAGAATCCAGGTAACTAAAACTGATCGCAAGCAGGCTATGTTACAGAATTAATGAACCGAATGCATATGCAACAGAGGTTGCAGTGGACATACAAGATTAGAAACACAACCTGTATCTAGGAATTATAGCAAGGATACAAAGCAAGAAATAGATATTACTCTGTGCAAGAATTGGGTCTCTTTTGGACCAAAGACACGATAACAGCCACATCATCAAGCTTGCCACCAGTGTATCCTGTGTATCCAGCTGCATGGGCTGCATCTGCAAACGGACTCCTAGAAGATGCGGACTGCCCCACCTCCTGTGCCCGTTTAGCCAAGACTTCTGCAATTTCCTGAGAATACAAAAGAGAGGAGACATACTAGAGCATGAAATAATCGAGTAGCAAAAAAAACGGATTATTGGTCAAAGCAACACAAAAAAAACATGATAGATTCTACTTCAAGCTTCAGTCATTGTTTAACTCTGCAGATCTGAGTTATAATGGGGGCAGTGCCACTCATTTCCTTTTGCATAAACAATGTTACGAGATATAGTTGAGCTGTGAATAATCTTTTACGAGACAAAACATAAGAGTCTACACTCACTATTGAGCACCTAGTTCGGATGGTCCCTGAATCCGAGCTACAATCAGTTATGTGAACATAAAGCGGAGAAAATGGGTTATATGCTACCCTTATGGCTAACACGTTTCCGGTCACTACTCTGTACACGCTCACAAAATAGAAAAGGAAAACAAGGTGGAAGAAATAAGTTTACGAACTGATGTGGCACAGTTACAGGCTAATGGATCGACAGCCTTAAATCCTTTGTCTGCTGGTGGTGTATTTCTTTTGGTGTGTGCAGTATTACACAAAATGAATGGAGGGTAAAACTGAACAGGATAGTGGAAGGAGAAGGCACCTCAGCTTTTAGATTCGCTTGCAGTGACTTTGACACGGTGGAAGCTATGTCTTGCTCATATACATTGTCAAAGAGTCCATCGGTTGCCGTGACGATCACATCGCCCTCATCTAAATCAAATCTATATTGCTGGAACACACATAGCAAAAATAAGATTATGTAAAAGTAATCACTCGTAAATTAATCCAAACAGAAGGAAAGACATTCTCAACTGCATAAGCTGGCATCAACATCCTATTGAGTTTCTATCATCTAAAATTAGCCTGGGGAAACTCATTATGTATTAATTTTTTGACAGAACATACCTCCAGAAGTTCAGAGGGGTCATCACCTTTTTCAACTTGTAGCGGAAAGCTAAACTCATGAAGCATTGGTGAAGACCTTTTCCAAATAGCACCGTTCCGCACTATGAGAAATCCTGTGTCTCCAATATTAATCACATGAAGAACCTGCGGAAATTGACATTTAATTGACAGCAGAATCAAATTATAGCTTATATGCAGGAGTCTAAAGCTATACATCCTTAGCTCTTTTGTAGCTATAGGCGGGGCAAATAAAAGAAAACCTCATGTTGTAACAACTAGGCCGATGGGAAGTGCGTTCTGTTCAACTATATGTTACAAGATAGACATATAGTGAAGTTAAGACAAACAGAAATGACGCCCAGAAGAGACTATGAAAAACCATGGTAGAATGCATCATAACCGGTACGTGAAAGGAAGAATCTTAAGTTTGGGACAAGCATACCTGACTATCAAAGTAAGCAACCAAAACTGTAGATGATCCAGGAGATTGGGATTCCCTTATACTTTGCTTGAGAAGATCCACAGGGTTTGTTATTAATAAACTATCGCTATTCGAGACTATCTCTTCACACTTGTCCATGAGTTCCCTGGCATAAACTCCCGGATCAATCCCTGAACAAAAGAACGCGGGTCAAATGTATTTAGCCCCTAAGTGAAACCCCCTATGTCTGAGGGAATAATTGAGGTAAAAAGGCAGCAGCAGAAGTACGATAAACAGATGAAGCAATATCCACTTTAAAGTCATAAAAAAGATGCCAGCGAGAGTGCTAAATCCATCGTAGAAAACAACGGCATTGATGTTTTAAATACCAACTTGCTGCCACAGCTCAGAAAGAAGAAAAGAATAGGCGGATAGGCTGTGCAAAGCAGAAAACAAACCAGAAAGGGATACCTTCTAGTGACCACTGACCGACTCCGTCAGCCACTCCTAGCCAGTTCTTGTTACTGGTAAAATAAGCATCCTCTCCACCTGTCAATGCCTGGAATTTAGTATGTTTTGATTACTAACAAACAACGCATAATCATATGACGAATGTTGAATAAGTTCCTACTAAGTTATTTAAGCATCTTAAGTTTTGACCCATATGCTAAAGAGAAAGTACTTCTGAATTGCTGTTAAATCACTTTCAATGCTTTCAAAGCCACTTTCTCACAGAAAAAAATCCTTACAAGTAAAATTCACTACCAGCATGAATGTTGACCCATTTAACACATAGACAACAAAAATAGCTGACATAACAAGTCTTCAATAAGTGCTACCATATCCATTACTTTTCCTTACAACTTGGTATTCAAACAGACAAAATCAGATTGAAATTCATGATCAACTTAGGAAAGTTTGTATCCTATGACTAAATAAAGAGTCAGTCAGCAGGGAAGTTCTTAGATCTTTAACTATAGCATGGCAAGTATACTTTGATGTTTCCCAAAGGTCAAACGAATAAAATGTCAAAAAGCTACATCCATGGGATACCTTAGAAGGATGCGCCAACAAAGCTGCACCTGAATATAGGAAAAGTTCCTCTGCAGAGATTTCCTCACTGTTTAGCAGTTTATGAACAGTATCAGAATTAGATGAATCATAAATGCTTCCAAAATTTCCACCCAGAAATTACTCATTGATCTTCCCACAAAGCTTTTTTTCTAGTTTTTCATTTTTACATAATCACCATTGTATACCAAACATTATATGTA
Organism: Escallonia rubra; assembly: GCA_033065855.1. NCBI lineage: Eukaryota > Viridiplantae > Streptophyta > Magnoliopsida > Escalloniales > Escalloniaceae > Escallonia > Escallonia rubra. The sequence continues at coordinate 32,455 of JAVXUO010001022.1, read as the reverse complement.
CTAAATTTGTCGAACTATGAATGTAGCATCATTAGCACTCTAAGGTGGGTTGTAGAAGAAAATGATCCATTCAAGTTAAACGTATGCAAAAGGAAAAAAAAAGGATTAATACCATAGGTCATGCTAGATAGAGAAATACAGGATTGTCGACAACTTCAGGAGCATATGCCTCTTCACAAAGCTTAATAAGAACAGAAGGGGTTGCGAATTACTTCAGCCAGGAAATGACAACAAGTAGTTCAGATTATGGAGATGTCTATGCACAAGGAGCACAAAAATGTCTTATTTTACATTGTCAATAGGCATATTTTTTGTAGCTTTTTGTGCTTGGCAACAGAACTATGAACCCAGCTTCTTAATGAAAATCATTTTAGTGAGACAATCAGGGCAAGTCTCGGGAAAAAATGGAAGTTGGAATCTTCTTTTGAGGGAGGCATGCGGACGGGTGCAACTTGGGCTAGGCAACCAGTGGCTGCCCGTGATTTTTAAGCAGGCTCATATTTTTAGCACCTGTCACGGCTCAAAAGTATGATTCCATTAAAAATAAGGGATAGATGTGGACTAAGCTTTTTGCATACCCATCCACCCCATGGAAACCCCCCCACCCCCCCAAAGGCGGTCTCCTTTATAAACATTGTATCACTTCATAGAATATAAATATGATGATTAGCACTCTTGATAATAAATTTTTGGCATATTTTTTTGGATAATGATGATCAGAACTCTTGATAATATTTTCTTAGAAATTAATCAAGAAACTATAATTCTTAGACCATGACAGCCCGTGCCTTTACAACACCTAGATCGGCTGAGCTGGGCTTGGGCAGAGCTTATAAAGGGTGGGCTGGACCTAAAGTGACCCCAGCCCGCCCAAGTTGCACCCCTGCGGGAGAGAGAGGAGCAAATTACCTAATCACAGCAGTTTCGATGACTTTCAACCCTATAGCTTCACCATCCGGTACTTCTCCCAGATCACTGCCTTGGGCCTCGCCTTCAGTTCTTTCTGATTCCAATATTAAGTAAGGGACAGTTTCATTGAGCTACAGACAACAAAAGAAGAAAAAGTGCTCAGTTGCCTCAGTGTAAGAATATTTAAGTCCCACAGCTTTCCCAAAAAAAGCAAAACAAAAAGCCTCGTGCCTCGTGCAGCTTTGTTTTAGTTAATTATCAGAATTCAGAGACAAAACCAGCATTAGATCAACCAAGAGCCATATGGAGGCAGATGAAGGAAACAAATGGCGAGAATGTAATAGCAGAAGATCATCTTCTAAGGAGATGGAAACAACTTTCAATTCTAGACTTTGAAAACTTGCAAGAGCCGTCGGGTTAGATTGCATATTATGAAAGGAGAACATAAGGAAATGGTAGTAGAGCTGTAAAGGTAGTATTTAGTAGAAATAAGGTTAAGCCAGGGACAACGATTATCACAGTTAAGTGCTTTTCACTGAGAAAGGTTAAACAAGAACACAACATTAACCTTATTAGAATGTTAAAATTCGTAAAGCTTACCACTGTTGGGCTTTCATCAGCTTCTGCACGTTCTTCCACTTCGTCATGGCTTGCCTCCTCATCAAGTACCAATTTAGCCTCTAGCGAATGGGGTAGAGGCTTTTCGTCTATTGAATCCCTTTCACCACTTTCTTGGACAGTAATATGGTGCATCTCAGCCTCGACACTATGATCCTTTCTATCCATATACAGATCAACGTTGACGTTCTCCTGACTGATTTCTTCACATGCCCCACTTTCTGGAACTTGAATGACTGAGTTGAACTGCAATGGAGCTGATTCCAGCATGGTATCGTCACCACTGTCTTCTTCAAGAACATTAGATTCGTCACCTTTCTCTAGGCTGAAACTACTGTCAAGCACAGCAACATTCCCCGGGTTTGCAAATTCAACCTCGGCCTTTTCAGTAGAAATTCCGACGCTACCGGAATCCAGAACAGAACCAGAAGGACTATTCCCGTCAATATTCAAAACAGAAACAGGCAGTTCTCCCTCTTGAGAAGCTTCCAACTCGATTAGACTTAATTCGAGACCAGAAGCACCACCAGTTCCCACTAAATCAATATCTCTCTCTACTACACTAATGTCTTCTCCGCAAATATCTACTTTATTGGCACTGTCAGCTACTTCAGTTGAGCTTCCGCTCCTAACTTCTTCCCCTGTTTCCTTAACAATCACTTCACTCTCATGATCCCCATCCAGAAACTTAACAGGGTCAATCTCCTCTTTATCTTCCCTATCCAAATTCCGTTGATCGAAGTTGGGTTCCTCCAATTCACTGTTTACGGCAATTTCACTCGCATCACCAAATCGAAACAGAATACTACCATCAGAATGCTCTGCCAAAACGACCATCAAAGACCTTGTAAAATAAGAACATACTGAGATCATCAACAAAAAACAAAACCTATATATTCACACTGATCCAAATATCAATTTTAAAGGAACATGCTAACCGCAATCCACTTTTTAGCACTCGCACTTCACTTTTGTCACAGGAAATGATAACACTTTTGACTCCTTTAGGCGAAACTTTCTTATTCGTACCGACAAATGTGGAGCGCAAGTGACCAAGAAGGAAATGCGGTTACCCGCTGCCAATTGATAGTGCCAACACAAATTTCAATTGGAAATTGAAACCAAATAACGATGAACTGAGAGCGTACCGGTGGTCGAAACGACGTCGTATTCGGCGGAAGAGGGCTTAGGCGAAATAGGTTGGGAGAGCATCGAAAGCTGAAGTATTTTTCTTCCTCTCCTTCTGGGTATTCGGTTAAGAGAAGGGAAATCCGAGAATTGACAAGTGTAGGGTTTTAAGAGGGTTGTGGTGGGGAGTGGGATGAAGGGAGAGGCGTTTGTGAAAGAGCGAGGGTTTAGGAAGGTACAGAAGAAATCGGCCATTGTTGCAGACATATGGTGAACAGCTTCGTCAATGGTATTATGTGATCAGGGTCTTGATGATGAAGAAGGGGAGAGTTTGATAGAGTGATTGCAGAAGTGTGTGGATAATTGTTGGACAGGGAAAGAGAGAGGAGGGGGAGGGGGTGGGGTGTTCGTTACGTGATAGGATTTTGCCCGCGGAGAGTGGTGATTGGATGTCCTGATGGCCAAGAGGCAAGAGCAGAGACAACAGCTTACAGCCCAAACGGGTTCATGGACCTTCACAATTTCGCTAATTTCGTTTCATGTACTAGTTTTTTTTTTCTTTCTTTTTTTTGGTGTTTCTTGTACTTCACAATTCTCTACTATTCTTTTATTTAATTAATAGGTTGACCGGATATAAAAAAAAAAGAGAGTTCTCTTCTTTTACATGGCCCACGATTAAATATGCAAAACAAAACTATATTGAGTAAAGAAAACGAGTTAATAATTTTTTATTATATCGTTAGGTAATTTTTTATTATATCGTTAGGTGATGAAAAGATTCAAATGCGAATTTCACCCCTCCCCAATCAACTAACCCCAAAGGAATGAATATTCATCTATACTTGCCTCTTCCCTTCGTATTCGTTTTTATCGGTTCACACTTACTTTTCCTTATAACTTGTTGGCGAGTTTCTTTTAAGAGAGAAAGGGAAGGAAAAGAAAGGAAAGTAACTCATTTCTTCCATTTTCTCTAGTTTGTGAGTTTTTTTAAAGAAAGAAAAGAAGAGAAAGAGAAGGAAAATTTGAGCCTCTTTTGTCTCTAAATCTTTCATCCCAAAATTGGGAAGAAACGGAGAGAAAGGAAACTCTCATAAGTAATATATTTATAATATCCATACTACCCTTGAGACAATGAAAACTAAATTTTTAATGACTTTTAGGTTTTAGGATTTCTTATAAGAACTTACCATTTTATTTAAAATCAAATGATTATTTTAAATATTAGAGTTAACTCATAACTGATTATATTGCTTTTGGTGTGACATTAATTAGATTTGGATGTTGAAATGCTTGTGGTCAACTCATAGTTATTTTTGTTTTTTACCTGGTGACATTAATCAGTTATGTAAGACTTATGATATGTATTTTGTATGATTTATCGAAAACTAATTTGTTTTCCCAACAAAATCATGTTTTCTTAAGGATCATACATTCATAATCTTTGTTAGAATTATCACAATATAATATAAGGGTATATACGTAATCGAGTGTCTTTTCTTTTCTTTACTGCTGAACTTACAAACAAGAGAAAAGAATAATACTTTCTTTTCTTTCCTAAACTCACAAACAAGAGAAATCATAATTATCTTCCATTCTCTTCTCTTCCTTTCTTTTCTTTTCTCTCATTTCAAAACTCGCAAACAGGCTATAAGAGAATTATGCACGTTGTTGTGGGATGTTACTTGGATTCAACCCTCAATGATGTTTTTGTCATTCTTTTATCGATAATTATATCACACTGATACCCCAAAAATGGTACCAAGTTGTTTGTAAAATTCTTGGCTACTACCCAGTGTTAAATTGACTAACTAATGCTTCCTTCCTTTGACTTTTGTACATTATGTGCATCATACATCATCTCTAAGAATGAGACATGCATTAGATTAAACAATAATAACGTTCTACCATTTTAAGCAAAAGAAAATTTTGTTTAGAATAATTAAGACCTTTGCAGTGATTTTTTTTCATGATTTTATATGCTAAAGGAAGGGGTGGTGCCATATAAGCGATTTTAGGGGACTAATTACACGGCGTTCTTAACCAATTGCACTTTGTTAGCGAGAAATGATTTCTCAATGACTTTGAACAAATTTTTTTGTAAAAGTACAGTTTCTGATACTTACGTCTTCTATTATTATCTTTATTCTTCTACACTTTTCAATCAAGAAAATTGAAAACTATCGATACTATAAACCTTAGTACCCCCCCCCCCCCCACTCCTACCCAACATAATGACTATGTTCAAAAATCCTTTAAGAAAAATTGCTTCATTTTGCTTCTTCTTCAAAATTCTGGTACCCCAACAAGTAAAACAAGAAGCACAAGAAGCTTCTTGACCATGATGATTACGTCATCATTTTGAATCGTAGATTCCTCCTTTTATTTTTTCATGGCAGCGCCACCTCAACAATCAAAAAAGAACATCATCGATTTTAAAAGAAACTTCTTGAAACTTTCTGAGGTTTATTATAAACCCCAATTGTCAGATGTATTCATAATTTTATGGTTGATTGTCCGATGATATGGTATGTCACTTTATGTTAGCACTGATTTAAAATTACAATTATGTGGTAATTTACTGCATCCTCAAGTTGCTTTCATCCTCTGCAGATGCATGAGAATTACTCCATAACATGCAAAATTAAAGGAAGTATGCCATTTCTACGGGAAACAAGACCTTATGCCAAGAATTGTTCGCAAATACCGCACCTTGTCCAACTTATATTTTGACGATTGTGTGATATGAGTTAACCAACCAAAGGAACTTGCCGGAGAAATAAAACTCCGAGGGATTATCGGCGGAGGAAATCAATGAAAGAGACAAGAATTATAGAACGGAGAGGTATGGGCTTTGGATGCCTCTAACATTTGGCTGATCGAACTCGATCACCTCCACATTAAAAAGTTATGGAATGTTGGAAGACAAAAACTCACCCACTTCAACAAAAAATGAGGGGACAAATGTTCTGAAAAATGGCTCGTGCAAACAAAGGTCGCTAATTGTATCGACCCGAAGGTTAGCGAAGGTTAGCTATTTTTTGTTTTAATCTGGGATTCATCTAGACACAATGAAATGGTCATTTGTGTTGGACAAGAGTGTTCAGTGCAATATCAAACTGTTACCACATTGTAAAGACCAAAAATCTAGAGGTGAAGAGGTTGTCCAGGTGTATGGTGGGTGTGGAAGGTTCAGGAAAAATCGAGGATGGAGCTCAACATCTCATTGGTCCGAAATCTATCCATGAGAGATGATAGATGTCCTCTCCAGATTTCACTTATCCTACCTGGCTCCATAGAAAGCTACCCTTTTGATCTCCACCACACTCCCCTTCATTTCACACACACCCCTTATAACCTCCTCTGGTCTTGCAGCCTTTGAAGAAGAAACTCATACACTACCAATTTTGCTGAACAAAATCAAGGGCATTGTACATATACAGTAGGGAGAGGGGATGGCTGCTACATCTGCTGCAGTGCTGAATGGATCTCCCTTCTTGTCGGGTGGCAAGAGGAGTCAGAGCTTGTTGGCTGCACCCGTCGCAGCTAGAGTTGGTGGTGGCTCTGCAGTGGCTCCCAGGAGGTTCATTGTGGTAGCTGCTAAGAAGTCTTGGATCCCTGGTGTTAAGGCTGGTGGCAACTTAGTTGACCCTGAGTGGCTAGATGGCTCGTAAGTACTCTGCCCTGTGCGTGTGTGTGTGATGGTGTGTTTCTTGAATTGCTTCACCCAGTTCCATTAATTTATTTTACTGAATGTTCTGTTCTTGATTGATGTGTTACAGGCTCCCAGGTGACTATGGTTTCGACCCACTGGGACTGGGCAAGGACCCAGCATTCCTAAAGTGGTACAGAGAAGCTGAGCTGATCCATGGCCGATGGGCGATGGCTGCAGTTCTTGGGATCTTCGTTGGGCAGGCATACAGCGGCATCCCATGGTTCGAAGCCGGAGCAGATCCCGGTGCCATTGCACCCTTCTCCTTTGGAACTCTGCTAGGCACCCAGCTCATCCTCATGGGATGGGTTGAGAGTAAAAGATGGGTTGATTTCTTCAACCCCGAGTCACAGTCGGTTGAATGGGCAACTCCATGGTCAAGGACTGCTGAAAACTTTGCCAACGCAACCGGCGAACAAGGATACCCAGGAGGCAAATTCTTCGACCCTCTGGGCCTTGCAGGGACAATCCAAAACGGAGACTACATCGCAGACACTGAGAAGCTTGAAAGACTGAAGCTGGCGGAGATCAAGCATGCCAGGCTTGCCATGGTGGCTATGTTGATTTTCTACTTTGAGGCAGGGCAAGGGAAGACACCCCTTGGAGCTCTTGGTTTGTAAGGGGCTTAATTTGAACATTTGATGTAAAAACTACTTGAATTTAGAGAAACCCAGAGTCCTAAGTTGATCTCCCATGCTTTGAGTTCCCTCTTACGACAAAATTCAGATTCATTATGCTTGATTTCTCGTTGTAATATAATGTATCTTACCAGCAAATTGACCAGAGCTATGATCTTCTCTAGGCCGAAAGAACATAAAGAAGTCCATTGCCTTGATATTGTAACTCTTTAACTTACTCTGTTAGTCTGAACTCAAGAAGTCCATTGCCTTGATATTGTAACTCTTTAACTTACTCTGTTAGTCTGAACTCTAATTCCACGGGCAAGTTTCTTAAGAAATGCAAAAGCACTTTTGATTAACATTAACATGATCGACAGCTACTGAAATAATCCGGTAAGATAAATAAGTACTCAATTTTGTTCTGACATTGCCTAGAGAAAATAATTGGGATGAGAGACGAGATGTGCTGCAAAATTCTACCCCAACTGTTACAGATCATCACTCAATACTACTACCCATGGCCATTATGAACTCACCCTCGCATACCACCTCACCACCAACATAAGCCTTCCCTTCCATCTTTGCTATCCCAAAACGTTTCTGCAGCTTGGTAAGGGTCATTCGCATTACTAAGGTGTCTCCTGCGATTACTGGTTTACGGAACCTCACTTTGTCCATTCCGGCAAAAAAGAAGCTGTCACGAGAGCCTCCCACTTCTGGCTGCAGCATAACCAAGCCACCAACTTGTGCCATTGCCTGGACCCAACAGCAACCCACATTCATCAAACTCACTGGATTAGCAACCACTAATATAACATACATGCAAACTTCAGTTCTGTAACATTACTGCTCAAAAAACGTTCAGTGTTAAAAGACAACCAAAAAATAAACTTCAGATATTGTCTCAGGCAGAGAAAAGCAAACAGTTGAATATAAAGAGGACAGGGAACGGCAAGGAGATCAATGTTTTCCACTATCCCCACTGCTATTAAGTTCATGTACAATCAATTACACTTGACATAGTTCTTGCTAGAGAAAGAGCTGAAGACGGGCGTGCAGATTTCTCGCACCAGTGACACAATACACATACAACCTCATCACGGTATGCTTCAAACATATTTCACCCTCTTACCAAAGCACACACCCACACACCCACACATATATACCTATCACCTTGACATACTAAGAAAGCAGGATTGGCAAGAGTACTTCAACTTAACATGTTTAGAGATAAAGAAGCTAATCTTCAGATACAAAGTAGGTGTCAATCAGGGTTGACTTCATATATTCCTCAGATGCGCATACAGACATAAAATAAAGGAGAAAAAAATGGGGAAAAAGAAAAACTCCTCTTTTGGATGGAAAATGTCATCTTACTGAAAGGTCCGGGTGCTCAACAATTTATTAATTTAACTTAATAGTTAAGAACATGATGATATATTTACTCGACATCTGAAGTGAAGTTTTTGATAACTTCTTTAACAATGATTATGGAAATTTTGAACATAAAGACCTAATAAGGTCAGATGATCAATTGTCCATTTTTCCTGCTTTTCTAACACCATCCATTCTCTCCTAACCTAATTATCTTTGACGTTGCAATTTAATATCTGCATTTTTCTGTTGTTACAATTTAGTACAAGCATGAAATCTCATCTCCAAATGCTTTTGGTAGGGCAAACAGTAGCCTGAAGAAACTGATGTCTATGTTATCTTCTAATGTCCAAATGACACAACTTATCCAATTTTAAACTAAGAGGACCTTGTACATTTTAACATAATTACAGTATCAGGAAGTAAGGCAAAAGTCAGCAATCCACATTCTTTTTGCCAAAACTTTCCTGTGCTGCAAGTTGGCAATACCTGCAACTCAAAGATGAGCGACATTAAAGAATGACCAATGTGACCAAATGTAGCAAAAACTTCTAGCTCATTTTTGCCCAATCTGATAGAGATGTGAGAAAGGCTTATAATGTCTCCCAAACTAGGTTCTAGTAACAAATTCTGTCTGACAAACAAACCCCCTAAGTCCTTCCTCATCAATACAACTTCCAGCTCAAAATATCTAAGATGTATGAGCAAAGCAGTGCGATTTTGTCAGTAAGTCGGACCAAAATCCTATCAAGATATCTGCAAGAACATACTCAAAAGGTCCAATATTTGAGCATACTGCTGATGTACAGACAATTTATAATCTAGCGTATCATTAACTTCCACATACTACTAAACACTTTAAGCAAATGACTAATCAATGTAGGATCATTCGTCCAAATAGAAATAGAAGTACAAATGTTGTGCAATTACTCTTAGGCCTTCCTAAGGAATCATTTTGAAGGCATAAGTATACCTATCAGTTGCGATATTAGATGATGTTAAAACAACAAAAAATGTGAAAACTAATAAAAACTTTTAACAAAAAGCTTCACAAGAATCATTTCCAGCCATTCATGGCACAACTACACAGGTATGTTAGTCATTACAAACCCAATTGCTAGCAATCAACCCATATAAGGATACAACACTATAATTACATTCAAACGTATTCAGCATGTAATTACCTCAACCATGAGCACACCAGGCATAATAGGCCTCTCAGGAAAATGTCCGGGAAAAAAGTTATCATTTATCGTCACGTTCTTGATCGCAACAGCCGAAACCCCTGCCTTGTACTCAATCACTCTATCCACTAGAAGAAACGGAAACCTACAGAACAAGCCAATCAAATCATTAAAGAAAAGGCCTAACCAGAACCCAAATCACCATAAAATCGAAACAACGTACATAAACAAAGCAAGCAAAACAAAGCAGAAAATGGGTAACAAAATCCACGAACCGGTGAGGCAGAATCTCACGAATCTGGTTGATATCCATGACAGTCGGAAATGCAGCGTACCCTGCAGTACCAAATCAAGAAGATAAGAGACGTAATACAGAAAAACATTGAAGAAGGTCATGCATTATGCAAAATGCATACTCAATTCAATGGGGGTCTCTTCGGTTTCGCCGCCAGATGAAGCACAGTTGGTGATAAGCTTGGCTTGCTTCGTGTTGAATTGGGTTGACAGGAGAGGGGATCTGGAAACGGCGGCGTTCTGGCGGAGGGATAGCGGGGCGGGCGATCGGAGGAACGATAAGGATGCATTGTGGGAATTGAGGGGGGAGAGGAGGGCGTTAGAGAGAGCAGTGGAAGCCATTGATTGAAGAGAGAGAGAGGGTGACAAAGGGAAGATTGGCTGAACTAGTGATTGGCCCTGTGATGGCCAAGTATATGTAGAGGGTGGCGAGAGTAACGAGGTGGACGGAGGACTAGTGTTTGGTGGAAGTGAAGGGAGGCGGAGATTACAAAGTTTGGTGGCCAGAACCGTAAAAGGGAACTCTGTACGCAGAGTTTTTGTCATAAATATTTTTTTTTTATTACTTAATTGCTTCTTTATCCCATATTTACCTATTTAATCCATTTTAAAAAATCTCGATTTCAAACAAAGATTTCAAGTTAAGAAAATATGGTTCCAAATCACGTTTCCAAGCAAACGTTATTATGAAATCTCTGTTAGAAACCAAGATTTCTTTCAATTTTGTTTAAATTAGACTAATATATTAAAAACGTGGTTTGAAATCACGTTTTCTTAACTTGAAATTTCTGTTTGAAACCGAGATTTCTAAAAATGGGCTAGATAGGTAAATAAGGTTAAAAATGGGGTAGATGAGTACTTAAGTATTAAAAAAAATTTATTTAGGGCAAAAACTCAACTCGGTACGTCCTATTTTTTTACTTTACTTGGCAATCCTAACATAGTGCAAGAAGAAAAAAGGGGCTGAATGCAATGTTTCTAACATCTATAAATGTTAAATTGAAGTATTTCGATTGCTAAATGACTGTAATTAGCACTTACCACGGATGAGACCGACAAAGATATTCACAGTGGGTGAGTTTGATATAAAAAAAAGATATCGTGAATGAAATCGACGAAACTATTTGCAAAGACACTACCACGGTTGCGTCCACTCTCCCTCCATTCCCTAGTGTTAACCCAATGATGATTGTTCATAAAGAAACGATCATGCACACTTCTCGTGACTATAAGTGGGTTGGTTCGATACGGGAAAAGATGTCCACGAATGTAAAGAATATTGTTCGATCATATTTCAGTTTATGGTTCCAATTTATGCATACGGCGCTACATTCAAACATATTTGTGCTGTAGTGTGTGATTATCTAGCCCGTGTGGTGTAGTCCACGGCGAATCTTGTGGGACCCCAAATCTTTACATGGAAGGGCCTCGTCTTTTGAATTTCGACTACCATGTAATAAAATGGTATTGAATTGCATTAATCTTTGAGAATTACAACTTATTTATACACGGACCATCCTAAAATTAAGCCTATGATTTATCTATACATTTAGAAAACTAGGAAATGTAAAGAAATGTCAACCCCATGATTATTGTTTTCAAAAAGGAAAGGTCAAATCTATACCGAAAGAAAGACCAAATCTTAGATCCTAAATTAATCCTGTAATTCTCATATGTAAAAGGAAAATGAGAAATGGAAGGAGACAAATTTTGATCAACCAATTAATGGTGGTCAAGACAATGCGACCATGGTCAGGGTTCATGTTGAGTTAACAATTTCAGCTTTGCTATTTGGGAATGTTCCCCTTAAGATTTATACAGTGTTAATGTTGATGAGAGATTTAATGCAAAGACTATAAGAGGTGTATAAATTATTTATGCAAGACCAATGATAAATGTAAGTTCCACAAAATTTAGTGGAAGCTCGGTTGCTGTTGAAGGGCGGCGATTGGTGAGGGATATAAGCTTCTCCACAGGTATGCTGGAGGCGACTATTTAGAAGTGATGCAAGTCTTGAATTGTACAAGATGTTGAGATTAAGAGAAACAGGCTACATTAGTGCAATTCCCATCACATCAAACGTAATGCAAGCCGCAACCAACTTGCAGGGCTAGAAAGATAACTTCATGAGTTTATGGTCGGGTCGAAGGAATGCTCGGTATTGTATTCTAGGTAAATTTATGAGTTAATAAATTATCCCACTTCAAAAAAAAGAAAAGAAAAGAAAAGAAAAAGGCCAGAATGACCAACTTTAATGCATTGAGAGAATTTATGAAATGGATAGATGTATTTTTGAAGACTTCGGGATAGGGGTGAACACCAAATTGTTCAAACTGATCCAAACTATTCAAACTGAATTGATCTAATCCGAAACATTCAAAAAATCTTAACGGTTCGGTTTAATATTTCGTAAGCCGACCTCGGTTCGGTTCAGTTCACAATTTATGTTTTTGAAACCGAACCAGATTGGCCTATGTTAATTATTTTTAATAACATTCACTCATAATTCACATACGTGATACTAAACAAGTCCAAATAAACAAACCTATATATATATATATATATATATATATATATATATATATATATATATATATATGGTCGTGATCCATTACTAGCGCTAGCAAGTTACTAGCGCGATCTGACCGTTCGCTACATTATGTAGCGGACAATAATTTACCATCCGCTACACTATGTAGCGGACGGTAAAAAAAAGGCGGTCATGGCGCACGATCTATTCTCTCGCGTGGACGGCCAGATCACGCTAGCAACTTGGGTTAAGTTGCTAGCGCTAGTAATTGATCAGCTTATATATATATATATATATATATATATATATATAGGGAGCTGATCCGTTGATAGCGCTAGCAAGTTGCTAGCGCTATTTGGCCGTCCGCTACATAATGTAGCGGACGATAATTTACCGTCCGCTACATTATGTAGCAGACGGTGAAAAAATTCGCTATTGTGGCGCGCGATCTGGCCGTCCATTCTGGCCCGTGGACGGCCAGATTGCGCTAGCAGCTTGGGTTAAGTTGCTAGCGCTATCAGTTTATCAGCTCCCATATATATATATATATATATATATATATATATATATATATGCAGCTGATAATGTAGCGGACGAACGAGGAGGGTATTATTGTCAAAAAAAGACAAAAAGTTGTCCGCTACATAATGTAGCGGACGTACTTGAAGAACGCAAAAAAAAAGATACTGGGTCGTCCATCTTTCGGGATGGACGGGCAGGAGTCCGTCCGCGTTAGCAAAATACCCCATTTTGCCTGCGCTCTCAATGGATCAGCTCCCATATATATATATATATATATATATATATATATATATATATATATATATAACACTTATATCTTATGTTAGTACGAACATTTATATATAGAATGTAATAAGTTTTTGTGCAATTTAGAGAAGATATAACTTCAAAATCTTAGTTATACTTATATCTAATAGTAGTGTGTAAAGGAATAACATCGTCATATAAGAGCAAACTGATCCAAACCGACTAAACCTAACTGTTTAAACCGATCAAATCGAACCGTGCAAACCAATAGTGTTTGCTTCAGTTTGGATCACAAATTTTCAAACCGAGAGGTAATAGTTCGGTTCACGGTTTGACTGTCAGACTGAACTAAATCGAACCGTGCTCACCACTAGTAAGGGAGTAATTTAATTTTCTCATGTCAAAACTGATTACCAAAAAAGTATTCAAATTGAGCAAACTATAAACTAGACTTTCTTGGTGGATGGTTATTAGGAATCGTTTTATCTGGGAGAATGATTAAACAACTTTTTCTTCTTCAAACACCAGAAAATCTATTTTAATCCGTTTAAAATCAACCACAAACATCATCTTAATATGGTGCGCAAGCCAAAACCAATTTAAAAAGATAAGAAAGATGATAATCCCAAACCTCTCCTTCTATTATTTGCGCTCCAATTTAAAAAAAAAAAGATGTTATCCGAATAACAGTTGGAAGTGAACCTCAAAGGGTTGACCTGATGGTCAAGGAGGTATGCTCCCTACCTTGACTTCCTGGGTTCAAGCCTTGGGGCCAGCACCCAGAGGAATAAAAATTTCTCTGAATGCACCAAGCCCATGTGAGGGGTGCGCCCTTAAGATCGTCCGGAGAGGGATTTAATCTCGTTTGACGCTAAAGCTGACTCGAGGATATCCTTACCGTCCTCAAAAAAAAAAAAAAAAAAAACCAGTTGGAAGTGAAAATGCCTCCTTATAGCCTAAGCGAAAATCAGTACCTTTGGTCCACTTTTCTCTCTCCTAAATCGGGGACTGAAACACCGATCCGGCCACCCCCCCAAAGATGGACTTCCACGTCGCCGGCGGTTCCCCGTCCTCCTCCTCCACCACCTCCTCCTCCGATCCAAACCCTAGTCGCCACCACCACCACCACAACCGAAACGGCGATCACCACCACGACAACGGCCACAACAACAGCAACAGCAACGACGACCCGATGCAGTCCTGGTGGGAGTCCGTTTCCAAAGCCCGCCACCGCATCCACCTCCTCTCCTCCCTTCTCCCCCCAACCGCCGACTCCTCGCTCTCCTCCCTCGCCGACTCCGACCGGCCCGCCCGGTCCCTCCTCTCCTTCCCCGCCGCTTACTCCGCCGTCTCCTCCTTTCTCTCCTCCCCCTCTTCCGGCTCCGGCGCCGACCCCCTCTGCAACTGGCTCTACGACACCTTCCTCTCCTCCGACCCCGATCTCCGCCTCGTCGTCCTCTCCTTCATCCCCCTCCTCTCCTCCCTCTACCTCTCCCGCATCCACTCCCCCACCTCCCCCTCCGCCTCCCTCGCCGGCTTTGAGGCCGTCCTTCTCGCTCTGTACGCCGCCGAGACAAAGTCACGCGCCGGCAAGCCCCTCCTCGTCAACATCCCCGATCTCTCCCAGCCCTCTCTTTATCACTCCCCCAGAGTCAATCCCAACACCCGGTCAAACCCTGGTTCGACCGCCAGCTCTAACACCTCCCGCCCGTCGGTGGGAGTCTTATCCCCTCCTCTCGAGCCTCAGGTCGCCGTCAAGTCCACCAAACGCGCCTGCATTGTCGGTGTAGCGTTAGACTGTTACTACAAGCAGATCTCGCAGATGCCGAGCTGGTCGAAGCTTGACTTCTGCAGATTCGCGGCCGATTGGGCTGGGCAGGATTGCCCGTGCAAGTCCGAATTTGATTCTATTGACATTGACACATTCTCTAACGGGATTCACATTGAGGAGGTAGAAGATGTAGTGGAAGAGATGCGAAATCTGGAAATTGAGGAAGATGCCGCTGGTGGCAGTGCCAAAGGTGTGAGGATTCCGTTGCCGTGGGAGCTTTTGCAGCCGGTGTTGAGGATTTTGGGGCACTGTTTGCTGGCTCCGCTGAATGTGGACGATGTGAAGGACAGTGCGGCTGTGGCGGTGCGGTGTCTTTACGCTAGGGCTTCTCATGAATTGGTCCCACAGGCAATTTTGGCGACGCGGAGTTTGATCCAGCTTGACAAGAGAACGCGCGAGGTGGCTGCTGCAGCAGCTGCTGCGGCGGCAAATGTGGCTTCAAATACCAATACACCGAGTAAAGCTAAGAAACCAGAGATCCTTTTGGTATCGAAATGAAGGGGCAGGGTATGTGTAATTTTAGACTTGTTATCATTGTTTCTTGTAGTTGATTTTTTTGGTGGTGAGTCTTATATGTATTGTGCTTAGATTAGAGTTATATCTCTTATGCGTAAATCGGTGCTTGTAACAATAGTTTGAGTCTATGAAGGATTGAACTGGTGGATGTAAGATACAATTCATGTGCGGAGTAATTGTAGTGGACATTGTTCTCGTCATACTATGTTGATTGTGTTTATGCAGCGAGCCTTGTTTCACTTTTGCCATGCTTAAAAGATGCTCGCTTTCTAGTGATTTATTTTAGTTTGCAAGTAGTAATTAATCTGCTCTTTTATCAACTATGTTCTGCTGGGTTTCATTGCTAGTTGGTTTTGAACGCCGTCTTAACTTGTGTATCAATTATAAATTCTAAGTGGGAGATTATCTCTTTTAGATGGTCATCCCTGCTTTTTATCAACAATAGGTTACTGCTTTCTGCCTTTCTATCGTTAAATCATACTGTGTATATGTAAAAGTATACCAAAGAAGTACTAAAAAAATTTCAGGGCCCATCATTAGTCAGTGGATGGTTTTTACTTTGCCAAGAAATTCAAAGCTGAAACAAACCCATTAAAACAAGGCTAAACCGAAAAACTGTGTGTGTGTATGTCACACACTCACGCGTGCGTGCATGCATGCCTACGGACGAAAGAACCCCTTCTCTTGGTACTAACGCCAATCATTCCGCTACAAACCTTCAACGGGACTCAATAGCAAACAGAAGATCTAAACCTTCCTTGACTGTAGGCTGTGGCTAGTAATTAGCTTTGTCCTTGTCGCAGAACATGAGGTTCATGACGTTTCACAGCCTTGAAAATCTGATTTTGGAAGGATGGATAGGACTCGGACGGTTTTGATTTTTGAGGTGACCGTTCCGGTTATGCTGTCGGGTCAGTTCACTTGCAAACTGTATTGGTCTTTGAATTCTACAGGGTTTTGGCTTACATATGGTTTCGGAGTTCTAAGCAACTCGCTACACAAAAAGGGTCACCGTCCGACCAGCCGTTTTAAGATTGCCAATTTCACCACCTTTTGTTGGTTCTTTAAGCTGTGCTTCTCATTGCCCTTCAAGCCAGTCAATGCTATTGGCCTTTAGTTATAAGCTACATTAGCTAACTGAACCTCTGCCGGTGGTCAAGGGCTTGCTAAGATGCAAGGGTTTGGATCCCTTCTCCATGTAACTGAATGGGTCCTTGTCATACGGTACGATCAAGTCCTTTTAGCTTCTCTTCCAACTTGAAGTTTTGTTTTTAATAATTGATTGCCTAAATGGTGTGAAAGGGGTAAGACGGCACGAATTGTAATAGATTTGGGTCACTTGAGAATGGAATCTTGAGGAGATATTTTACCAAAGTGGTTTGGCCATGATGTCTTGTATGGTGATAAGACTTTCCGGTAGTCTTGAGGTGTGGTAGACTCCAGAGACAAGTGGTGCAGAGGATATAAAAAACTTTAGACCCATTAGCTTAGTTGGAACTTTTTATGGTCTTTGTAGCCAAGGTACCTTATATCCAGTTGAACAGATTATTGGGTGGTGTTAGCCATTTTTATATGCGGCATTGCTAGGCTCCTAGCTAGTGAATGTGTTCACTTTAGACCAAAGATCGTTCTTTCGGGATTGCTTGCATACTTGATATAGCAAAGTCCCACGATCAGGTAAGCCGTTTTTCAATTCTACTTGATAGAAAGAATGAGTTTCGGCTCTTTTTGGAGGAAATGGGTTCAGTTTTATGTGCCTGGGGTGCGATTCCAATCATCATAACGGATCAACGGTAGTCTTCATTCCGAGCTCAAGAGGACCTAGGCAAGGGGATCCATTGTCCCCATTTCTTTCTGATAAGTAATGGAGGTTTGGAGTAGTCCGTTGAGCCCTTCTGACACCTTCCTTTCGTGGGCAATACCTTTGTATTATATAGGCCAAAGAGATTTGGTTGAGACATATAGATTTGTTTCTAGCTTTGAAGCTGATTTTTGGCTTCAGGTTGATCTTTGTAAAGGTCTGATGCTTATAGTGGGTGAGGTGGCTGACTGAGATCTGGCGTTTAATATGGGACGCAAAATCGGCACATACCCCGCTATCTTGGGTTACCACTTGGGACCCCTTAAACGGAAGCTCTCGATTCTGAAGCGGCAGTAGCTTTTGAAAAACTGGAGGTCAGATTGAGTAAACGGTGTCACTATATAGAGGAGGCTGAAGAAGATCCTGATCGGGTAAAGATGAACAATTCGAATATTTCCTTGGCTGGGTGGAAAAAGTGCAGGGTGACATTCGAATCAAGAATTTGAGAATTTTTTACAAGGCTTTGGAAATTATCATGGAGAATATGGAAATATTTGTGGTGGATGAGGTGCAGAAGCCATATGGTTGTGCCTTAGCTGGAAGGAGGTGCAACATCCCATCAAAATTGGTCGTCTTGGTTTGAAGAACCTGAGACACTTTACTCTTGCTGCTTGGGTGAAGTGGCTTTGGAGATTCTCTTGGGAACGAGAAAGTGTTTGGAAGTGCTCATCGTGTGTATGCTAGCTGGTGCATTCGCCTGGATTTTGTACTAGTTAATGGTCAAGGGCTGAATTTGGTGTGGAAGTTCCTCTTTATCGTCGAGATTCTAGGATCTATTTGGCAAGTGCTGCAACATGTGCCAACAAAAATTGGGACCAAGATGCAGGGCTAATGTTACATTCATTTTTTTCTGTGAGTTTGCCGAAAGGTAGTTGAGGAGGATTGGATGCTTTGGCTTATTATCAACCACTACGAGTTTTTGAGTGAAACCTGCATATTTGACATTAGGGGCTGAGAGGGGTTCTCGTAGAAAGCTGGCATGCGACCAGCTTTGGGAACAATTTAATAGTTGGCAGATGTGCAAGTAATTTGATGAGAAGGATAAACCAGCTTTTCATGCACTTTGATGTAGCATATGTACATCTTATTTCTTTATTTGCGGTGTCATGTGGGTCCTGCCAGGGTTTAGGAAATGGAGTATTGCAAGCTCTAGGAAGAAGTTGAAGGAGTCAAGAGTGAAATAGAAGTTTCGGATTGTATACCACTGTCTATAAGTGTTCGTGCTTGTGTTTTTGAGGGGATTGCTCCTCCAACTAACATACTATCACAAGTACTTGGAAGATTAACGTAGCTTGTTCGCAATTTTGCTTCGAGCTGTTGCTCACAGTTTCACTGCATTCTTATGTGAGGAGCTCGTGTTCGCACAATGACCTTATGGTTCTACATAGCACTGATACAAAGTTGGAACAGATCTTTGCACACAAGCACACGCATACACGTATTGCTACAGAGAACGAATCAAGTTCTATTTGAGGTTAATCTTCTGGATATCTTTTTTGTCAGCGTTATCTGTGAACCCCGAACTGAGGTACTAGCTTTCAGACAAGGTTTTATGTCTGTTCATGCCTTTGAAACACCCGTCCTAAAATCTTCGGAGCCTTGTGCACTAAGGCCGCCCTTTCTTTTGCGTGGACGTAATTTCTTGTGTAATCCTGATGTTAGATAGATAAAAAGTTTGATTTTGCGACTGCAACCAATGCTCGACTTTGTTTTCCCCTTATTTTCCCCCTAAACTTCGGCAACGGGGAACATGATGGGAAAGTCTACCGCTCTCAATAGGGTAATTAAAATGATGGGCTAAAAGCACTTTATGAAATCCCTTTACTTTAGGCAAGTTGTACTTGACCTCTTTGTAGTTTCAAAAGTTGCACTGAACTCAGGGGCGGACATATATATATATATATCCGATAATGTTTTATTCCGCTCGCTAGCCCTGGTTGATATGAATTTTCCTTCTTCTACCTTCTACCTTCTATGTAGCGATAATTAATGGTTGTTAAATCTTTCTAGTGACTTTTATTTAGTGACGCTAAAAAAGTGTCGTTAAGAGTTGTCGCTGAAAGTGTTAACAGAAAAGCCACTAGAGACATTTAGTGACTATTAATTGTCACTATATATGGGGTTGGAGGAATATTTCTACAACCGGGATAGCAGCCAAAGTTTGTTCATATATATATATGCTAATTGACCACTACGTACAATTACTTTTCAAGAAGTAGAGATCTTTTGGAACTTTAAACCGCCTTGCCTTTTAAATAACTTTTTGGTGGCATATATCTATCTATACTTACCACCTATAAAAGTGTTGATATTTGAAAATTATTTTTTGAATCACAATACCCTTCATATCTTTTAAAATGACTACCTTGCCATATAGTTACATACCAAGAATCTAGATTCTTTTAACAAATCTATTTTTTCTACTAATAAATTCTACAATTAGTGCATGAATGTTTATCTCAATTTTCATAAAGCTTATCATTACTTAAATGTTGTATGTTCATTGTCATCCACGACGTAACGCTTTGCATAAATTAGGACATGCAAGACCTTGATGATGATAACGTCTTGGGACACAAGTAGAACAATTAACTTTGACCAAAAATATTTTTTCCATCGTGTACGCTTTTCATTTTCTGTTTTGTCGTGAGCCATCTCTCACCCATTGTTGGAGAAAAGTAACATTTTTTTTTTGTCAAAATCATAAAAGTACACAACCATGTTTCTTAATTGGATACGAAAATGATGAAAACGTAAAACAAAATTGTAATAAATAGGTAATTTATATTTTTCTTCAACTTTTCTATATTTGGCTTTAAGACTTGATATTATATTGCATATATACGCGTGCACGCGCATGTGTGTGTCTTAATTGTATGATTTAAGTCTGGTCATGCAATGGTTAGTAATTCTCTAAGCAAACTTCAAAATGTTAGGCAACTTAATTAACTTTCTTTCTCTTCCTTTGATTATTATAGAGTACTCTCACCATCTTCCTATTTTTTATTTTTTGGGTGTGTTAGGATTGAAAGTTATGCTGTGAACATCATGTCCTAATAAAATCTTGAAATTACTCATTTCATATCAATTATTGATTAAGTATCAACACGCCTTCAAACTAAGGGCTATTCCACCTATTCCGCTTCTCTATAATATGAATCTTAAAAATAAAATTAATAATGATGACTATCATTTCCTTTACATAAGTATTCTACCATAAGTTGATGAACACTTACCAAGTATAATCTGTATTCCTTACAAGAAAATAACACATTTTGTCTTTGACTATGTAAGTTATTGTGACTTCACTTCTTACTTAACCCATTTGGACAATTTTTAATTGGATACTACATGAATGGACGCTTCTACGTATTTGCAATCACAAATTAACTTTAAAATAATAAAAAAATCTTTAACCACTTTTAAAGTGACTAAAAAGAAAAGAGAACGAACTAAAAAAAATTCAATTGTACGAGTCATTGTTTTTTCTGTTCATTTATTTTCGCTTTTGAAAGTGCATCTTTTTATAATTAATCAAATTATATTTACCACCATATCAGCAAGGGAGTAAATGATTCATCAGTTGCCTCATCACTTGCCAGTAACAGGTAACATGAGCGGTTAAAAATACCACTTTAAATCATTATAGGAGACAAAAGATTACAGTAATGAGATTGGAAGCAATTGACAGTATGGTTGCTATTTGGTCTGCAGCGTATAATCCCTTTTTCATTTAACAAGAAAAATCTTAATAACCATATTATTTCTAGAAAGTAGTCGTGTATTTGCAAATAGATAGGCATTTTTATGTTTTAAGCGTTCGAAATTACTAACCTTTTACTGCAGCAAATCCTAACGAGTAAATTAATTAGATACTAATCTAATAAGAACATCTTTCTCAAATTAAATACAAAAGATATTTTATGAAATAAGGTGACTAAGAACGACTGTGAGACAATCACGAAAAATATTATGTTCATCAAGTTAGACTACAAAATAATATAAATACCAGAAATAAGTAAAAAATGATTAAAAGTTAAAGTAAAAAAAATACGACTTTATAGATGCTGGCATAAAGATTATACTATTTTGTTGGCTGTTAAAGACTTTTTATTTGGACTATGGCACGGTTCAAAATTATATTTATTTTTACTTCAAAAGAGTAGTGGGTAAGACCACTATAAGGAGACGGGTCATCATTGACATAAAATTGATGTACACTTTTTAGAGTAAATTGCACCAATGGCCACTGAACTATGACCCCTTTTTCACTTAAGTCACCAAACTTTATTTCGTGCCATTTTGGCCACTAGACTCTTAAATCTGTCCGATTTGACCAACTCGGTAGCCGGTGTTAAGTTTTCTCCCTTAAAGGGTCATGTGCCACTCACATGATCCTTCAAAGCAGGGGCAAAACCGTCAATTCTCACAAAATCTCTCTTTTTTTTTTTTTTTTTTCTCACACAGAGATCCACCATTTCATGTGGCTGGCCTCAAGTGGGGAAGAAGCAAAATTTTCAAGAAAATCAAATCACCCTGAATTGCAAGCAAAATTTGAAGTAACATGCAACTCTCATCTTGTCCTAGACTGAATTCAGCTCCTTTTGCTCTTGGCCACTCGCTCCTCTTCTCCGTATCTCCCAATCCCTGCTTAGCTCTCATACAATCAAGAACAATAAAACCCTTTTGGTACGCAATACAACGAGACAAATTCAAACGGTTTGATCCACACAATGCCCAGAATATATAACCCTATTCCCGATTACCCAACTCAATCCAACAAGGACGAGGAACTTTCCTGCGAGATATACAGCAACTACACCCAAGCCCCGCCGCAAACACCATCCAATCTGCCACCACAGTACAACACCACCACCCCGCGACGAGGACGACGACCCATCCTCCAAGCCCGCGACGACGACGACCACCTTGGAGCTCTTCCAAGCCCGCGACAACGACCGTGGAGCTCTGCCAAGCCCGCGACGATGACGACAAGATCTTGAAGCTCTGTCAAACACACGACGACCCATCCCCCAAGCCCGTGATGACGGCTGCCACCATGCCTACACCGACCTCCAAGACACCCAGATCTGTTAGTTATGAAAATAAGGAAGAGGGAAGACAAGATCTGTTGTGATGAATATGAATAGGTGAGACCAGATCTATTGTGAGAGAGATAGAGAAATGAAGTGACTGTTTTGCCCCTCTTGTGATGCCCCACGTGCGCATCATGTGACCACTTAACGAAGAAAATTTAACCGTAGCTAACGGAATGGTCAAATTGGACATATTTCAGAGTTCAGTGGAAAAAAAAAAAAAAAAAAAAGTTGGGTGACTTAAGTGAAAAAGGGATCATAATTCGGTGGCTATTGGTGCAATTTACTCCACTTTTTATGTCTTATAAAAGTTGTGCGATATGAAGGTAGTTGCGAGACAATTAATATTTTTTAGATGGATTCATAACCATTTTTTAGAACAATACTCAAGCATAAACATATTAATTTTAACTTGCCTTTTTTACTTTAATTATATTAACATGTATACTTGAATTACTGAAAATTGATTGTCATAATCCACATAATACATGGAATTATGACTTCTCTGTACCATAATATAATTGTGTCACGTGTTAACGTTCACGTGGATCGCACGTGCATTGTACAAGCTAGTGTAGTTAAAAAGGACGTTATTTCTTCACAATTTAGCGATATGCCTTCTCATACTTGATGACGAGGTTTTTACATTGGAAAATGCTAGAGATGATGATCTGTTGTTCATGATTTATGTCTTAAATGAAGTGGAACTTGAGATGTGGCGTCCTCTGTTTCGATCAAAACACAAGGAAGCAAGTAAAAAACAACTTTTGAAGATGAAGGTCACATGTTGTAATTATCCCAAAGGAAAGGCGGATAATTAAATTGCTATTACCCCGGGAAATAGATTTTTGGTTAACTAACATCGCATGTAATGGTTGCTAAAAGCCGCTAATTAAGAACATTCATGTTAAATTGCCATGAAGATCGATATCTAGACATTTAACGGGTTGTATTGGCTAGGTTAGCGGTGCTGATCTGTTCTCCCTCCCTCACTTGTTCCCCTCGGGCATTTTCTCTGAGAATGAAAGAAAAGACTTGTCATTCAGCTGGTTAAGGAACCAAAGATTCTTTATTGTACATGTAATTAACAATATGTTCTCCAATCCAATTAAGGTTGGCATAGACGAAGCCTTACTGTATTTTGTTACGTGAAAGTCGTGAGATGTCACAATATAAGATTGCGTGTGTAAAATATACTTGTAAAGTCACCGGATTGACCGTCAAACGATTGTAGCTTATTTAATTATCATTGCAAATTTCTTAATTACCAAAATAAAAATCAAGGTTGGATTGTGTCCACCTTAGCTAGGGTCTTCAAGTTATCTAAAATCAACAAGCATGAATTTGTCTTCACAATATGCATGCAGGGTGGACTTATATATAATACCTAAAACTCCAACTTTCTTTTTGAAAAGTCAGTGCATCTTGTACCACTGGAAATTTTCTTCTTCCTTAGTAAAGGTGGGCAGTTGCCAATTATGACATGGTGTGGATCAGCCCGTATGTTAGGATAGTTTCGCACACATTGGGAGTGTATAAGTATGGAGAACGAGTAAGAGAGACACGTCGTTGAAGAATCGACTAGCTTCATTGGTACAACTTCGTTTTCGAGATATCAGATTTATTTCAAAGCCGAAATGTAACAACCTTCTTTAAAGTTTGTTAAGCAGCAAGTATTTAGTTTCACTAATTAAATGATACTAATCAAATAGAAAGGTCATTAATTGTCGCTATACGAGAATTGCAGTCCCTTAATAAAGTCCAAATTACATCTCCAAGATTGACTAATGCTAATCTAGAACAGTAATATAGTTTATTTCATTGTTTGACCATTGATACAACATCAGCTTATACAAATCAACAGAAAGAGATGTACATATTCTCCTAATAACCAATTTATGATTCAAGAGTACTACGACAGCTTACGCTGGTTAGTACTCCTAAAACCCCTCAACGAAAGAATTTCATCAGCAATTATGGCAACAAATCTTCCTCATCAGTTAATGGCGGAACAGACTTTGCGGATTTCACCATTAGTCCCCGTCTTCACTCCAACGTTACTCATCTTCACCATGGACTTTCCAAACTCAGTGTTGAAACTCAACCCGGCCAAGCCTCTTATACCCATAAACCGTTTCACGAAAGGTTTTGTGGATGCGTCCGTCCATAGCTTTTGATCCGATTCGAGTATTCCTCGGCCATTCCCCAAGTTTTTGTAGAAAGAAGCGTCGAACTTGTCTTCGCTGCCATTGTCTAGTCCCACGCGCTTCGTTGCATCCCCAGTTGCTGGACAAAGTGACTGAAGCTGGGGAAGGAATGCGGAATTGATGGAAGGGTCGGCAGCAGTAGTGGAGTTGAAGTTATTCAGTCTGTACCTGAAGAACTGACAAGCTGAAGTTCCAATTGTGTGCCCTCCTATAATACCACAAAAACAGATGTACGTAAGTTTCGTGTTTAAGATCTACTCGATCACCAATATGCAACTGTAATAAAGTAACCAAGACAATGATGCAAGAGTGCTCAGAGCCTCAGAGACATGAGATTGTAACGCTTACCGACAAGAGTGACAAGATCTTGAGTGTTGAGACCTTTTGCTGCAAACTTCTGCTTTTGAACGTCCATGGAGTCGGTGAAACCAGGCAAACTGGAAGTATCAGAAGCCAGCGAAACTCGCCCGTCCCTGCGTCCCGTGGGTACAACCCATGTTACTCCGCCTGTCTACAGATGAAACAATCAAATTAGCATCCTCAACACTTTAAATGTGCTTGTAACATACTCTAACATACTCTTAATTAAGCGAATGACAAAGAGGGTCAGCCATCTAATAAAAAGGTGTTTTCAGTACTTGTAAACTCTTGTACAAGCGTGATGCATGAACTGCAAATTCCGATTGAGCACTCTTCCTAATATTATTTTTCCATTTTGGCTTCTTCATGAGGTAACACATATATTGATTCATGCATTGAAAATCAGTTGGTCTCAGTGTTTTGAAATACTTCGCACATATCATTTAGAAGTCAAAGTTAGAGATAATTTTTTTGTGAATCTTGCAGGACTCAAACACAAGTAGTACCAGAACAACGGCATCGCGAGCAGCAAGAGCAAGAATATCGGCACAGGAGACAACTCCAGGGCATGCAGCTTCAAGCTGGCGCTTAGCATCATCAATAACTTCATATCCTCTCAATAATAGATTCGGACCAGCAGTTTTCTCCGTGGAAGCGCCGTCTATAAGGATAGAAGCATCGCAACCCTGGACGAAGCAGTCATGGAAGTGCATCCTAAGCAAACCGGGTGCAACTTTGAGATCAGACTGGAAATGGGACTTAACCGTCGACTGGACAATCGACTCAGCTCGAGCACACGTACGTGAATAGAACCCGGCTCGGGTACCTTGACCTAAGGCCAAATTAGTTGCCATGGCAAGCAAGAGAAAGGGTATGATGCACATTTTGGTAATGCAACTCCTCATTGTGTACGTATCAAAGGTTGATGGAACAAGGTGTTCTATTGGATAGGGTTTTGCTTGGTATACTTTAGGAGGTAAAACAAAGGGTGCATTTATAGGCATAGACAAGTGTTTGGGGTCAAAAGTACGTAGTGAAGAAGAAGTAAGCAAAAGTCGGCTTCCAGAAAAGTTTCAGAGTTTGAGGGGATCCGTGATGAGAGTTGGTGGGATGCGCGTTTCTTTCTGTCTTTGCTTTTGTCTATCTTCATTCGTATGCAGTGAATCTGCATGTGTTTGCATGCATGGTGCAGTTTTTATGTAACTTTGCTTCGTTACGTAGCAGTTGACCCGTTTGTCATAATTTCTACCTTTTTTTACGTACAGTTTTTCAAATAACCAAGTCTAAGTAAACTAACACGTTATTAATTGGTATGTAGCATTTGTTATAATTTATTAAGTCAAATTTCTTAAATTTGAAATGATAACCATACCCGGCACGTACACTTTTACTTACTGATATACATAAATATATATGGTTTACCTAGTTCACAGATTTTGACAACCCAAAAAGTTTTGAATTTATTCTTTATGTATCGCATATGAAAGATAATTCAATTTTGACTTGAACACAAGAACCATCTAAATCTGAAATCGGATGAGCCGAAAAAAGAGAAGTTGAGGAAATGAATGCCAAAGTGTAATGAAGGACGGGTAATCTAAAAAGCACTTCTTGAGATACTTGGTGATGAATTTATAGCTTATTTTACCTTTAGGAGAGTTTTATTAAGCTTATATTATATGGCTCAAAAGCTACTAACAAATACAACAAGCTTTTACTTGAGTTATACCGGGCTAAAATAAGCTGCGACGAACAGAGTATTAGTAATAGCTTTTACAATTTGCATGATGGTTAGATAGTTCTGATTTGAAAATAAAAGCAGCAAAGCATCGGATGTGGAGAAGGTCTTTGGTCTGTTGTCATGACTAATAAGTATTAAAAGTGCCTGTGACTCAATCTAAGCAACTGATTAACTTGGTTTTTATCACCCTCAAACTATTTAATTAAAGGGTAATCTTCCTGTCTATTTGTTGTTTGGGGAACGACGATTTTGTGTTCAACCTCCTCTCCGGTCGTTTTCCAAAAATCAGCCATCAAGTCTTCCATTACATTTTGATATACCATGCATGTCGATAATCTTTTAAGTGCAAAGAGCCATTTAAGCTTCACTTTTAATCTTTTAGCAACAATTTGTGAGGCTGAAGACAGTTTAATGACTTTAGTAGCGATCATTGTTATTGAGATCAGACGATAAAATATGAAACTAAGATATTGTTCTCTCAAAATGACAATTGGGCTATGGGAACTATTCGTGACATCTGCAAAGACATTTTCATGGTTTTAGTGATCATAACGGAGATCAGATTAAACGGTAAAATAAAAAACACAAATATTGGTCAGGGCTTCAACGGTTCAGGTAAAGGAATCCTGATCTCTAGCCGCTTTTTCTTGCCGTGCACATATAGACGTATACCAAGACGTACGGATACATGACATGTTGCAATGAAGAGATCTACATTCCTATTTTGTTTTTTGTCTGCTGTGGAATGTTTAGAATAGTGTCATGTAACGTTGATTACATTGATAACTGATTGTGTCATAGCAGTATTGAAGTAACTGTAATTTTATTTTATTTTTGAGAGAAGAGTAGAAATATATACCAAAATAAATACAGGAGGTTACAGAACATGTCAAAAGGTAAGTAAAAGACAGTCGGATGACACCCCATCCGATAGGCATTGCGATGAAATAAACTAAACAACAAATTTTTTTTTTTTAAATAACTAGCTAAACGACAAGATAAAACCAAAAAATTATGAAAATAACTAGTAAAGACTACTAGATAAACATTAACTAAAACAGGATAAAAACAAGATAACTACTCAAAAACAGGATAACTAAGAAATGAAACAAGATAACCACACAAAAAAAAAACAACCTATCAAAGAACACCAACTGTCTGTCCACCCCAGCCCACAGTCCAGACACGTGGCCCCGTCATGCATCGCTCCCCTATCGCCGTGCTGCTTCGCCGGCGCCGAACCACCACCTTTTTCCGGCCAACTCACTGCTGCCAAGTCCCTAAGGGCACAGAAGACGAACACCAACTGGAACCGCCGCCTTTTCCGGCCAACATGCACCAACAGGCTAATGTCCTCACGATCAGAGCACCGTCGACTTAAAAATAACAATATTCCAGAGCCTAACAGAGTCAACAAAGGCCGCCGACCAAACAGCCATCATCAAACAGCTGCCAACCTTACCTTAACGCAACAATCCTACAAACAGAGAACAAAAACCTCTCCACCAGCAATTGCAGAACACCAACCTTTCTAGATCCAGGGGGAGGGGGGCAACTAGGGGGGGGGGGGGGGGAGGAAAAAACCCTAGAAGAAAACCTAGATCTAAACTCACCGGACCATCTCCAACCCAAGACAGCCCACCACAAATCATGACGGCAAAATCAAACACACTAAGCCACCACAATCCGATCAAAACCCCCGAGCAACCCATCAGTCGAAATCATAATTCACAGGACCTGACAGCGTACCCCTCAACTGTCGCCAACCCTTCGCCGGCGCCGGAGAACCTTACCACTTGATCGAAGAGCTCCGACATGACGATGACGACGTCGTCTAGCTCACCCATGCCTCCAAGATCCCTCTCGAGCCCCTAATGAATCTTCACCTAAGACCACGTCACCACCTGCCGGGAAGACCGGCGGTGGCGACGGAAACAGAGGTGAGAGAGGAAGGTTTGAGGGAAATGGGAAGCTGCGTGGAAATCGCCTCTCACAGAGGCTTTATCTCTTGTATATTAATGTTTTGTCAACAAGTAACTGTAATTAAGTAATTGTGGTATGTCACGATGGAAACAGAAGATGTAACATTGATCGCGCCATCAATTTTTGCCCTAGATCCCATCACAACCATCAACTTTTGCCCCATATCCCACCACAACCATCAATTTCTACCGTACACAAAGCCTAGATCTCTTCTTCCCCGATTCATCCACAATTTTTGACCTCATATTCCAAAATTGCCCTCCTGAGTTTAGCCATATCATAATTTTTGTCTGAAATTTAATTTGGTCGGAGGGTGATCGGTGCTACACTAATGTAAGTTTGCGGTGCGAGATAGTTAAAATGAACTTTGGGCCGATGCAACACACTAGCCCGAGCAAACTTCAGGGCACCCAATGCAATTGACCCCAGAGAATATAAAAAAAATAAAAATTTAAACCCATTAGCTTAGTTGGAAAATTTTATGGTGTTTGTAGCCAAGGTACCTTATATCCAGTTGAACAGATTATTGGGTTTAGCCTTTCATATGCGGCATTGCTAGGCACCTAGCTATTGAATGTATTCGCTTTAGACCAAAGATCGTTCTTTGGGGATTGCTTGTTTTCAACTCTACTTGCTCGAGTGAATGAGTTTCGGCTCTTTTTGGAGGAAATGGGAGGGGGTTCAGTTTTATGTGCCTGGGATGCGGTTCCCATCATCGTAATGGATTAACGGAAGATTTCTTTCGGAGCTCAAGAGGACCGAGGCAATTGGGGATCCATTTTCCCCATTTCTATCTGATATAGTAATGGAGGTTCGGAGTAATCGATCTGTTGAGCCCTTCTGACACCTTCAATTCCTTTCGTGGGCGTTACCTTTGTACTCTGGATTAGGATCCCCTGCTGTAACCATGGGTTACAGCAGGGGTGCTGTCCCATTGTTGTGAGGGTGGGGAGAGAGAAAGGGGGAAGAAAGAGAGTAACCATGGTTTGCATCCCCTTCTCTCTCTTCCCCCTCTCTCTCTTTCCTCCCTCACAACAATGGGACAGCACCCATGCTGTAACCCATGGTTATAGCAGGGGATCCTGATCCTTGTACTCTACGAGTGAGATTTAGTTGAGTACGTTTAGCTTTGAAGCTGATTTTTGGTTAATGTCTGATGTTTATGGTGGGTGGGATGGCTGACTGAGATCCTGGCTATAAATTTGGGACGCAAAGCTGGCACATTCCCCTCTTATCTTGGGTTACCACTTGGGACCCCTTAAACAGAAGCTTTCGATTCTGAATCGGCAGTAGCTTTTGAAAGGCTGGAGATCAGTACTAGTAAAGGGTGTCGTTATATAGAGGAGGCTGAACAAGATCCTGACGGGGTAAAGATGATATCCATTAGAATATTGCCTTGGTTGGGTGGAAAAAAAGTGTAGGCCGGGTGACGAAATAAAAACGGTGCAAAACCTTTGTAACTTATTTAATTATCAATGTAATTCCCGCCTTAGCTGAGGTTTGTAATTTATCTAAAATCAACGAGCATGAATTTGTCTTCACAATATGCACGCAGGGTGGACTTATAATAATACCTAAAAATCCAACTTTCTTTTTGAAAAAACAATACATTTTGAAAAATCCAACTGGAAATATTTTCCTCCGTAATAAAGGTACGTGGGCAATTGCCAACCGTGACAAAGGTCTGGATCAGCCCGTATGTTAGGATAGCTTCGCACACATTGGGAGAGTATATATAAGTACGCAGAAGGCGCCAGAGACGGGGGTGATGGATCAACCAGAGACGGGGGTGATGGATCAACTAGCTTCATTGACAGAGCTTCTTCGTGTTAAATTTCAAATTCGAGTTGTAACAACCTTCTTTAATGTTTGTTAAGCAAAAGTTTTTTGGTATTACTAATTAAATGTCACTAATTAAATACAGAGGTCATTAATCGTCACTGTATGAAAATTGTACTCTCTTAGTAAAATCCAAATTACACCTCCAACATTGACCAATGCTATTCTAGAAAAGTACAAGAGTTTATTCAATGGCCATTGATAAGCCAACATTAGCTTACACAAGTCAACAGAAAGTGATGTACAGATTGTCCTAGACCTGAAATCATGATTCATGAGTACTACGACAGCTTACGCTGATTAATACTCCTAAAACCCAAAAAGAAAGATATTCATCATCAATTATGGCAATGACATCTCCATATGGCAAATCTTCCTCATCAGTTAATGGCCGAACAAACTTTGCGGATTTCACCATTAGTCCCCGTCTTCACTCCAACGTTACTCATCTTCACCATGGACTTTCCAAACTCAATGTTGAAACTCAACCCGGCCAAGCCTCTTATACCCATAAACCGCTGCACGAAAGGTTTTGTGGATGCGTCCGTCCATAGCTTCTGATCCGATTCGAGTATTCCTCGGCCATTCCCCAAGTTTGTGTAAAATGAAGCGTCGAACTTGTTTTCGCTGCCATTGTCTAGTCCGACGCGCTTCGTTCCATCGTCAGTTGCTGGGCAAAGTGACTGAAGCTGGGGAAGGAATGCGGAATTGATGGAAGGGTCGGCAGCAGTAGTGGAGTTGAAGTTATTCAGTCTGTACCTGAAGAACTGACAAGCTGAAGTTCCAATAGTGTGTCCTCCTGTAATGCCACAAAAACATGTACGTAAATTTCGTGTTTAAAATCTATTAGATGACCAATATGCAACTGCAGTAAAGTAACCCAAACATGATGCAAGAGTGCTCAGAGACATGAGCTTGTAACGCTTACCAACAAGAGTGACAAGATCTTGAGTGTTGAGACCTTTTGCTGCAAACTTTTGCTTTTGAATGTCCATGGAGTCGGTGAAACCAGGCAAACTGGAAGTATCAGAAGCCAGTGAAACTCGCCCGTCCCTGCGTCCCGTGGGTACAACCCAAGTTACTCCGCCCGTCTACAGATGAAACAATCAAATTAGCACCCTCAACACTTTAAAAGTGCTTTTAACATACTCTAAAGTGAATGACAAAAATGGGCAGCCATCTGAAAAGGTGCTATCAGTACTTGTAATGCCATGTTCAAGCGTGATGTGGAACTGCAAATTCCAATTGATCACTCTTCCTAATTTATTTTTTCCATTTTGGCTTCTTCATGAGGGGACACACATTTTGATTCATGCATTGAAAACCAGTTGGTTTCAGTGTTTTGAAAAACTTCGCAGATCATTATTGGGAATCAAATTTATAGAGAATTTTTTTTGTGAATCTTGCAAGACTCAAAGACAAGTAGTACCAGAACAACGGCATCGCGAGCAGCAAGAGCAAGAATATCGGCACAGGATACAACTCCAGGGCATGCAGCTTCAAGCTGGCGCTTAGCATCATCAATAACTTCAAATCCTCTCAAGGAGAGATTCGGACCAGCAGTTTTCTCCGTGGAAGCGCCGTCTATAAGGACAGAAGCATCGCAACCCTGGACGAAGCAGTCATGGAAGTGCATCCTAAGCAAACCGGGTGCAACTTTGGAATCAGACTGGAAATGGGACTTCACCGTCGACTGGACAATCAACTCAGCTCGAGCACACGTACTTGAATAGAACCCGGCTCGGGTGCCTTGACCCAAGGCCAAATTAGTTGCCATGGCAAGCAAGAGAAAGGGTATGATGCACATTTTGGTAATGGAACTCTTCATGGTTTATCAAAGGTTGATGGAACAAGGTGTTCTATGCAGGGATGGAATCTAGGGTTTTG